>OZ005655.1:209351546-209781046 GCA_963930645.1 Salticus scenicus | reverse complement strand
AAACTTTTATTAATATCTTTATAACCATTTCCGAGTAAACATAAATTTCTACTCTATACAGTCGGTAACAAAAGTGTCCGATTGCATTGTGATTGGCAATTAAAGGGTTAACTCTAATATCTCGAAAGATGAGGATAAGTCCAATAGTTTTTCGACCATAAAAACTTCTAACCAGACAGAAATAGTAGATAGAAGCGATAAATTTCTTTAAATGTCGTTATTCCATACAAAAAAAAAAAAAAAAAAAAGGAAGAGGAAGAAGAAAAGGGAAGAAGAAAAGGAAGAGGAAGAAGAAAAGAAAAAGAAAAAAAGAGAGAAAGCAAAATGAGTATCTGGAGTTTTTTCATTCATCTTTAGTACATAAATTATTCATAAATTTTACTTGCTAAATTATCTGTGTGTATTCCCGTGTATATTCAGTCGGGGAAAGACATCCACAAGAGAGTAAAATGGCCGTCTTTTCCCGAAAAAAAAAGGCATCACTTTTTCGGCCTCGCTGATCAATCTATGTCTTATTACTATATCTATGATTCACTACCTTCACTGATTTCATGAATTAAAAAATGGTTTTCCTTAACAAACTTTGATCTATTGGCACGCAGGCAGCATCAGGCCGAGTTTTGTATATTTCGAGTTTGATTTTGAAATTTTTCCTGCATTCGGAATTCGGTTCGTTCCCGAACCGGGGTTTTGCTAGTCTTAAATAATTGAATATTTAATTAAATTAATAGCAGGATTTTTTGCGACCAATAGTTGATTCAGAACGAAATATATTTTCTAAAATCAAAAATTAAATCTTAAAATAACTGTGCTTTCAAGAAAACTAATTAATTAAAATTTTTTGTCAAATGTTTAAATATATAATTAAATGGATTTAGAAGCTCTTATAAAATTTAATTAACGCAGAGAGTCACAAGTTAGAAGATGACAGTTCAATCTCTCTACTTTTTTTTTTTTCGGCATAAAAAACGCCATAATTCAAAAAATGTCGAAGGTTAACTGTAACTCGGGATAAAAAATGGAAGAATTTCTTTTTTTACCCCATTCTGTTATCGTCAAATCAGAGATAATAAAGAATGAAAAACAATTTATGAAAGAGAAAAAGATATTTATGTCCTGAAAAGTAATAATGAGCAATAGAGTTAATAAAAATAAGTTTAATAATTATATTATTTATTGATTTTCAGTTAATTAAAGTTAACTAATAGTTTAATTTTTTTAACGTAAATATTTTTTTTTTTTTTTTTTTTTTTTTTTTTTAGTTTTGAAATTTAAATGATAATAGTTTTTCTGCATTAGTACATATCATATAAAGTATTTATTAACAGATTTTTGCAAGACGATACAAAATTCCCTACCCTACTATTAACCAAGTAGCACGCAGCTAAAATATTCTTACTAAAACACGGGTACAGACAAATGACTAAATAAATATTTTTTAAAGGCTTGCAAAAACATTCACTCAAGGATATATTTAAATAGCATGTCTTCCGAGGAAAAAAAATCTTTCTAAGATTTCCAAGCTCTTAATGTTGCGGTTTTCAGAGAAAATCATGGAAAACTCCGAAGAACGGTGGGCCCATCGTATAGCCTCTTCGTTACGTCCTATTTGCTCTCACCTTTAGTTACCCAGTGCCAGGTTCAAATCCTGGTTTAGGAATAAATGCTCGTAGTGGTTCAAAATCAATTTTAATCCGCAGGTCCCAATCTTATGAAACTTAATGCGCAAAAAATGACTGTAGAGCAACACCCCCTGTCCTCAAATCCCCTTTTTCCTGAACGGTAGTGTTGCTTGGGTTCGGACCTAGCACTTCTCACCTACCAGCTTTGAGAGCAGAAGTTTTTTGGCGGCTGGTAAATCTGAATAAGTTTAGTATCAAGTGTGTATATATTGAAATGTGTGTGTATAATATATACACACATGTAATACTATACTAGACTTTAATATAAACCTTATACGCCGTAGACTGCCATGTTCGTACCATTCGGCAAACAGGAATTAAATGGCCGTATGTATGTGCAATGTGCATATGTGATAAGAGTTTAGAATTTAAGTTCATAAGTAAATTTGAAGAAAAGTGGCGAAGTAATTATCTCTTTTTGTCATAAGTTTAATAATACGATAAAGTTTAGAACAGAGAAATGAAAAGAAATTTAGGGATACGTTACATGAGATATGATTAGAGTAAAATGCTAAAATGAAAACACCCTTCATTGAATATTTCGTTGACAGTATAAATTGTTTCAAACTGAATTTTTTTTTTTTTTCTGTCATTATAAAACTGTCTTTAAAATAAAACTTTATATTATAGAGCTTTTTAATATCATATTTAACAAGAAAAAATTCGATAAAGTCAATTCTTTTTATTGATCAGTATAATTTTATTTTTAGTATATTTTAAAATCCAATATGCAAAAGATTTTCAAAACACGAATAGTTTCGCAACGTTTGATACAAAAATTTTTAAAAACGAAATAAAGTTTACAGAAAATTAAATGAATCTGGTGTGACGCTCACACGATTTTCTTTTATTCTGCATTTTAATACTATAAAAATAAATTACAGATTAAAGTATAATACTATAACTAGTATTGTATATATAAAAGTACTTTAAAACAGTTGAGAAATATTTTTGAATAAGATTTATTTGGCATATGTTTCAGTGTAATGAAGAGATACCTCGTCCCCCCCCCCCCCTTCCATTTGGGTGTAGTAACCTACATTTATTAAGACTTTAAATCTGTTATTAAACTAAAAAAAATATATTTCAAGTTCTTCAGACAACTTTTACTGGCCCTACTCATTGAAATTTGCCAATCTTGATCAAATTCTTTGAGTAGAAGTTGTAAAGTTATTAAGAGGTTGGTTTGTACGGAGAGCGATGAAGCTTTTGTAGGTTCTGAAATAGGGCTAGGCCGCCGCCGGTGACACCGAACGAGAGATTCCTATGGTCAGAATTTTCAAAATTCATATGCACGGGAAAGAACAGACAGTCGTACGTTCGGAAAAAAGGCGGAGGGCGCTGTAGGCATCATCGAGCAAGAGTTTATCATGGGCAGAATTTTCAAAGGTCATTTGTAACGTTATCAATCAGGCTGCTGCAGGGGAACAAAACAAGGTTACCCTAGGCGCCACTGGGAGGGAATTTATTACAGCGAGATTTCCAGGGATCGCGAACCGGCTGGTCGCCGAAGAAGGGAATTGTAATGGAATTATAATACTTTTACAAAGTATAAATAAATAAATAGTAGAAGTTATGAAACGACTCATAAATAATCACTAAAGAAATGAACACATTATCAATGTGATATTAAAGAAAATAATAATTTGTTATTTAATCAGCTTAATTTTATAAAACGAAGATTTTTTTTTTTTTTTTTTAAATCAAAATTTTAATTATTTTGTTGTTAAACGTATTACTAATAATTTCTTATCCACTGCTTTAATTTTAAATAAGGAAGAAATTTTAACAAATTTTTCATTTTTGTTTTTATTATAAATTTGAAAATTACAAAACACTTTACATCAGACCTTGTTACTTCAAACTCTTAAAGATTTCAAAATATAAAAGTGAAAGTACTTCCAATTATTCAATTTTATTTGTTAATATCGACCGAAACTTTCTTCGAACATTCACTTTAATAACAAGATCTTAACATCAAAAGATTTTCCTGCATGTAAATATTTACGCATTGTAAGGAATTTTTATTTCTTTCGCCATCCATGTTTGAAGTTTTAGAAATTTAATATGTTTTTCCGAGAAACATCCATTTTGTATAAATTTTCTACTTTTACACCTCTTTATTGAGATTAATATCCATATTTACTTACGTGTTTAACGTAAACATGAATTTTTGTTTATGTTTTGAAACATGCCGCTGCATTTGATTTAATTAAATGGTTCTAGAATGTAAAATATCAGTTTCATTAGGAAATGAGTTAACTATTATAATTAATGTTAATAGTTGTTTCATGTTCGTAAGCATCACTGAATAAATAAATAAAAACACGTACTTAGATTATTTTTAGGAATATTAAAGTGCTTACAAATTAATTATTTCGATGATGACTTTAATACATCTAGAATGAACCTGTCTTTACATTGTTGCAATGGGTTAGATCTATTCTTTACATCAAATTGTGCAGTAAAAGATGATTTATAATCAAATTGGAAATAAAGAGGATCCCCATTCACTTTTAGTAATGTTGGCCTTAGCGACGGGTTTGGCGACTTGGCGGCCAAATTTTGCGAAAAATGGTAGTAAAGGATTCTCGAAGTTTCTAGGCTCTGTGATGAATAGAAGCCGATTTCTGGAACTTTCCATTAGATTCTAGCGCGAAGTACAAGAGAACCGCGCCAAATTATAGTCGCCAAAGATAATAAATAGCAGTGAATCCACGAACGACAGTGAATGGTATTCAGAAAGCTATCCTGAGCGATTATGTTTGGAGACTCTGTTCCAAGCGATTGATCTTTGTGCGTAGATCAGTGAAATTCTTGGTCTGTGAAGTATTTGATGCTATTGGCTTTTCTCTCAGGCTTTTTTTTAACGGACTATTTCCAGAATATTCGTTAAATAGTGATTTTTGTGATACGACCTACAGCTTTATCAGACTGTTTCATAAATATTCAATGAATTCACAGTATTATTGGAATCTTTCGAGAATACTTGCTGAAATCACAGTTTTGTTATACTGTTTCGAGAGGTTACGCTAAATATAGAGCATCCATAGACTAGAAGCTGCCTATATCTTTGCGAACTACTTTCTGTATTCGGGAAAGTCGTCATTTTTCGTAACAATATATTGTATAATAAAAAATTTCGGGCCCGATTTCATAAATGACTTTATCCATGATACAATTAACTATATTCCCTGAATTATCATGGTAAAGATTACTGAGAAGCTAAATATTGATGTTTCTATTATTATGCACTATTCAAGGAGCTTAGTTACACGTCGAAACCCGATTTTTCTGCAATGATACCAGACATACTTTCAATGGATACAACTCAAACTTTGCTATAAACATAGCTCTTCCAGCGTTTTTTTTTACTTCTATTACTCGACTAGAAGACGTAATGAGTGCATTGTTTTCAATTAAATATTCGATAACCAGATTTCACCTAATTTACATGTTTTAAGGACTCCTGAGTCCATAAAAGTAGTTTTTGGCAGTTGGTCAGTATGTATGTGTGTATGTACAGTCGGTAACAAAAGTGTCCGAACACTACAAAAATTCCTATATAAGAAAAGTAAACTTAGTACTGTTTTGTTAAATAAATCCATGTCGAATCCTGTTCTCAGTCAGTCTAAGAACAGGATACGAGAAGAATTTATTTAGCAAAACTGTATTAAGCGTACTTTTTTTACATAGGAATTTCTGCTAGTGTTCGGACACTTTTGTTACCGACTGTATGTATATGGAGAATCTTCTGTCATTTCTTCATAACGAATAAAAATAGAACGACGAAATTTCAAAATTGAGATAGGTACAGTGTATAGATATATGTACTTTTCCAATTTTTAGTGAAAATTGGAAAACTGGAAGTCGGATTGTAAGTTTGTATCTCAAAATTGACTCTAACGGTTTTCCTCAAATTTGCTACATATACCCTCTTTTAGATGCCTTTACTTATGCATTAGTTTATTGGTTCAGGAAAATTGATAGGCATCTGTCCTTACTAAATTAAGTTGTCGCAAGTGCGTTCCTTTGAAAACGGTTCTAGGTATTTTTCTCAAACTCACCCTATTAATTCTCTTTCAGATATCGTTTTTATTTAATTGTTAATTTCCAGGGTACAGATAAATTTACTATATTTTGCTAAAAATAATAAGTGGCATCGAAAGTTGGTATCTCTAAAATGGCTCGGACGATCTTCTTGAAATTTGCTACATTCGCATGTATTACTTGGTTACTACAGTAAAATCTACAGAAGAACCTGAATAGGGAGATCAGTTTAAAATTTTGGAATTGGTGTTTAGAAAATGGTTCTACCAATTTTTTTTTAACTCACTCTGAAATTTCTTTACGACATATGTAATAATTTGCTCCTAGAGGACAAATATTAGGTGTCTGATTTGTTAGGTCAATTTTAAATTTCCGGACCACACTATCTCCAAAAATAGCTTATAATATATGTACTAGTGAGCAGTAGAAGTCACTCTTATTATACACAAGATTTTCTTTCTGTTGTTATGCCAAACTCATGTTTCATCTCCACTAATGACTTAATTCAAGAAAGATTCGTTTTGTTGACCAGCGAGAAGAGAAACATTGGAAACTTGGTACAGTATGTTTCATCTGTCAAAACGTGAGTAATCCATATATCGGATTTCGAAGTGCATCCAAACTCTTTAAAAAGGGAAATGCAATATAATTATCAATATTTCGTCTCTCAGTAATCTTTTCAGTGGTAATGCATCGGTTATAATAACCTAAATCATGGATAAAGTCACTTATGAAATTGGGTACGAACTTTTTCAATGACCCAATATATCGTTGAATCAAAACTTATATTTTTCATATACCGGAAAATTACATACCCATTTCATTGCTAATGACATCTTCCTTCGAGAGAATGTTACCGCTATGAGTTTGACGCAGTAAAGTTTTATCATGTTAGATTACATGTTATTTTTTTTTTCTTTTTTTTGTAGCAAAAACAAACAAATTGATAAACCTCCTATAAATAGTCAAAAAATAATTTGCATTTTACCTTTGGGCAAGCGCCTGCATCCTTCACGTTCTAATACTCAATAAGGCTGCCACTAAAAAAAAAAAAAAAAAAAAAAAATCGGGTTTGGTTCATTGTTTTGTTTAAGCATTATGCATTACGGAAAAAAAATTCGAAAATAATTGATAAAGAACAGTGGCCGATTATAAATATTTTTTAGTCACTATGCGATGAGTGGTGAATGCATTTTTTTCAGATCTTCTTCTTCTAATTATCTGTCTTTGTTTGTATGAGATTAGATAATATTCTCATTAAAATATAAGGGTTTCTTAAAAAAAAAAAAAAAAAAAAAGCCCTCTTAGGGTATTAAACCCAATGTAAAGCCATTTTAGACAACTTGACATACGAAATTCGACACAATGCACGCAATCAGAATACAAAATTATTAAATATTTAATAAAATATGTGTATTTTTACAAAATAATTGTTAACAGCGCATGGAAAATTGTTAAAAACTACCACGCAAAATTTATTAGACAAATCTATTCAGTAAAACCAAAACATTATCGTCTGAACAATGATCTAAATTTCATTTAACACCCCACCACTCTCAAAAAAAAAAAAAAAAAAATATATATATATATATATATATATATATATAAGAAGTTTTGACCAAATTTTATATTTGATTAAATCAATTGTAATATGGTATCTGTTGGTTGTAAATAAATACTGTTAAAAACCTACTATCATTATATGTATACACTGAAGAGACAAATAAACTGATACATACTTGACTAATATCGTGTAAGGATCCTGTGAACACGCAGAAGTGCCGCAACAGGACGTGAGATGGACTCAGTTAATGTCTGAAGGTGGACTGGAGGTTATTCACACCATAAATTTTGCAAAGCGATCAAAAACTCCATAGGATTCCGACGGGGGTGGGGGAGGCGAAATCGTCAGAACAGGACATTGCAGGGCATCCCAGATATGCTTAAAAATCTTCATCTATGGAGATTTAATTGGCCAATGAGCATCACTGAAGTCCTAAGAATGTTCCTAGAGCCACTCAATCAGAGCCTGATTAAGGGGGAAGCACACATTATTTATACTTACACCGTTATTTTTTAACAAATACTTTCCTCCTATAATAAACAGAAAATTCTCATTAAAAATTATTTTAAAAGAATTCTGGTGTCTAATAACGGTGAGTAAATTGGATTGTTTTACACCGTTCATTTTTTATAAAAAATATTTCCTCGTCAAAGCGTGGAATTTCTATGACATGAAGTAAAAAATAATTGTAAAAATATTCCGGTGAGAGCGGAGGTAATGTGTGCTTCCCCCTTAATCAGGCTCTGCACTCAATAGCAAATCTCAACTTGTAGAGTTTTGCATTGTCCTGCTGGAATTACCCAAGTCTGTCGGAATGCACAAATGACATAAATGGTTGCAGGTGATCGGACAGGATGCTTACTTATCCATCATTTGTCAGAGTCATATCTAGATGTATCAAGCTACCCATATCACACCAATACTATACATTCTCCACAACGTGGCAGAGTCTTCGCCAGCTTGAATAATCTGTTGACATGTAGGGTCATAAACTCACAAGATTATCTCCATACTCGTCCACATCCATCCGATCAATATAATTTGAAACGAAACTCGTCAGATTTGGCAACGTGTTTCCAGTCATCAACAATCCAATGAAGGTGTTGATGAGACCAGAGAAGGTGTAAAGCTTTGTGTCGTGCAGTCAACAACGGCACACGATTGGGCTTTCGAATCCGAAAGCCCATATCAATAATGACCCATTTATGAGATCGCATGCTGGCACTTGTTGATACCACAGCATTCAAATCTACAGCAGTTTGAGGAAGGATTGCATGTTTGTCATGTTTAATGATTCTTGTCATTGATCTCGTTCTTTCATCCTTTTTTTTAGGCCGCAGTGATGTCCGAAATGTGATGTTTTACCGCATTCTCGATATTCACGGGACACTCGTGAAATTGTCGTACGCGGAAATCATAAATTTCATCCCTACCTCTGAGATGCTCTAATCTCCCTTTCGTGCACCAGTTATAACGCCATGTATCTTGATAATTCGCTATTATTGCAATCAATCTAACAACTTTGACAGACACCTATTATGTTATACAAGCACTGCCGACCGTATCGTGTTACTCTGATTGGTTCCCATACTTGCCAACATACTCATTAATATTCCGTAGTATTGTTAGCTCTGCCTTCTTTTTCACACCGGTATCTCTTTAGAGCAGGGTGCGAAATTTCCGCTCGCCAGCTCGCCATTGGCAAGTGGAAATTTTACTGTGGCGAGTAAAATTTCGGTCTAAATGTAGATAGAATTCTTACAGTATACGGTACTACCAAAAAAAAAAAAAAAATTAAAAATTATCGATTTAAAAACGTGAAATTGTGCTAATTTTAGGTAAGGTGACCAGACATCCTCTTTTTAAGAGGACAGTCTTTTTTTTCAACGCTCTCTGCCATCTTAAACGGAAAAAAACATTAAAGGACTTAAAAGTCCTTTTTTTTTTATGTTTTTCGTCCTCTGTCCTCTTTTTCAAATGAAAAGGATTTAGTCCTTAATTTCAAAATTTTCACAAAACTGGGAAGTTTAATCGGCTGTTGTCTGTGTCGAACGGTGAACTTTTTTCTGCGTTAGGTTAGCAAAAGAACAACTTTCTATTAAACTTGCCAAAGCGTATTATGGTTTATGTCTATTAAGATTCTTTGAATCACAAAAGAAATAAAAGTATTCCCCATATTTATATGGTTCTTTGATCCAGATCACGGAATCACTATTGAATTTTCATGAAATCATTAAGAAAGTGGTGCTCCGGTTGGTACGCGGTGGGTTGACGTGTGTTCTCACTTTTGCATAAATAATATTCCTCATAAAAATAGGCCCACCAGTGATCGAGAGGTTCTGTCCTCGAAACTGGTATACGTGAGGCGCTGGGTTCGATACCCGGTCGCGCTCATTGGCTTAACCTTTAAGAGTTTTCCGTGTCTCCAAAAATAGCATAAATATGGGCTAGGACTTCTTAGAAAGACCCCATGGAGGACTCTATTACTCAGGCCTAGAGCCCTAGTGCAAACAATTTGTGTTAATGATAACACTGCCACCACCTCACAAAAATGTGCAAAAGTTAGTTGAATTCATTTTATGTCCTCCTGGCAAAAACTCTCCCACAAAGCGACTGTTCAATAAACAAAATGTAGATATGTGAAAAAAATCCCCTTTATATACCTACTTTAAAAACTTATTAACCACTAAGACTAATTTAGGTTATACTTGTGAGAACTTTTATAAATTGTTGATATAGAATGTCTGTTCGTTAAAACAAATCGTTTCATCTGCCGAATATAAATTTTATTGTTTCATTTGCCAATTTTATTTTTTCTTCTACGATTATAATTTTAATTTAGAAAAAAAGGGTCCACTAACGTTTTATGTAACTGCATGAAAGTACCACAAAACAAAGCAAAACAAACAAAACAAAAAATGTTTATAGCAAAAATTAATAATAATAATAATAATAATAATAATAATAATAATAAAACCTATATTGTACAGTGACACCTATAAAAATTAGGGATTTTTCCTCTCGTATCTATATATTATTAACTAGCAGGCAATGCCCGCTTCGCTGGTCCCTATTTTTAAATGAATCACTATAATGAATTCTCAAAATTGCATTAATTTTTATCACATGAAAAAAAAGAGAAACAAAATCTGAGTAGGAAAAATGTCGCACCGGGTTCTCACTGCCTTCGGAAAAAATTCCCAAAATGCTCTAACTCTTATTTCTATTATTTTCCCACTTCGCCCCCCCCCCCTCCTGTCTATCCTAATAATTTTACATATTTGAAATATCCGCAATCGATTTGTAAGTATCAAAAACCTCTATGCACCAGTTTTGAACGATATATCTCTATTTTTATTTTTTTACCGCTCTACTCCCCCCCCCCTTCCCGCCCTCCCAATAATTTTAAAAACTCGAAAATATCCGCAATCGAATTGTAGGTATTGGAAACCTCTATGTACCAATTTTGAATGATCTAACTCTATTTTCTTTTTTTTGCCCCTCTGCCCCCCCTTCCCGGCCCTCCTAATAACTTTATACTTTCAAAAAAATCCCCATTCGACTTGCAGGCCTCTAAAACCTATCTGTACCGATTTTGAACGGCCTAACTGTATTTCTATTTGTTTTTTACCATAGCCCCCCCCCTTACTGCCCCCCCTTCCCGCCCCACCTAATAATTTTAAAAATTCGAAAGTATCCGCAATCGATTTGTAAGTATCGAAAACATCTATATACCAATTTTGAACGATCTAACTCTATTTTTATTTTTTTGCCCCCCTCCCCCCCCCTTTCCCGGCCCTCCTAATAACTTTACACTTTCGAAAATATCCCCATTCGACTTGCAGGCATCTAAAACCTAACTGTACCAATTTTGAACGGCCTAACTGTATTTCTATTTGTTTTTGACCATAGCCCCTCCCTTACCGCCCCCCCCTTCCCGCCCCACCTAATAATTTTAAAAATTCGAAAGTATCCGCAATCGATTTGTAAGTATCGAAAACATCTATATACCAATTTTGAGCGATCTAACTCTATTTTTATTTTTTTGCCCCTCTCCCCCCCCCTCTCCCCTCCCCCTTTCCCGGCCCTCCTAATAACTTTACACTTTCGAAAATATCCCCATTCAACTTGCAGGCATCTAAAACCTAACTGTACCAATTTTGAACGGCCTAACTGTATTTCTATTTGTTTTTGCCCCATAGCCCCCCCTTGCCGCCCCCCCCTTCCCGCACCTCCTAATAATTTTATAAATTCGAAAATATCCGAAATCGATTTGTAGATATCGAAAACCTCTATATACCAATTTTGAACGATCTAACTCTCTTTTTATTTTTTGCCCCCCCCCCTAACCCCCCCCTGCTGCCCCACCTCGGGGCTGAATTTCTAAAATTCCAGAAATTGGTTGTTAGATATTTGCATTAGCTATATTTTAGAGCAAAAATTTCACGCATATCTATTTTTTTGTTTGAGATATATAGGATTATGCGAAATCACGTTTTTACGCATGTGAAATCACGTTTTGCCCCCCCGCCCCCCTTGGGGACCGAATTTTGAAAATTCCAGAAATTGGTTTTTAGACATTTGTGTTAGCTATATTTTAAAGCAAAAATTTTACGGATATCTGTTTTTTTTTTGTTTGAGATATGAAGGATTTTGTGAAATCACGTTTTTCCCCCCCTCCCCCCCTTGGGGGGCGAATTTTGTAAAATCGCTTCTTAGTGGATGCCTACGTCATGGAAAGAACATTGTCACAAAATTTCATGCTTCTAGGTCCAGGGGTTTGGTCTGGGCGTTGATAGATCACCCCCTCACTCAGGAAGTCTTCTTTTATATATATAGATTTAAATTAAGGTGTACTGATCCAAATTCATTATTTGAGATAAAAATGTTTCCACCACGTGTGTAAAGTAGCTTTTGAATCTGTTTTTATAATATTTTCATTCAATTTTGTGTCCTCTAAAATGACCTCTTTTTCAAAATTGAATGTCTTCTATTTTCTTATAAAATAAAATACAATGTGTAATTTCTCGCCTTTTTCCAATAAAAAATTCTGGTCACCTTATGCGTGAAAAATAGAGTAAGTTAATCATATTTTGTGGCGAGTAACTTTTTTTTTTTCAGCCAGTGTAATCTAAGTTGAAATTTCGGGTCTTGCTTTAGAGTATTTTTCCTCTTATTTAATCGTAATTGCATTTGGAAAATATTACTCCAAAAATTTATTGGTGTAAAAAAAAAGGGCGGGACTAACAAGGCTACGGAATATTAATTAGGATGTTGGCAAAAGTATGGGTTCCATACCTCTGTATTTGCATGTGCACGCTTGCACAAGTTTTTTGGCTCTTCAGTGTGATTAAAAAAATATCTTTGATTTTATTTTACCACTTTGGTGTATAAGTTGAATGTGCAGATCAAGCAGTTTTGAAAATAAAATAAAATAAAATATATAAACTGCCAAAAAATTTAAAGTGAAAATGTATACAGCTTTTTCGGTAGGAATGAGAATTCCGTCATTTTTGTATAAAAAAGAGAATGGTAATGTGCTCCTACATATGCTAAGGAATGGCATCCCTTTTATACCTTCACAGCCTCCACAATAAAAGGTGATTCTGCCTTGTCAGGGAAAGGAGATCTCAATTTCTCGTTCACTTGCAACTGCCTCGACTCATGATGCCTGATGTAATAACGGCTCTATGCACTGATGAGAATATGTTCAAAGCTACCGAAACAGCGGTCTGCATTTTCACTTTTAAATTTTGGCGTTCTATATATATATATATATATATATATATATATATATTATTTATAAATGCCAGGTTTTCTTTTAATAAAGTAATTTTATTTCTATGATAATGACAGAAATTTCTTACTTTATTCTATGTAATTAGAATCCATATTATATATATTGGATACTTAAAACATAATAAATAAAAAAAAATAATAAATGATTAAAAAAAAAAAAAAAAAAAAAAAAAAAATTACCTCCAATTTTCAATTGATTTACAAATTTTGAGAGGTTCCAAAACACTATTTGTCCCTTTGTAGAAAATGCCTGTCCGTCTAATTGTGTAACTGTGTACCTACACTGCATAAAAAAAGTAGACGGACACTTACTTGTAATACTTTAAAGCCGTTTATTTCTTTAATGAGAGATATGAGGTTCATTTTTTTAATATAATTATATTCTTGAGACATCATATATTATTATTTTTTGGATATAGATGCAATCCTTTTGAATTATGTAGTGGAAAAATTCAGGAAACAAAAATGGTGCATATTTGCACTGTAATTTTTCTTTAAAAAAGTAGACGGACACATCTTGTATTTCTAAAATAAAACGTTTTTAGTAAGGGGTTCGTCTCCCATTTGCTTTAATAAGTTCGTATACTCTGTTAGGCATCGAATCAATGAGATTCTGAATCTTTTTTTGACAGAAAATTTCCCAAATGTTTGTAAAAGCTTCTTTGAGCTGGTGAATTGATTCATACTGGCGTCCACCCTCATAAATTTTATGAACAAGTATAGCCCAAATGTTTTCTATAGGATTCATATCCGGACTCTTGGCTGGCCAGGGTAAAACAATGAAGTTGTTCTCATGAAACCATTTTTTAACGTTGTTAGCGGTGTGTATTGGCGCTCCATCTTGTTGAAAAATCCAGTTTTCTCCTCCAAGATCACACGCAAATGGCAAAAGATCACTGCTTAGTGTTTCAATATAATCTTTGTGAGTCTGCTTCTTACTTAGGAGCACTAAATTTGTCCTTTCACCATAGCCAACAGCTAGCCACACCATCACGCCACCACCACCAACTTGCCGAGTAGAGTACACTTCGTCTTCTTTCTCCAAACTGTGCCAAAAATATTGATATCCATATGGGCCGTCTAAATTTAATTTTTTCTCATCTGAAAAAAACTACAGATATCCATTCTATAGTCCAAGACATATGGTTTTGAGCCCACTGTAGGCGTTCTGTCACGTGGTGATCCTTCCAGCATGGATGATGTTTTCTTTTCTTATATTGAAAGAGCTCTGAGTGCTTAATGTAGTAATAAATTCTCTGAGAAGTTACGTTAGTAATTCCTGTGCTCATTCGAACTCTGGGAATTGATGCTCCAGTTTTTTTCAGCTCAGTAAAAATTTTTCTTTGGTCTCTAAGCGAAAGTTTCTTTGGCCGGCCACTCTTTTTCTTTACGCCATGGGCTTCCAGGAGCACGTAGAAAATCGCTGATGCTACCTTTGCTTATTAGAAGTAACCTACTAATTTCTCTGACTCCTTTATTAACATTTTTCAGCGCTATAATCTGTCCTTTCTGGTAATCAGTTAGAAAATTCCTCGTGGCATGGCGCATTCATCTCCAAGAAATTTAACTACGTAAAACCATCTTGTCAAGCACGTTAGCAATTGGCAAAATGCCAATTGTACATGTCCACACAAAACTGGCATTCCACAAGAAACACCCACTTAGATAATTGCAGTTTTTGACTAGTGTCCGTCTACTTTAAAAAAATATATATATTGTGCAAATGTATATCTTTTCCCTTTTCTGCATTTCCCTACTTTAAATTTATAAATAATTGAATATTTTTATTTGTCTGTCAAAAATATGAAGATTGATAAGCATAAACATGTTAAAGAATTTTAATTGACATTTCCTATTAAATAAAGACGGGGTTTCAAAAAATTGTAAAGAAGTGTCCGTCTACTTTTTTTATGCAGTGTATGTGTATGTGGCGAAAATTTTGTAAACGCTTTAGCCCAAGAATTAATGCGCAAAATTTCATATAAGTTGATATGTAATCGCACTTTGACATAAATTAATGCCAATCAACTCTTAGTGAAAACCTTCCGATAGGTGGATTTGACATCCTGCTTTTTCATAATTTTTATCGTGGCAGTGTAGGACAGAATTTCACATAAATGTGTACAATGAGAATTATCGTTAACGAAACATTGGGAAATGTAGAATAAATGTTAACTGTAGAATAAATAGTAACAAATAAATGTAGAATAAATAGAAAGAGTTAACTAAGTAAAATATTTTGTACATGTAGAAGCTATCCCTCTCGAGGAGAATTTTCCCTAGTGATGTAAACAGGAGTATTTTTACAAAGAACTCGTCAACACATTTAAAAAGAATTCTTGAACAATAGATCTGTATTAATTTGAAATAAAGTTATCGATTGTGTCATTTTTAACATCAACCCCCCAACCCACCCCCCCTCAAAAAAAAAAAAAAAAAAAATCCTTTTTTTAGATGTAATCTATAGAACACAAAATTGATTTTTTTTTTTATACATTCCGAGCTATGCTTCTCTGAGATGAAAATGGCTTGCATTCCTCATAGAAAAGAATTGCAATGAAAAACAATTTTAGTGAGTAATTTGTACTGCATAATAATTCCGATGTATTGCAATGTAAAATTACAATATTATTATTTTTCAAAAGAACTCGTCAATACATTTAAAATGAATTTTTGAACAATATATCTGTATTAATTTAAAAAAAAAAAGTCATTTTTAACAACAACAACAACAATTTAAAAAATGCAGTTTTTACGATGACTTCTATAGGACACAAAGCTGACTTTCTACAAACATTCAGGGCCATGCTTCTCTGAGATCAAAATCGTTTGCAGTCCTCATGAAAAAAAAAAAAGTAATAAATAATTTTAATATATAATTTGCACTGCGTGAATTTGCATAGGAAAATATAGAAGAAAGTTTTGTGATTGCCACAATCTGCTAATTTTTATACATTTCTATTAAAAATTTTCAAGTAACAGTCATAAATAACTTAATTAGTTAAACAAAATAACAGAGATAATTTTACACAAAATTTTGAATGTTTTAACTTACTCTATTTAAAGTATTCATTTCCAATGCAATATTTTGCATAAGTTTAATATATTATTAAATGAAAATTAGAAGAATTCCTTTGAAATAAATATTTATATTCCATGCATTTTTATTTTTTTCGCTATGCATGTTTGAATGTTTCCGGGATTTTAATATATTTTCTGAACTGATGTGTAATATTCGTTTTGCATAAATTTTCATGTTTACCGAGTTTTATATTTACATTTCCTTTTAAATATTGAGGTTTCTTGAAATGAGTTTTACTATATTATTGAAATATTTCAGTAGAAATATTTTAATTAAATAGTCCTTTAATTGTCTGATTTTAATTCAATCATGAAATGAGTGTTTATAATTATAATGATAAATATTTATGTTTGTTTTCTATTACGTACTAAGAGCTTTGTGCAATTTTTATAAATATTAAAGTTTTAATTTTATTTTTAGAAAACCCTAAATGAATAAACTTTATATTATGAAGTATAATTTTGAACACCAATTTTTCGCAGTAATAGGTGGCTTGATTATAGCGAACAACAAACATTATCGAAATTGTGTTTGTGTTTGTATTTTGGGATTAAGGTTGACTGACTGCACGGTTCCTAGTCCTGAAGGGAAGTGCCTTCCGTGTAGATCTTTCTAAGAGGTTCTAGTCTGTATTTACACAAATTTCGGAGAAAACCACGGAAAACTCAAAACGGCTAGGTTTACGAGCACGACCTGGAATCGAACTCGTCACCTCACTTCTACCAGATTTGAGCGTAGAATCGCTCGGCATCTGGTGGGCCTATCGGAATTATGCAAACATAATTATTTTTCTGTGACTCAGTAAATGAAGGATAAATGCTTTTCACATCATATTATACATGAAATATGCTTTCTGGCAGGGCCCGAAATTTCCACTCAGATTACACTCGCTTAAAAAAAGTTTTACTCGCCACAAAAAAGGGTTGATATATATATATATATATATATATATATATATATATTAAATTCTTTTTTAAGTATTTTGAGATTTTTATTTTTCTTAACTATTTGAAATGCTTTTACAAATATGCATAAAATTATATGTATTAAAAGGGTGTCGTATATCACCATGTCTCATAATCATCTATAATTAAAATTCATTTTAATGTATTGTAATTGAGATATGAAAAAGATTAAAATATCTAATAATTTAAATGTGCAGAATCGTCGAAGAAAAAAAAAAACCTCTTTGTCAAACAATTTCCTATCAAAATCTTTTTCTTATGAAAGATTAAATTATTTATTTATTTATTTATTGATAAATAAATAAATAAATAAATAATTTAATAATTTATTTATTTATTTATTTGACTTATTTATTGATAAATAAATAAATAAGTCAGTCCATTTCAGTCCATTTCATTTTTCTAATCAGACGGAATGTCGATATGTATAACTTGTTCATTGTTGTCATTTGAAATAGCCATTTTGGAATAACTTTTTTCGATAAAATCCTTGCTTACAAATCATTAGAAGCGCAAATCTTTGGCGTTTTAGTAAAAGACTGGAAAATGTTGACGATTTTTTGATGATTATTCAACAAAATAAACATAGGCTAATTTCATGCGCCAATATTGCATAGGCAAATTTTTCCGTTTCTCATCTCTCGGATAGTGGGCGACGGGCAAAGAGGCTCCCTGTTCGTCTATTCTCACTCTGCTTGGAGAAATCACAGTGGGAAAAATATAACTGCTGAAGAGAATAGAACTTTTATGTATGCACTAAGCATTTTTCCTTTCCTTGTGTGCGTTGTGATGTGAGTCAGGGGAAGAGGCTGGGGCAATCGTCAGATAGACTCGGCACTCCGAGAAGCGAAAAAGGGGAGGTTAAATATGAGGTTATATAAGATTGGCAAGATTTTGCCATATTTAAATCGATAAATAGAATGCTTTGTGTCACGTATCGTGTAAGAATTCCATCTATAACTATAGACCGAATTTTTAGGTGAAAATTCCACAGTAAAAATGAGCTGGCGAGTGGAAATTTTGCGCCCTGCTTTCTGGCATATAAAATTTATGCGGCTTTTTCATTTTGTTTAGTGCAGTCTAAAGATGTTAAATGTACCCGTATAAAAATTTGCCCATAGACGTAATGTATTTAAATTGTTTTGAATGTCATGTACACGAATCATTTGTCCAATTTCAATAAAATGTTTGAAGTAATATTTCCATATTACATTCCATCAAGTAAAGTGACACACAAGTCACGAAAATGGCAATTTTGAAGTTATGTTTTTGAAATATGTGTATGAAGTGCCTCAATGCGTTCGAAAAGCGTTTCATCTCTATTTCGAAATTTGCACTCCTGGATGCTACTTTGTAAATTTGATTGCAGGCTAGTTTATGTTTTGACATGTTATGTTATGTTATTCTTTAAGTTTATTTTTCTAAAATACTGTATTTTTAAATTGTTTCACTTTTCATACCGGTCTGCATTGTGCACTGAGAAAAAAATCTGTAACTGACACCTATAATCTAAATAGTGGCTCTAGAAAAAATAGTTCCATGTCATCCCCATAAATTCTAGTGTCCTTTAAAACCGAGTTCTAGAAACACCTATTAGAATTCTAGGGCGTTTGTCTATATTATCGAGGTTAAACCTATTTGAAAATATCTCCAAATAAATGTGAACACAAGAGGTGGGTTTCAGCAAGTATAATCCTGGTTTTTGACCCAATTCTAGATAATTAATCGAAAATTTCTCGCCATACAAAAGATTCAGAATATTCAGAATATTTTTTTACCGTCTAGAAATGTGTAACTAGAAATTGTTGATCATTACGTCTATTCAGTTTATTGGCGTGCCTTTTGCGCATAGCTCAGAAATCTATATTTCTAGTTAAGGGATTTAGAAAATTCATTCTAGATGAAGGCGGTATATTTTTTTCCTCTCAGTGTGATACAGATTTAGAATACCGAATTTGAACTTCCTGCTTGAGTTATGCTGATAATAGACATTCACACTGGTTAACCGCTAAAAATGTGATTTCCAGATGGAGAGAACCTCAAAATGTATAAATATAGCCTAAACTCATTTTCGAAAATATGGCATAGAAACGATACTCTCTCTACCATACATGGGTAAGAATTTTTTTTTTTTTTTTAAATTGTGTTTTATGAATAAAAAAAGAATTAATACATAAATTCAAATTTTAAATAAAAGTAAAATGCTATATAGTTAAACTTAAATAATTAAAAATAACAATTAATTGCAATAAAAAACACCTAAAAACTCCCCTTGAAAAAAAAAAAAAAAAAATGCATATATATATATATATATATATATATATATATATATATATATATTTAGCATATTTGCATTCTACCAGGCCTTTGATAACATTAGAATGCAAATAATGTTTTTTTCTCATTCCAATTTGCTATAATTCATTTAGATTTTGCTTTATTTCTTTTTTGGTTTGATTTGGGTGGTCTTCGTTTTTGATCAGAATAATTGTTTGAATACTGAAATTAAATCATCTTTAAATTTCAAATGTTTGCACTGATAATATTATATTACTACTGAACGGTCTGTTTCTCTCTCTGTCTCCCTCTCTCTATATATACTTATATATATATACATAAAAAGAGAGTAAGAAAGAAAGAAGCACTTATAAACAACTTCATATGATTTGAGAAACACGCTGAGATGCAGGGTATTAAGGATTATTAAATTTATTCAGGGCTTAATTGATAACCCAGGGTTTAAACTCCCCCGAGAGAATGCAAGAGATTTTAAATAATTATCTAAGATTCCAGAGATGATTAGAAAGAACGGAGAAAATGTGAATGATCAATAAATCTAAGTATAGAAAGCAACCCTCTTCTGTTTGGATTAATAAATAGAAACAACACATTCTGGTGTGACACTCACGATACTATATTTTACCCTACATTAACATAGAACTTATCTTTCAATTTAAGATGTAGGATATGAAATATTTTCTTTAACATTTCTAACTTGCTTTTAAAATGGTTCAAAACTATTTTAGAAATAGTTTTGCTTTACATACATTTCTACAAGAAGGAAAACTGCCGTTTAAATATTGCAGCTACAATCATAAAATATTTGTGGCTGCTATTAAATTTAAATACTTATTTCAATTTACCTAAAGAATTTTCGCCTGCACCACTATTTGAAAATAATTCGATTAATCTTGGATAGCCCTGTATACTGTCTTTAAAATTAAACACACTGCATATTGCACTTACATCAATGATAAAGGAGTTTCTTCTTTTGCTACCACCTTTTTTTTTTTTTTTTTTTTTTTTTTTTTACAAAAATTTCTGTCACATAAATAACTAAAAAGTACGACAAAAATTTCCGCATGGAAATACTGGTGGCAGGGAAATCGAAACTCTTCCATATCTGTTACATTTGGTACATTAAAGGAAAAAAAAATGAAATACACTTACTTGACCTTGAAATGTAATCATGAAGTTTCTCATGAAAAGAAATTTCGATACCAGAATTTTTTATATCGTAATTTTTTAAATAGATATCGAAGAATATCGACGATTAGTTAAGACTAAAATTACTGTATAAAAAGTGTCGTATTTACATACTTGCCAACATCCTAATTAATATTCCGTAGTTCTGGGGTAATGTTTACCCCGCCTTCTTTTCTTACATCAATATTTTTTTAGAGTATTTTTCATTTTATTTAATCGTACTTGCATTTGGAGAATATTACTCTATAGATTTACTGGTGTGAGATAAAGGGCGGGACTAGCAATACTACGGAATATTAATGAGGATGTTGGCAAGTATGTATTTAAATTCCTCTTTCCCTGAGAATCACGTCCCGAATATATCCGAATTTTTGATAACTTTGCGTACCATATTCTATGTGAAACATACTGTTGTGCCTATAAATATATATATATTAATTTTATTTTGTTTAGTGCAGTCAAATTATGTTAAACTGCTCCAGGAAGAAATTTCGCCTTTAGGCGTAATGTATTTAAGTACTTTTATGTGCCCCTGTAGACGAATTATTTGTCCGATCTCAATAAAAAGTTTTAAGTTACATGTTGCTATGATACCGATTTAAAATACCGCATTTAAACTTCTTGTTGCTACTTATTTTTCTTCTGAGGTATTTTAATACCAGACTCACATACATACACATTGAAAAAAAAAAATTGTTTAAAAAATTTAAATTTATTTTGTTGACCGATTTTTTGATTTATTCAGTTAATTTAACTATAATTTTGTTCAGATGAGAATACGGGATGTTGAAAATTGTCAAAATGGGAGCAATTAGAAGTATCCAGATAGTTATTATAGAACGTATACTTTTAAAATAATACTTTTCTACAATTCCTCAAATATATTATTTAAAATTTTTTGAAAAGTTCAAGCTTAAAATTTATTTTTCTTGGGTTATGAACATAGACCTTATATATATATATATATACACTACGCCACCAATAGGACTTCGCATTACAGTGAATGTCTTCAACATGAGGGTGTAATCTGATACCTTCATCCTTTGCGGTCAGCTCCGCATGTCACGTGACATAGACTTGAGGGAGATTCTTCTATAAGAAAGCACTTATTTTTGTAAGAATCAAACAAAAATTTCTCATGCGCGTAGCCAGGGGGAGTGCCCTGGGTGCCCGGGCACCCTCCCGCTTACGAACACACATGCAGTATATTTAACAAACACATATTGAAAACAGAAAAAAAAAAAAAAAAGATTTGAAGGTTAAAATTTTTTTTTTTATTACTAATATCAATGATTTTATTCAATAGACTCTCTCTTAAACATGGTGGTAAAATATATTTAAATGAATAATCTAAATTGTTCATAAATCTAAATTTACTTGACATTTCTTACAAAAATTTGCGTGATTTTTCTTGATTTTTCTTCTAAGTAATTTTTCTTGATAAAGAAAAAAAAAAAAAACTAGTATGTTGTGGCCACCACATGACTTTCTTTTATATTTTCCTGTACAAATTCACTCAGTAAAAATAATTTATTAAAATTATTAATTAAAAAAATTATCTTCCATGATAATGCAGATGACTTCCATATTAGAGAAGTAGTATAACACTAAATATATATATATAAGTCAATTTTATTGTCAATATTACATTTAAATTTTTTTTTCGTTAAAAATGAAAATAAAAAAAATCGATAACTTTATTTTAAATTATCGCAGATCGATGGTTCAACCATTCGTTTTAAAGGTATTGGCGAGCTCTTTTGAAAGATACCCATCATGAAAATTTACTCCCCTCGAGGGGACTTCCCCCCCCAGGGGGGTGGAGAGGCTCCTACACATACAAAAAAATTTTCCCAGTTGACTATCTCTATTATAAATAATTCTTGTAAATTTCATAATGATTACTAAAAAATAATTTTCTTTATGCACATTTATACAAAATTTTGTCCTATATCACCATGTTAAAAATTTAGAAAAAGCGGGATGGCAACGCAACCTGTTACACAATTTTTACCAAAAGTTGATAGGCACTAATTTATGTCAAGGTGCAACTACATACTAATTTGTATGAAATTCTGTGCAGTAGTTCCTGAGCTACAGTTGCCATAAAATTTTGTCACACACACACAGATAGATATTTTCTAAAAATGGTCAAATTGTGTTCTACAGCTCTCAAAACGTGTAAATCCATCAAAAACCCGAGATCGAAAATTTTTACGAATCCAATACTTTCTTCTATTGAATATAGAGGTAAGTAAAAAAAAAAAAAAGTAGTTTGTTTTTTCTTCAAGGAAAAGCAGAAAAAGAGGCGATAAAATGATTTAGCATATTTTAACTCGTGGCCTTAACAGAGAGTCAAAAGGTTTTTTGTCATTTCTTTTTAATAAACATTTTTTTTTTTTTTTTTTTTTTTCAATTTTCTCTTACCCTTACATGTTGGAGAATGTAATGTTCTGCGGTCCAATTTTTGAATATGAAATAGTTTTTACTATAATAATGTCTTGAGGTCCGCTCAAACGCATAACCAGGTTCTTGTGCTTAGCCTGCATGGGCATAACTCAAAAGCAGGTATTGGCAGGAAGTATAAAAATCGTATTCGATCTGCATCATAATGATCCGTATACTATGACATGCAAAGAGTTACTGTGCGTTATTGTTTAAGTACAAATTTTCTAGTTGGTACATATTAACAACATTTTTCAAGTGAACTAAACATAATGAAACTAACATATAATTTTATAGATACAAAATAAATTTGGTATAAAAGATTGTAAGAAAAGTTAGGTTCGATTAAAAGCATTCATACCAAATTACATTTCGTCCAGTAAAAACACTTAAAAATTATAATTACATTCCCTTACCATGAGATACAGAAAGTATTATTTACGAGGTAGAATTTTCGAACCTAAATCTTTGCAATAATTTCAGGTTTTTGAAGTTCTTTAAATACAAAAAAAATTTATTTTTAGTAATTGTTGATCTGATTGCGTTTCTGGTATCATAATTTAGCAGGTGAATTTTTTTCTGATTACATTAGTCTGCGAAACTGTACTTTTCAAATTTTTTATGCACTGCGTTGGGTGTCTCTGGTGTGTTTTGATACTCTGAATTCAGAAATGATTATCTTTTTTTCCTATCACGTAAGAAATTTTCACAAAGGAAGAATGAAAATCAAAAGAATTCGTCTAGAAGTTATAACAAATTCAAAACAATTTATATATAAAATACATTGATATAGGGCTATTATTTACACATTATCTTTTTATTTCTTCACATCGAATCTCCCTTTAGAGCATTTTACCTTGTGTAAGGCTTAAGGGTTTTGTGTGTGTGAGGGAGGAGGGGGGATTATCTATCAGCATGCAATAATATTCTGCTAACATGTTAATAATGTATCGTGACTGATACTTGCTTTCAATTTTTTTGATGTCTTGATGAAACAACTCTCCTTGTTCTTCACGCACATCGCCAAAATTTTCAGGGAAATATTTTAGACGGGAGTCGAAAAAAATTTAACTTTAAAAACGAACAATTCCTTTTTTTTTTTTTTTTTTTTTTCAAAACTGTACGTGAGGGTAGGTTTTCCTTAAACAGCATCCAAAAATATCTCCGAAAAACATATCAACCTGAAGAAAAAAATTTCTTCGTTGATCTGTGTTATTTGCTATTTTTAAGAAAGACAACACCGGAAAGTTCAAATTCAATATTGTAATTGCATATCATAAGTAGACTTGTGTTTTAAGATTGCAGGTAGAGTAATCAAACAAAAAGTTTTGAAAGGTGCAATAGACACGCGTCCCCCCCCCCCCTCCCACACACAAAAGTAAAGGCCAAACAAATTTGTTTCTAAAACAATTTTCAACTTTTTTAAAGCACCTCAGAAATGGTCGGTCAAGTATATAATATCTTATTTTTGTGACTAAACTGCCACATTTTATTTATTTATTTATTTATTTATTTACTTTATTTAAAAGCTAATCACTGAAATTTAATAATAATAAAGCATTTTATAATCGTTTTTATTACTTTTGAACTTTGACAGGCGATTTATTACTGAAAATAAAATATTTATCTATGAACAGACGATTTTGTATTTGTAAATAATAAAAGAAAATTATTAAAAATTAGGCTACAGTGTAAATATTTATTCGGATCACCTTTTTCTCATGCGATTTTATAAAACAATTTCCTCTTACTTGAAAATCCTGGATCTGGAGAAGGTGGTGTATAATTCTATTAAAGCTGTATTGAATGACTAAAGAAAAGAAAAACTTGTGGAATCATCTGCAAAGATGTGAAGGATTTGGTGATTATTTCAATCAAGAAAAAAGAGGGTGTTTGAAGAGGAAGCTCAAGACAACACAGAAAATACAAACATCAAAAAAAGGTACGCGCAAAATATGCTCCATTATTTAGTCTTTTAATTTTTAAATAGCAAAGGCGTTTATTAAATTTGTGTGGGTAGAAAATTTCTTACATTATGATCATTTTTTGTAATATTTTATTAGTGAATATTTCTGGATTATGTATGCAATATTGAAATGTGGTGTTCGCTATTATTAATATTCCGGCTGATGTCCAATGCACAGCAGTAGTGGCACCAGAAATTCCCCGACGGGGGGACACCACCTCCCCGACAGGGGGACACTGCATAAAGAGAGTTTATTATATGAAAATTTATCAAAAACTGCAATACTGTTAATAATATTACTGTTAATATTTGTACCATTCCATTTGTTAGTACTCTTCGTGGTTTTGGAGATCATCGTGTCACAGACAGACATTTTCTAAAAATATCGTGGTCAAAATGTGTATATTCATGGAAAACTGGAAGCTGAAAATTTTTACGAATCCAATACTTTCTTCTATTGAATATAGAATGGAAAAACTGGAATGGTTCAAATTTGTAAAAGGAAAGAAAAATGCTGCTAAAAGTAGAAAAACTGAAAATTTTGTATTTGTTCCCCCGAGAGATTTTAGGAGTATGCCCTGATGGGGGGCCTGTGCCCCCCCCCCCAGCCCCCTAGCTGCGCCACCCCTGATGCACAGTCTGATAATGAGACACCCCACTAGCTTTTCATCTATCCTCCATTTTGATGCATTTAATTTGTAGGAATTTTCAGTGCAATTTTATTGGTATGTGTTCCTTTTGGTGTTTTCATTTTACTTTATGCGATTTTTCATGGAATTCTTATGTACAATGATCATTGGTAAATTTATTTGGCTAATGGTCAGCATTTGGTGCGGTCTGTGGCGTGTTTCTACACTTTCCCCGATTCGATACATTTATTTAATGCTGATTTTATTTTTTGCGACTTTTACACACATCACATTTTTATATTATGGTACGCATAACAGTTTATTACAACCTTATTAAAAAGTATAGCTTCAATTTCATAGCGATTGCAGTACCCGTTTGCAATATTCTGTTTGAAACTAACATCACAACTACAACAAAACGACAATGTTTTAAAATATAGAAAATAAATGTTATTCATGAATATGGGAACGAATAAAATAATAATTTGAAAAAAGTAGCTACAAGATTGTATTAAAAAAATATATATATATATATATATATGTGTGTGTGTGTGTGTGTTCATAATTTGAAACTGGTAAAATAAAAAGAAAAGAAATGAGATTATAAATAAAGTAAACATATCATCAGAATTCTATTTCATCACTTTGTGTGCGCAAATTAAGTTCCGTAGTTTAGGTTTTAAGTTTTCGTTTATAACTTAAACTTTAAGATTTTATTTAATCTTTTAACGTCCATTGGTTTCGCACTGAAACCAAATATTCGACACAATTTAACATTTGTTATGCAATATTCTTTCCTTGTTTTAATCAATTTTCAAACTTCTGTTCCTTTTCTGTAAGGCAAATAGCGGCACTACTCTGAAAGTCCGAACTTTATCAAATGATGAGTCAAAGGAAGCCGAATGCACCAATTTACGCTACCAAAACTGCAGTCTGCATTTATTTATTTATTTATTTATTTATTTTTTACATTGGCGTTTTTAACGTTGTGTAAATTTTGATATTTCTGTTCTGCGTCAAGTCTAGTTATTTATTCTAAGAGAAAGTTACTTTATATGTTAAAACATACACGTGTTAACATGTGTAACTTTTACACATGTGTTAAAACGCACACATGCATACATAGGCCTACTATGTTCATGTAATTGTAACTTTCAGTTTAAAATTTGGGCACCCCCCCGCTCGGAAAGCTGGCTACGCCTATGTTTCTCCCCTTCAAAATGGTTTTTCACAAAAGCAAATTTTTTATAATTAATCTATGACATTTCAGCTTTCCAACGATGCGTAAATCTAAAGGCTTAAATGAAAAGTATGTGTACAATACAGAAATTTAAAAAACTCAAAACTACTTTCTTTCCTAAAGAAAAATCGCATAATATTCATTTTCGTCTCTCTCTTCAGGTCCGCATCACGTGATAATTTAGCTCGGGAAGCTAGCTCATCTCGCGGACAGATAATGAGGCGGATGCGTGGTCTATCTTATAAGGTCTATGGTTATGAATGTCGGGGGAAAAAAAAGTTATAATGTTTCACGCAAATTTGTTTTCAGCCAATGCTTTTGAAAATTTGTATACATGTTAATCAGTGTATTTGTCACAAAACTGAGTATTCATTTTGAAATCAAGAAATTAATACCCTTATTACGAACTCTCAAACTCATTCGTATGGCAAATACATACTTGCCTACATCCTAATTTATTTTCGGTAGTGTTATTAGTCCCGCCCCTTTTTTTTTTCACACCAGCAAATTGTTAGAGTAATAGTCTCCAAATCTAATTACTATTAAATAAGAAGAAAAATACTGTAAAATGTTACTGGTATGAAAAAGAAGGCGAGGCTAACAATACTACGGAATAATTAATTAGTATGTTGGTAAATATGCAAATATTGATGAAAAATTCAAATTTTACATTTTTATTTATTTATTTATTTTTATAAGGGATTCTATAATTGAGCTATAAAAAATTAAATACACAGATGTGTTCAGTTAGACACCAAAAACGTTTACTAATAATAAATAATCTTGTGTGCCACTCACACGACTTTCTATTACCCTGCGTTTCAATATTATAAAGATAGATTGTATAGTAAGCCTTAAAATGAATAGCGTAATATTATAAAATTCAATGTCTTTTAAAATAATCTAAACTAGGTTTAAGAATAGTTTTATTTGACATGTAATTCTGTGTGAAATGGGTTGAATTATAGTGCATGCAATTATGTCCCATAGACATAATCTATTTGAATTCTCTTGGATGTCCCTGTACACGAACCATTTGCTTGATCCCAACGAAATAACACCCCTATATGATACACATTTAGAATACCGAGTTTGGACTTTCTGCTGCTATTTGTTCTTGAGATATGCTAATAACAGGCAGACACACACTCAGACAGACACACAGATCAACCGCTAAAAACATATTTTTCGGATTCAAAAGACCTCTAAACGTGTAAATATAACAAGAACTCAACTTCGAAATTTTGAACCCAAAAATAATACTCTCTCTCTCTCTCTCTCTCTCTCTCTCTATTATATATATATATATATATATATATATAAGAATAAAGTATTGAATTTAGGAAAATTTTCGACCTCCACTTTTTAATGGATTTGCACTTTTGAGGTGCACTTTTGAGGTGAATGTGAATTGATCAATTTTAGAAAATGACTATCTGTCTGTCAGTCAGTCTGAGTGCTTGTGTGCTAGTTTATGTGTATCATAAATTTTATAGATATTACGAACCAATGTACAAAAACTAAATCAAACTTGATATTTAGTTAGACCTTGAAATAAACTGGTACTAATTACATTTTTGGATTAGTCGCTCAACAGACAGCGCTGTCATCTCATTTTTTAATAACTTTTAACATGTCAGTATAAAACAAAATTTCATATAAATGTACATAATGAGAATTATTTTAACGAATGATTGTGAATTGTATATGAATTACAAGTAATAATAGTAACGAACTAGGGAAAAAAATTGCAAGCATATAGGAGCACCACTTCCCCCACCTATAGGGCAAGTATCTTCTCCCCCAGGTGCAAATTTTCAATATGGATATCCTTCAAAAAAACTCACCAATACCGTTAAAATGAATGCTTTAATCACATATCTGGAATAATTAAAAAAGCTTTGGCGATTTTTTTAAAAATTTTTAACGAAAATAAAAATAAAACATTCATTTTAAACTAAAATGAATAATTTGTATTGAATTTGTATAGAAAATCATAGAAGAAAGTCTTGTGGTGGCCACAACATACTAGTTAACCCTTAAATTCCAAGTGGTGTTCGAAATGGCGTGATTTTAAAAAACTGAAACATTTACTGACCAATATATATAGGCTAAAATTTTATGTAGAATGAATAAAACCCTTCTGTAGTTGAAAATTAAATTTCTTGAAAGCAGAATAGCGGCGTAAATAATGCAATGTGTGGGGAAAAAGCCATTGACTAAGTATGTGTTAATGCATATGTAATATTTCTTTACTTTTGTAACATTAACGCAAAGGAATCTACCTTTGCCTTTAAGCTTGCCGAAAAAGGATTTTTTTATTTATTTTTATTTATTTTTAAGTATTTTTCCCGTGATTTATTTAAGAAATGTTAGAATAAAATATTTTTAAATGGGTTTAAAAATAATCAGGTATTTAAGGGTTGATAAAGTTCTTATCACTTACCTTTGATCACCGGTTTGTTAATGCATTTTATTGGAACTATTTCTTTTATGCAATTCCCTGTTTGTGATTATTATATGCAATTTTATTGCAATTGTGAAATTTCTGTTATGCACTTCACTGTTTGCGATTAATTTATAATAATTCAGCTTAGTTTTACATAACCCGATTTTTTATACATATCTTTCTAAAATTTAATTATTAGATAAACTGAATTCCCTTTCTGTTTCATTTATCTGCTGCAAAGTATTTGTTATTCTCTATATTTTCTCTATTTTTGAAATGTCAGAAAAGAAAGAGAGTTGTGATTGATTGGTGTATGCGTGAAGAAATTATTAAATTCGGCATATGAATGTTTGTTTGCAAAAAAGAGACATGCGTTTGACAGAAGTATGGCAGTTGGTTTTGAAGGATATTGCCATTTTTTCATAAACTTATGTTGAATTTTAGCCGCCATTGAAACAAACACCACATTTTCTTTGTTTTAAATGCACCATTAATGAAATTTTAAAAGAGCAACTCGTACAAATTATTAAAATAATTGTAAATTTTTAAGTCTTTCGTTTTACTACACTGTAACATAAATAATTTATTGTTTCAAAAACCAAAAGTAAAATTAATTGTTTCAATATTTAACAATAAGTTTTAACAGTTAATTTTAATTTGATGAAATTTTATTCTTATTGATCTATGTGTGGTTTCAGTGGTCTTAAATATATCGCCCGACATTTACTACGTTTTAAAAATTATTAATATATATATATATATACATATATGTGTGTTTATTACATATATGTGAGTGTGTGCATGTCGGTTTAACAGGAAAAAAGTTTCCAGTTGGCATTCTAGAAAAAAACTGCTATTTAACAACAACAACAAAAAAAAAAACTGATTTTTTACTAAATTTTAAACAGAAAAAACAGCTTATATAACGAATTTTAATTCTTTTTAACAAATTTAAAACCCGTAATTTTAACGTAACCCTGTATATTTTAATAAAAAATTAATTTAGGGAACATGCTTTGATGGGTTTCGAATTCATAATCTTCTGTTTTATCGCCATCATGGTGTTTACAGACAAGTGTAACAAATTTTGTGCATTTACTGACTATACAAAATTTATATTTTGTTACAAAAACTAAAGCGTGTTGAAAGAACAATTTTTATGTTAAAAATATGACTTTTTACTGTTAAAATAATAACACTTTTTTTTTCTATCTCAGCGTTAGTCTGTTTTTTTCCCCCCTTTTTGTTAAATTCACAATTTCATTTTTTCTTCTAAGTAATAGACTTTTTCTTTTTTCTTTTACTTGTAATATTTATTTATTTATTTGAAGAATTTGGTACTATTTCAAGATTTCAAAATGTGAATCTTGCCATACTACCCTAAATTTATAATTATGATATGGTTAATAATTGAGGTTGAGATGAGAATTACATAAAAAAAAACTGTTTCTTCTTTGAAACAGATTTTTCTGTACAAACTATGGACTTTTTTCTGTAAAAAAATACAGTATTTTTTTAATGTTAATAAGACCGTACTTTTTAATGTTTTCAAAAATTCCAAAAAATTAATTTTGTCTTTCATTGCTACAAAAAAAAAATTGGAGGAAATTTTAAACAATTTCTTACAAAAAAGAAAAAAAAAAAAAAGTTTAGACTATTATTTGTTTGTTAATCTATATGTTCAAGTTTTTATTTCCATAAGTATTTTTTTACAGTTCAATAAAACTGATATATGTTATTTATGTATTTTAGACTTACGATAGAATGTTTGGTTTCAGTTCAAAACCAAAAAAAAAAAAAAAAACGTTAAAAGTTGCACTTTTATGTAAGCTCCAATTGTGGATGTTATTTTGGCAAGTTACATTATTTTAGAAAAAGATTTTCTGAATTTGTGGTTTATATTACAAACTAATACACGTTCTGTTTATAATATTTATAACAATAGTATTTAAATGCAAAGTACATTCATTGCACAGTTTCGGGTTACGCAATTTTTATTTCTCTAAAATATTGGGTATATTTTAGAGAAGTAATGTTACATACGAATTGCAAAAGAAATAACTGTTGACGGAATTATAGATTTCCAAATTACACGAATCACGAGTTTACTCGTGATAATTTTACTCGAAAATTTTCCGACGATGAAATTAAAATGGAGTAACTAGGTAAAGGTTAAAAAAAATTAAATTCAATAAAACAAACAAGTTTTTATTGCCTCTCTGTTTCTCGCTTCGGATGAATATTATTTTGCCTACGAAAATGGCTATAAGCACCTTTATAACAAATGGTTTGCATTAGAGTCCTACATGAGTCGGGTCAGGTGCCTACGGATACCCGCTTTGCTGGTCGGGTGCAGGTTGAGTTAGTATTATTCTTTTCAAAAAAAAAAAAAAAAAAGTTGCTTTTTTATTAATATAATCTTTTGAATGCAGATGTGGGATGTCATTCTCTTTCTTCAAAGCAGTTTCCAAAACGTACTTTTTTGTGAAAAAAACCCTTATAAGATTGTAACTCTAACCTATTTTTGTTTATTTACTAACAAGGAAACATTCAAAAGGTGCCGTCTTCAAAAAAATATTTAATATATATATATATATATATATATATATATATATATATTGGGAGTACAAATTAATTCGGTCCGTTTTTTTTCGTTAAAAAAACATTTTATTTATTATCAAAATGAAAAAACATGTTATTCAAAGTATTGTCCATCGGTAGCCACAACTTTTGTCCACCTTTCTGGCAATTTTCGGATTCCATCTCTGAAAAACGAGTCCTCTCTGGACGCAAACCATGAATCGAGCCATTCTTGAATTTCTTCGAAAGAAGTGAAGCGGTGTCCAGCCAAATCGTGATGCATCCGTCGGAACAACCAATAATCAGAAGGAGCAAGGTCTGGCGAATACGGCGGGTAGGGTAGGACCTCCCATTTCAACGTTTCCAAGTAATTTTTAACGACTGATGAAAAATCGCTTTTCAACGTCGCGCGGTTTCAACTCGTATGTGACCCAATTTCCTTGCTTTTGAACCATTCCCATTTTTTTTAAACGCACGGAAATTGCTTGCTGAGTGACTCCCAACGATCCTGCAAGCTCTTGTTGCGTTTGGCACGGATCTTGATCGAGCAATTCCTCCAATTCGGCGTCTTCGAACTTTTTCGGCTGGCCCGGGCGCTCATTGTCTTCGACACTAAAATCACCATTTTTGAAGCGTCGAAACCACTCTCTACATGATTTATCAGATGGCGCAGATTCACCATAAACTTCCACAAGCGATCGATGCGCTTCAGCGGCACTTTTCTTCCAATTAAAAAAGAAAATCAAAACTTCCCGCAAATGTTGTTTCTTTAGCACAAAACTCGACATATTGAATGCTCAAAAAACCAATGTTGTTGTATGAAACTCGAAGCTTCGTTGACTGAATATGGTTGACAAAGGTCAAACCTTTCTAACAATGCCAAAAACATCTATCATTATTCAGTAAACAAATCAGCCAGAGCCATCTATTGAAAACGGACCGAATTAATTTGTACTCCCAATATATATGTGTGTGTGATTCTACTCTTCATAAAACACCAGAAAGTGAAAAAATTATTGGCTGAAATGAATTACAGCGACCACAAAAAATTATCAAAATTAAGCATATTTGGCAATTTCACACTGTTAGGCGATTGATTCTGAGTACCTGGCGGAGGAGTAAAACACGATTTTATTCGTACACGACAATCTCAATGCTAGCGAACTTATCGCCTAACAGCGCTAAATCGCCAAAAATGCTTACATTTGATGATTTTTTGTGGTCGCTGTAATTCATTTCAGCCGATAATTTTTTCACTTTCTGGTGTTTTATGTAGAGTACAATCACAAATATTCTTTTCAATAATTTTTGAAAACGACACCTTTTGAATGTTTCCCTGTGAGATTTGTGAGATGATAAAGGGTTTTTCACATAAAAGAACTTTTGCTAAGGGGTTAAAATAATTGAATCTTTAAATTAATTACGCGGCATGTGAAAAAATTCTTAAAAATTTTCAACTCTTGGAAAATATCTAAATGTAGCACGTTCATTTTTTGAATATATTGCTTAATTTTTACTTTATTCAAATGCACTTTTGATAAAAGTTGCCCAATATATCTAGCTTTCAACTTATGCAATATTTTTCTTTCTTTTTTATCTTTCGCACATGCGCAGTGAAAACGTGTTTTGTAAAAATGTTCATTTTTCATGAGATATTTCAGATATTTGTATTCCGTTTGCAGTATATTGTTTTAAAAGTGTTTTTCCAACTTATCTGAAAGTGGGAATAATTTTCATTTAAAACTCTGTATATTATAAATAAAAAAACATGCCGGTTTTTTTTTGGAGTTTTAAAATAAATGCTTATATCGCCGTTATTTAATATTCTATCATCACACAAATTCATCCACAAATTAAACTGGATCTGTGTTAACATATCCTAAAGTTACATTTCATTTTGTTCTCTTAACGATGCAGAGTGACCACAAACATTATTGATTTTGTTCAATTTGTTACCGGCCCCCTAAATGTTGTCTTAAATCAATCTTCACTATAAAACATGAAGAAGACCCAGTGCTTTTAACACCCAATGTTTGAAAACATTTCATCGAGAGATGCGTTTTTAAATTGAAAAAAAAAAAAAAAAAACTGATCGTTTGCAAATCTTGCTAAACTTTTGAGCAGGAGTGTATTTCTTTCTCTGTTTTTTTTTTTTTTTTTTTTTTTTTACGATGGTTGCTCTTTTGGGACTTGAAACCAATTTCTCTAACATTGTAGCAGCATTCCTTTTACCACTTTGTCTCAATTTAATATTTGAAGCATAGCTTAACTTGTTAAGTGTACTTTCTGTAACAAATGATTTCACTTTTCTTGTTTTAGACTTAATTTCACTCGATTCAAAATCTGTTTTTTGGACGTCCAGGTTTCTTTACACTAGACAATACACTTATGCTGCGTAACTGAAAGTTTTCTAAAGGTATACTAGTATTCAATCAATCATTGTGTTTCTTTAAAATGTCTCTTTTTTTTATTGCGATGGCATGTTTTCCATGTTTGATTAAATCCAATCATGAATGAATGTACAAATCGGATTAACTTTTTCAACATCGGTTGAAAACAGTTTTATAAGTTAAATTTGTCTTTGAGGTAATCCACAATCATATTTTCAAGCTTACATATTGTCGTTCCAGAGTTATTAGATTCATTTTTTTAACTTTTCGAAAGGTTCCCTTCTCGATACAGACAGCAGTCTACCTGTAAATAAATAAATATCTTCTTAAAATGAAAATGACTGCAGATAAAATTTACCTGTATAAAAACTACAAGAAACGAGGAATAAAATTGAACAGGAATCAACGTGTACAAAGAAGTACAAAATTTTTGGCATACTAAGGATATCAAAACTTTGACTAAATTTAAAACAATTTTTAACATAAGTTTGATCTAATGTTATAAAATTAATACGGAAAAGAAACTTTATTAATGTATGAAAATATAAACTACATTGATGCAAAATATCTATCCCCAAACAACATATCGAAAGCACGTATCTTCACAACACGACCTGTAAAATGAATCGCATGGATATGACTGACGGCGACCTTAATGAAAAACTGATGGGAACTCATTTTCGCTTATTGTTGTTATATTTTGGGATTGATTTGTCTAGGATATTAAATATATATATATATATATCTATTTTGTTTTTGAAAGTTCAAAAGTTATTATTTTGAGGGTTAATGTTTAGGGTTTTGACCCGCTAGATTTGCAATCCATAGCACTGTGCGCCGCTGAAACTTTTCCTTAGCTAAAAGACTGAAACACTCTCAAATTTCTTTCTCTTTACATTTTAAACACTTTCCAACAAATCAAAATGTGTTTCAGTTTGTCTGTCTGTCCGTACTCTAACGCCCGTAAATATTTAGGCTATTTCTTGAAATTGATATATGTTATTCTTTACTATAGAAGTTTTTCATTGAAATTGGGGGTAAATATCACTACTATAATTTTTATTAAAATCACACAATCAACTGATTGGAAGAAAATCATATTTTGAAAGTTTTTATTTTTCCGACTGAGTGAAAATAATGTCTGGACCGGGAGTCACTCAGTCGGAAAAAAAAAAAAAATTCAAAATATGATTTTCTTCCAATCAGTTGATTGTGTGATTTTAATGAAAATTGTATTTCTTTCCCATTGTTTAATGGTGTTTTCCATTACCTGCAGCTTATTTCTGTTGAGCTATCTAAATGATAGACCAGATGTTTTCTGCCTAAAGGTTGTCTGAGTGAGTAATGCCGACCGGTTTGTCGGCCTGGATAGCTCAATTGGTAGAGTCTTGACCTTGTAAGTCAAAGTTCCGGGGTTCGACTCCCAGGCATTATTTTCACTCAGTTGGAAAAAAAAAAAAATCACTACTATAGTTTGTGCATAAGGAGACCCGAATGAAATCCAAAACATTGCGTTCTATGAGAAGCACTATCAATCTTGTTTTAACACTTTTATTTTGCACAGATCATAGTAAAATATACATTTATTTTCATACGCACAAGAAAAAAAAAAGTTTTATATAGAATATGTAATGAATAGTATTAAGATTTACAGTGCGGCACGAAAATATTCCTTTTCATTAAAGGCTATAATTCGAAACTGTTGCAATAACGTTTTCATTTTTATTAAGTGTTTTTAACACTTACTAGCAATGTTCAAGAGTGATTATGATTTGAGTTTATCTGTTTGTTTTTCTTTCTGTTCGTCTGATTGTCCATCTTTCAATTTGTCTTTCTGCCCGACTCTGGCGACCGGAAATATTTTCAGAATTTTTTCAAAACGATATATGCTTTTCAGGTTCACATTGTATATTCCCTGTTTATAATGGTATAAATATCACAATAGTTTTATGTACAGGAACAGCCAAAAGAATTTCAGCGTACTGCGTTCTATGAGATACATTTTTAAAAACATTTTAAATAATTATTATATTATAAATAATTTTTTACCACACAAAACATGCAGTGAAATTGACATTTAATATTCATACAAAAAAAAAAAAAAAAAAAAAAAAAAATGCTTCCTAAAGAATATAGTATGTTAAGCTTTAAGCTTTACAGGGATACACTAGAATATTTTGATACATTAATGAATGCAATTAAAAATTGAATTTCTGTTCGAATTAAGCGTTTTAATATTTTCGAATGTTGTGTAAGAATGATTATGTATTCAATTAAACTATTTGTCTGCCTTCCTGATCTTCTGTCTTTCTACTGTGTTATCATATAGGTAGAGTATATTGGAGGTTAAACGATGAGTACGTACCGTTGGAAAATACTAATAATCCATGCAAACAGCCTGTTTTTCCGTTTTTTTTATTTTTTATTTTTTTTTTTAAAGAAATAATTAGATGAATAAATTCCCGTCTTTTATGGCTGCTCTATTTTTATGTAATTAATATTTGTCATGTTATCACAGGTAGCTTAGCTGATACAGAATAATTACCTCTAACATATAAACTATATATATTCATAATTTCTCACTTAAGTGTTTTATTTAACTCTCAACAATCTCTAGTAATACTATTTCTCGCCAGATGGCGAGAAATAATATTACTGTCTTTTATCTATACATGAAATAATATTATCAATCTTTTTAAGTGACCTTCCACCAAAGTTTTTGATCATTCTAAAATTCATTATAATAGTAAAATTATGCGTTTAGTTCATTTTTTAAATTTATTTCACTAATTTATTTTAATTATTTTAAAATAAAGTTAAAAAAGTTTTATCAGTGTGTGTTGAATGGTTAGACTATTTTTACTGTTTCCGCTGTTGCTTGAAGTGATCATTTTTACTTTCTCTTATCCATAAAGTAGAGAAAGTATTGTTTTTGGATCAAATTTTCGAGCGTGAGATTTTGTTATATTTACACGTTTTGAGGTCCCCTGAATACGAAAATAATGTTTTTAGCAAATGGTCTGTGTGTATGTCTGTGTGCGTGTCTGTGTGTGTGTCTGTCTGTTATCAGCATATCTCAAAAACAAATTATGGCAGAAAGTTCAAACTTGGTATTCAAATGTGTTTCATATCGGGATGCTACAGTAAGCTTTTCGTTAAGATCAAGCAAATGGTTCGTGTACAGGGGCAATCAAGAGAATTCTAATACATTACGTCTATGGGGGGAAATTGCAGGTAAGTAGAGTTTAACGTCTATAGACTGCACTAAACCAAATGAAACGAATATATATATATTGTAATAGAGCTAGTTAACTGGGAAAATTTTTTTGTGTATGTAGGAGCCTCGCCTCCCCCCTGGGGGGGGAAGCCCCCTCGAGGGGAGTTAATTTTCATGATGGGTGTCTTTGAAAAGAGCTCGCCAGTACCTTTAAAACGAATGACTGAACCATCGATCTGCGATAATTTAAAACAAAGCTATCGATTTTTTTTTTTTTTACTTTTAACGAAAAAAACTTAGAAAAAAAATCGTATTTTTTTGTTGTTATTGTTTTTTTTGTTTAAATATTGAGAATAAAATGGACTTTTTTTGGATATTTGGTGTTATACTACTTCTCTAATATGGAAATCGTCTGCATTATCATAAAAGATAATTTTTTTAAATAATGATTTTAATAAATTATTTTTTAATAACCGAATTAAATTCTATATAAATGTAGGTGCATTAATGAATCGGGGGGTTGAGGGGGGCGGTTGCCCCCTCACACAGAACTAATTATCATATAAAACTCTTCAGAAGCCTAATATGAATTGTTTAACACAGGTTTACATAACAGTACTCGTTATCTTACCTTTTAATCTGCAACCTGTATTTATAGTATTAAATTTCAGGGTAAGAGAAAGTCGTGTGAGTGACACACCAGATTATTCTCTGTTATGCTGCCAACAACTCATCTCGTTTTTTTGCTTATTTTGCTTTTCTACATGTGTTCTAACTTCATTCTGTGATTATTAAAGTTTATTTGGTTCTGTTTTGTTATATTCTCAAATCTGTTTTCCTATTTCCCCCCAACCATTTCATTGTTTTGAATGCAAGATCCGGACACCCGCTGGTTATTTTTATTTAATAGTGACCAGTGTCTATAATCTTGCATGTCCCGGGTGCTCAACTGTTGGGATAGCTTTTTCCTGAAGAGAAATCACGAAAGTTATAAGCAGTTTTTTCTCCCTCTAATTAACTGGTCTTAAAATAATTTTAATTTGATCTTTTGTTATTACTTTCATATTGCTTGATTTTGCTTTTTACGTCATGCATCGCATAATATTTTGTAGAAAATAAACAGGGAATAATAATGTTATGGTAAGTTTGTTGTGAATTAATTTAATACAGTTTAATTAATAAAGTTATTTAGTTTTTACTCTTTTCATTAAAGTACTTTTGTATTTGCAGGATATTTAATTTAGTCACATATTAATTCTTATTTGTTATTTTAACTTTCGATGACATTTTCTTTTCTGTCATTTGTTATTTTTTTACATACACGCAGACATATAATATTTAATTATATGAAATTTAAATAAATAAATCAAATTTTTAAAATGAAATTTACATACAACCACTAATCGTTTCAGACTACAATAGGGATATATCACAATATGGGAATATCACAATGCTGTGCTTGGAGTAAAATCACTCTCATTTTATAGTTGATGGGAAAATACGTGTAAATAACGGAATTAAATATATATATATATATATATATATATATATATATATATATATATAAACAATTCTAATTTAAATAAATCTACTCATTTCCAGCGTTACATATTTTGTTACAAAAGGAATTCATTATCTATAATAATAAAAGGAAAGGTTTGTCTGTCTGTCTATCTGTCTATCTGTTCTTCTATACGTTCAGCCCCTATTAAACGCAGAAGTACAAGAATTGACATACGGATGCTCTGGGGCCTTTCTGAGGTCCTCCTGAAAACAGAACTTAAAAATTTTAATTAGTTGTGGAGATATTAATTAAAATGTCCACTCATGTCTAATCAAAAAGCGATCTCAATGACTGAGAATTCACCGCGATTGCATAGAAAAAAGATATTTTAACGGAGTTAAAAGCAGAAAAAATGGAAAATAAATTAGAAATATTAGTCCGATCGTTACGATTTCTAAGAGTGCGTGCAAGCGGCTTATCGGTGCAACAATTATATTTTTTAAAATTAACTAAAGTATGAATTTTTTGTGGCAACATCATTTCAAATGCCAGACGACCGTCTGCCATGAAAAAGGAAATGGTTGTAACCGATTAAGATGTCACGTGTTTTATAGTGGGGGCAAAAATTGCAATTTTCAAACTTTTTCAAATTTTCATTTACGTTACGTTTGAATTAATATTCGGCATAGACAGCATATTATAAAGCTACTGTTCAATTTTCATGAAAATATGTGAATAAACATAAAAATTATATTTTTATTGGGAATTATATTTATCACGACTCATGTGACCAAAACACAATGTAAGATTAAGCTTTGTTCTATATTTTGCAGTATTTTAAATTGAGATATGCCGTTGAAATTTCGTAAAATTTGTTTTAACGCGCAATAATTCGATTCTGAATATTTTTGAAAGTGTAGAATTATTAGGAAGGGCTTGAGGGAGGTGGGGGGGAAGGAAAAAAAAAAAGAGTTACAGCGTTTGAAATTGGCATTATTAGGTTTTAAGGCAAAATAAATCGATTGCGGATATTTTCAAGTGTAAAATTATTAGAAGGGACGGAAAAGGGGGGGGGGCGAAAATGTAGAAAAAGAACTGTTGTTTCGGAGGAAACGACGGAAAACCCAGAAAGCCTTTATTCTTTTATATTTTGCAGAGTTTCGAATTCTGATACTCCGTTCCCATTTCATACTATGGATTTTTATCAGTATTTAGCCCGGATTTAAGCAAATTTCGGAGAAAATATCGAAAAAGTCAGACAGAAATCGTTTTATAATAGTGTTTATATCATTTTTCTATCTCAGCTTCTAATTAGCATAATTTCAAAAGTAATATGTCATTTTAAAACTTATTTGAATTGAATTTCAAGAGTAGACACCACAAATCTCTATCGCTTTCCATTAACTGACTACCGTAGGTGATGGAATTCGAGATTTCACGTGATTTACACGTTTTAAGGTTTCCTGATTAGGTTTTCTTTTGTATCTCAGCTACTAATTAAAATAATTTTATAAGTAATACATCATTTTAAAGCTTTGTTGATTTGGAATTGAACAGTAGATTACAGAAATTTCTCCGCCAGATGGCGCTGTAATATTTTAAAATTTCAATATTTCAAATTTTAAATATGATTAAATTATTTTTAATACTTCATTCGAAAGATATTTTAAAGTACTTTTATATTATCGAATAACCTACATTAAATTTATCCAATAGAGGGCGCTAATCGCAATTATTCGAGATTTCACTCGATTTACATGTTTTAAGGCGTCCTGAAGTGGGGCAAAAAATTAGAAATTGAGTTAGACCTTTCAAAATTGGTATATATCGGTTTTGGGTGCCTACGAGTCGAATGAGGATATTTTCGAAAGTGTAAAATTAAGGAGGGACAGAAAGGGTGGTGAAGGAATAGGCGCGCACAACGCTCATATATATGCATTCGTGCGCGCGCATCGCGCACGGGTCTACGCTGCCGAAGGCAGTGGGGACCCGGTGCGGTATTTTTCCGGATCAGATTTTTTTTTTTCTTTTTCTTTTTTTTTTTTTTTTTTTGTTTTTTCACACGATAAAAATTACTGCAATTTTGAGAATTCATTAATTATAGTGATCCATTTAAAAATAGTGAGCAGCGAAGCGGGCGTAGCCTGCTAGTTTAATAAATAATACATTCCAATAAAATGGACTTAAAATTCCTTTAATAATAAAATTAATTTAAAATTTCATTAATAATTGATTATGCATGCTTTTAATTTGTTACAAAATCATGCGGCCAAAATTATGACATTCAAATGAAAATGCACAGGTTGAAGTAGATTATTCCTAAAGTAAGCTGTTAATTAAGGACTAAAGTGTTATCCATTACCTAAAATGAAATCCTGAGATACTACCAATTAGCAATTGTTGCAACCTTTAGTAAATGTTTAATAGCTTAAAATGTGCGCAGATAGGCTCGTTTATGATAAGCGCGTTTCACAATAATTTCAACAATGCTATTTGGAAACAGGCTTGCTTATTAAGTAAAAGGAATTATTATTATAATCAAATGCAGTGTTTTATACTTAATATTTTCTGTTGTAGTACATAATCTGTGAGATATTATCATTTATTAAAACCCGAATAAATTACTACGTCAGAAACGCCAAAGAAAAATATTGGTTTCTGACGTAGTAATTTATTCGGGTTTTAATATTCCAACGCGAAGTCTCCTGTTATTATATATTATCATTTACGATGTTTAAATGTAATTTTTACTTTCCGAACACTATAGTGAGGAAAGTATTGTAATCATGTCAAAAATCCGAATATCAGATTTGGATGTTTCTATACGTTTCGAGGTCCCCTGAGTCCGTTTCCACTATTTTTGAGATGATGTATGTATGTGTGTGTGTATGTGTGTATGTCTGTGAGTGAACACGCTAGCGTCTAAACGCTTCGTTCAAATAAGCTGAAAGTTGGTACGTATATTGTAAGTCACCATAGTACGAACCCTATAGATTTTGGTGAATCTAGCACTTATAGTTTTTTTACAGGGCCACAAAGAAAAATTCTTTATCATTATGGCCTATGGGACCAAAATCTTAAAAGTGCGATAGCATCTAAACGCCTTATTCAATTGAGCAAAAACTTTATACCCATATTATAGGTCACAGATACTCAATCTGTATAGATTTTGGAGAATCTAGCACTTATAGTTTTTTTACAGGGACACTAAGAAAAATTCTTTATCATTAAGGCCTATGGGGCCAAATTTTTAAAAGTGTGATAGCGTCTAAACGCCTTATTAATCTGAGCAAAAAAATTGTACACATATTGTAGGTCGCATTTGCACCAACTGTATAGATTTTGGTGAATCTAGAACTTACAGTTTTTTTACAGGGACACAAAGAAAAATTCTTTATCATTATGGCCTGTGAGACCAAATTTTTAAAAGTGCGATAGCATCTAAACGCCTTATTCAATTCAGCTGAAAATTTGTATGAATATTATAAATCACTGTTGCACTAACTATAAGCATTTTGGTGAATCTATCATTTATAGATTTTTACAGGGACACAACGAAAAATTCTTTATCATTATGATCTAAGGGCTCAAAGTTCAGTAGCGTTAAATAAAACCTCGTGTGATATATGGAGAAAAAAAACACCCTATTATGGTTTTCTCTCTTATGTTTGTTTAGCAATTCCTCTTTCTTATTTTATCTACAAAACTGTTAGTTACTCAATGTTCGGAAAGTCGAGTGGAGTCACTCCAGATTTTTTTTTTTTTTTTTTTGTTTAAAAGAAAATGTGAACAATTATGGAAATTACTATTAATATAAGTATACTTTATGAAATATTGCCTACAAAAAATGAATAAAAATATAATATTTTAACAAACATGCATGCACGCACAAACTTTCTGAAAAAATATATAAGTAAAAATAAATAAATAAATAAATAAAACTTTAATTACGTTTTATATATTGTTCATATAATCAGCATCAGGGCTCTCACAGAGGGAAATTCGGATATTAAAATTTTTACACATTTTTTTTTTTTTTTTTTTTTTTTTTTAATAAATAGCGACGTGTATCAACTATTAGTCAAGTCAAAAATTACTGTTTAAAAATAATGATGTTTAAATTTCCCTCTGTGAACCCTGTTCAGCACATAAGCTACAAATTTGCGAGCATTTTAATTTATTTTGGAGCATTTTTAGCCCTGCCTACATACCATTTTTTCCTTATGATTAATTTTTCTTATTTTATTGTAGTTATATATTGAAGAAAATTATTCCATAAATAAAGTGGTGCAAAATAAAGGTGGGGCTAAAACTGCTCCGAATAAATTAAAATTTTGGAAACTATGTATGGGACATATTTGTTTTTTGATATTATTTTAATTTCTTGAGAAATGCAGGGATCGACACAGTCCCTTTTTTGTGACTACCCCTATTTTTATAAATCAATCTCCAAAATATTTATTTAATCGTAGAAATACTAAAAACAAGAGTGCACGTGTTTTTATCTCAAGATGAAAATCTTACACCATTTCTTTTCTTCAGTAACTTCTATCATATTCGATCTTTAAAGATATTATGCAAAAAAGTAGAAATTATAGTTTAAAAATTGTGGTGTAAATGTTCCGTCTTGAGATGAAAGCTCATGTACCCTTGACTGAAAACGATTATTAAAATTTTCTATTAAAAAAAAAAAAAAGAAAAAAAGAATTTTGGCAAGACGAAGAACTTGGTTTGTTTGACTGTTTCAGTGAAGATATGTTAACAAGAACTAATATCCCCCAGTAGTCCAAACTCGACCATTTTCAAAATGGGATTAAATTACAACTTAACAGCGCCACTTGTTGGCCGATATGCACTCAAATTGAATCAGCAGAGTTTTATTTAATATATATCTCTAAATTTGGTACATTATAGAGGCTGAGCTTTTCTTAAAATGAAAGGAAATCACAACGTGGAAACGCCCTCTGTTGGATAATATAGACCAAAAGCACCAATTGAAACCAAGGTTCGACCAAATATCTTCAGTTAAATTAAGTCCATTGATTCATGAAGTACAGTGTTCGAACTCAAAAAGACAGACATTTTCTAAAAATGGACGAATTGAGCTCAGGAAATCTCAAAACGTGTAACTCCATCAAAAACAGGAAATCTAAAAATTTTATGAATCTTATACTTTCATCTTATATATGCAGAAGATAGAATAATAAATCCACTTATTTAAAAATATGTAGTCAGTTTCAGTTAATTGAAATGCAAGAAATCTCAAAACGTGCAAATTTATTGAAAACTGGATATCGAATTTTTTTCTGTATCTTCTACTTTCTTCTTATATATGAAGAAGCTAGTAATAAATGCACTTATTTTAAAATTAAGTAGTCAATTTCTGTTAACTAAAATGCAAGGAAATCTCAAAACGTGTAGATTCATCGAAAAATGGAAATCAAAAGTTTTTCCGAATCTTATACCTTTTTCTTACATATACAAAAGATATAGAAATAAATCCATTTTTTAAAAACTAAAAAGTCAATTTCAGTTAATTAAAATGGATTATGTTTTCGTTTAAAAATATGTCTTTAAATTAGAGCTGACGTAAATCACACACACACACACACACAAAAAAAAAAAAAAAAAAAAAAAAAAAAAAAAGAATAAAAGAAAAGAAAGAAATTAGATCTTGAATAAATTAGAAAAAAAAAAATTAGAAGTTTCATAAATCAAAACTTTTTTAAATTTGCGTATATGCTCAATAGTATAATAAACTTTCGTTCTACCACTCATTCACTCACATTTCTACCACTCTAATGGTTGTTGTCTTTTAGAATTAAAAATCTGTAGTATAGTGATGCTACATTTATACAAATTACTGGGTCTTTATGGTTTTATTTGAGTTTTAAGAAATTGTTAGATTTAACAATCTTCTTCTTTAGGATTTTTTTACTACAGAAGAGTATACGTGTCTAATATTGTACGCTATTTATTAGTATCAAAGCACGTTGATAATAAGCATTATAATCTCTATGGGAGAAGATGTCCTCCCAAAATCCGACATTTTGGGCGGCAAGTGTAAACAAAAGATGCCGCACTTTATGGTTACCGAAAAAATTTTTGACGTTTTGCTGTATATGGATATAGGTTTACAATGTTCTTCTATTCTGTTCTATTCTGTACAATATGCGATTGCGAAACTAATTTCGGCTTTGTTGTTTGTTCTATTTTGCTTTCTTTCGTTCTGTGGTTTTGTTTACATCAAGTTTATTTTTCTGTAAAAGTTTAACTTTATTTAAAATCAAAAGATATCAACATTATAGTCATCCTCATCGTTATTGAAATACTTACAGACCTTTTGTGACATAGGGATATAGCACAGATTTCATTGCAATTGCGTTGTGTAAATTAATTTTTTGTTAATTTTGTAAATCAATTACTATAAAAATGTATTAAGCTATTATTTTATTAAATATCCTATAATAATTGCATGCATATTTTTTTACTATAATTTTCCGTTATGTACTTTCGAAGGTACCATTTTTTAATTGGAATCATTTTTATTCCATTTCTTGTGATTTTTGCAATTTTATTCCCCATAAATGTTCAAATAGCTGCTTAATGTTATTAATTAGTAATAACAAGTACATAACAAGTACATAAATTTCAGAAATTGGGGCCATACAGTCTGAATTCAGATTTAAATTTGTTTTTAATAAGATAAGATTAAAAGCACATTCCGCAAATACGCAGCGCACTGCAACTGCGCACTGCAACTTTAAGGGCCCTCTTCACTCACCACCGCGAGAAGCCGAAGCTAATGTTAATCTATGGAAAATTTTTCTCTACAAATAACTTATTAACTAATACATATTTTTAAATTCTGTTTTCACATTCTGAAAATTCCCAGCTGTTAAATTGACGGACATTTAAAAAAAATATATATTTTTTATTTTTTTATATTTTATTTTGAAGCTGCAAAATACGAATTTTCAATATGTGAAATTTTTTCATTTTGCAATTTCAAAATAAAATGTTAAAAATTAAAAAAATACATTTTTAAAAAAAGGTCCGTCAATTTAACAGTTGGGGATTTTCTGAATGTGAAAACAGAATTTAAAAATATGTATTAGTCAATAAGTTATTTGTAAAGAAAATTTCCCCATAGAATGACATTGGCTAGGGCTTCCGGCGACGGTAAGTGAAGAGGGCCGTTAAGTAAGCAATTTTGAAAATTAAAAGTTTTTAAATAATATAGATACCTTAAATCACGGATAAGGTACATCAAAATTAGAAAAAAAAAATAATAAATAAATAAAGTTATATTTTAATCAACGTTTTATGAAAAATAAAAAATAAAATAAAATAACTTTTAGGTATTTATATAAATTCATACCACTGTTTCTGGAGAATGACTTTTCATATACATGAAAAATTATATATTCTTAAAAATTAGTGTTTGTTAATAATTATGAATAAGCTAAAAAAATTGACCATGTGAAAATAATGATAAGTGCTTCAGAAAAACTAAAACAATTGGCAGATTTTAGTGTGCAAAATAAATCAATAACATGTGCAGAGGTGATTGTGAATTCACAAAAAAAAAAAAAAAAAAAAAAAAAAAAAAAAATACCTGAAATTTTCGAGAGAAAAAGTTTTCGTATGGGGAGAAAATATGAAAGGTACAATTCTCTCATTATGAAAATTGTTAATTTTAATTAGGCTTAGTAATCATATGAGATTGATAATTTTAGTCTTATTTTATGAATTAAACTATCAAAAAAAAAAAAAAAAAACTGGAATTCTAAATCAAAGTAGATTATGTATTTGAAGATTATGGTGTCATTAATCATTTGAATTTATAGTTAATTCACTGAGTATCAAAAATGATATTTCACTCAAGGTGATGCAACTTATAAATACGTACATTAAACTAGTTCTATATAAAAACATTGAAATATTGTTATTTGCAAAACAGTCAGATTAAATGGTGCATATTGAATAGATAAAAAATAAAAAATATATATTTATTTGTTTTCTAAGGATATATAGAAATAAATTTATTATCCCGGTTCTGTACATCAACAAAATGTTTGAAATTAGTGCAAACAGTAACTTTTAATAGTGATATTAGTAAATATTACATACTATAATTTAATATACAAGAAAAAAAAAAATTAACCTTAATGATCATAGTGACCTTAAAGAGCAAATATGTACAATATATATATATATATATTCATTGTGTTTAATTCAATATTTGAGAGACTGAATGTAATTATATTAATGAGAAATGATGATGGTGGTGATAGGGGGAGGGCGTAAAATTTTGAAAAATTGATAATTTTCAATAATTAAAAAATGGTATTAAAAGCTATAAGAATAACTAGATTAGACTACTGTTTTTTGTTTTTAGGTAGATTCCTTATAGGAGATCTGTTAGGTAGATTCCTTATAGGAGATCTACCTATTGCAATGGTTCTCATGACACAACTTCTGGAAAATTTCTTTATATCTTAACCGATCCTGACCCATAGAACCTAAAACCACCCTCCGTTCAAAAGTTTTATATATATATATATATGTATAACGCTTTTTCCTATGTTAAGTTGTGAACACGATAACTGGAGTAATTTTTATTTAAATTTAACCAGCTCGGGATATGTTGTCAGAACAGTAAAAATCTCGGTCGAGTTCGTAGATGGGGCATCCAGCTCAAAGGGGGTGGAAATTTTCATTTGCCCATAATTTCTTTAATATTGAAAATTAGAAAATACTTCAAATCAGGCGAATTACCGCCTTACCCTAAAAAACAACTTTTGTATTTAAACTTTTTCGATAACTTCAATTGCTTAAAAGTTACAAGTTAAAAAGTGGTTTTTCGCCAATTGTGATGAAGCCGACTTTTTCTATAGCTTTAATTGCTAAAATTTATAATCTGATGCTTACGTCACGTGCAAACGATAATATCCGCGTTTGTAATGATCGATAGATGGCGCTTTTTCAGTTTTTGTTGTTAGTAAATATTATAGCAACGTGTATTTATTATTGTTCTTTTTGTTATTCTACTTAATATTCGTACTATAATTTCTCCGCCATTACATCATGAAAAATTGATTGCTTTTGGAAAAAAATAATTCAGTTTATTCAAAGTTCGATCGGAAGTAGATTTTTAACTGAAGTTGAACAAATATTAGCTTCAAATCATCTGATTAATTAGCCGAAGCAACTGAAATTTAAAATTTGTCATTTGGAAATAAATGGAAGCTTAATTCTGGATTTCTTGGTCCTTTGGAGTTACATTGGAGCACACAACAGCATGTGTTATCTTTTTTACCGGATTTATTCATTTTTATTCAATAAATATATGTGAAACTAAACATCGGTATGCAATGGCGGCTTAATGAAAGCCGAATTAAAGCATGTTTAATGTAATTTCACCTTAGCCCACCAGAGGGCGAGCATTTCATTACAATCGCGGATAAAAGATAGCTGAAAATATAAAAACCATGGTAACAGCTTTAATTAATCATTTTAAAATATAAAATTAAAATAATACGTTAGTCTTGGTAAAAATATCGTTTGTGGTGAATAGTTTAGAACGCCGGTTTACGTAAGAATTTAAAATTTACGACTGAAATTGAGAGTAATACGTTACAGCTTCCTTTGAATTTTTATCTTGTGGAAACAAGACATTGGTCTGTGAAAAGATACGACGATTTTGCGCGGGAAGATAATATAATGACGTCAAAGCTGCCATTTTTCATCGCCAAGCTCGCCAAATTTTATCGTCAAATAACGAATTTTCAAGTCAAAATTTTCGTTGCCAACTATCAAATTTTGCCGCCAAATCACAAATTTCATTGCTAAGTCGCTAGTTTTGTCACCAAATTGGCTCCTATGGCTTTTATGGCTTCTATTTGTTGAATGATTATGAACTTGGATTTTAGAAAATTGAATCATTTACTGACCAATAAATCTAGCCTAAAATTTTAAGTAGAATGAATAGTAGTAGTTGATAATGAAATTTCTTAAAAACAGAATAGCGCGTAAATGATGCTATGTGTGAGAACAAAGCCATTGACTAAGTATGTGTTAATGCATATGTAATATTTCTTTACTTTTGTAACATTAACGTAAAGGAGTCTACCTTTGCCTTTAAGCTTGCCGAAAAGGTTTTTTTTAAAAGAGATCTTATTATATTTTACTATATTTTTGCTACTAGTTACTTTTATTAGATTTTGAAATAAATACTTGAGAACGGAGAGAGATGTAACTGGGAAAAAAAAAAAAAAAAAACTTATAACTAGAGCTGAGAAACATTTTTGTTTCTCCCATGTGAGATCTCACATATTCTTCTGTGCAATACTGTGACGTATTAGTATTTTTAAATTATCTTAATAAAGAACCAAATGTGAGAAAATCTGAAAAAAAAATATATACAGACACGACATTATTTCATTATTTAAAACATGAAAATCTGACATTGACAGATTTTAATTTAGTGCCAGAGGCCTACTGCTAAACTTGTTAATATCGACAAATTATTCTTTAGTTAATTTGTGACGATCTAAATTCCATGATAAAGTTTTCATTAAATCAAACCAATGTGTTTCAGCTGCAGATATTGTAACAAATAACGTTGGAAGTCCAAACTGTCTTATAGCCGCAAAACAACGTTTTTTCTCTTTTTCCCAATGAGGGGGAGGTGTGCCTTGGGGGGGACTCATGTCAAAGGTGTGCCTTGGGGGGACTCATGTCAAAGTTGTACCTTGGGGGGGACTCATGTCAAAGTTGGGCCTTGGGGGGACTCATGTCAAAGTTGGGCCTGGGGGGGACTCATGTCAAAGTTGGGCCTTGGGGGGACTCATGTCAAAGTTGTACCTTGGGGGGGACTCATGTCAAAGTTGTGCCTTGGGGGGGACTTCATTCAATAAATCCCCATTCAATAAACCGACTGAAATAGGCCCTTAGCACTATTAAGAGTGTATTATAAAAATTCGACAACGCTGTACCGACTGAAATAGGGGTACCTTGGGGGGGACTCATGTCAAAGTTGTGCCTTGGGGGGACTTCATTCAATAAATCCCCATTCAATAAACCGACTGAAATAGGCCCTTAGCACTATTAAGAGCGACGTATAAAAATTCGACAACGCTGTACCGACTGAAATAGGGGTACCTTGGGGGGAACTCATGTCAAAGTTGTGCCTGGGGGGGGGGGACTCATGTCAAAGTTGTGCCTTGGGGGGGATTTCATTCAATAAATCCCCATTCAATAAACCGACTGAAATAGGCCTCTAGCACTAATTAAGAGTGTATTATAAAAATTCGACAACTGTACCGACTGAAATAGGCCTCTAGCACTAAAAAAAAAAGATTGCCTCTTTTAAGTACTTATAAGAACTACAACTGGTATCTGTTCAAAGCATGACACAACAATCTTTTGGGGATGTCAATAGTCAAGCTCTTCTAAAATTGATTGATTATTATCCATCATAGTTCGTACGGCCACGCCTTTTTTCAAGGATTCTTCCACCAGTACTCTTATAAGAGTTATTTAATATCAAATTTTAAAGCTTTCTAATTTCGAAAAAAGCTATACAGTATTATTGGTGTAGAAAATCAAGAAAATTCAAGGACTGTACGAACTGTCTATATATTAATATGCAAGCATGGAAAATTTCTCGTACAGTTTCAACGTATTAATTATAGATGTAGAGGATTGAAAAGGATGTTATTCGAAATATATGGTTAATGTGATTTTGAGAAAAAAATTCTCTTATGATGTCAAGAAGACATTCAAAAAATCCTTTATTTTTTATGCACTTTTTCCTTTTAAACATGTAATCTTTTGTATTAAAAATTCCTATAGAAGAAAGATACGGGCTAGGACACTTTAAAAAGATCCCCTATCCACACGGAAGGCAACCCGTTCTAAACTCCCACCTTTAACCTTCTTGCTATTTTACTCTATGTTACGTATTTTTTCTCTTCTCTATCGCCTTCGGGCACTGACTTCTCCTCGGAGATTATACCTTGTGTTGCCCTGTGTTTGTTTATGTTAAGTTTGACATTCTCTGTTAAAAAAAAAAAAAAAAAAAAAAAAATAGAAAGACAATAAAAATTAAAAAGATAATAAAAATAAAAAAATTTGCTCGTAGAAAATACAATAGCTTTCTTACTATCCTTAAACTTTTTATTATATTTTGTAATGCTATCCTTAACCCTCCTTATTTTATGTTTTGTTATGCTTCCTATTTAATGAATTCCAGGTTTACATATTTATGTTTTGGTGTTCCTTCTCTGTTTTTCACCCTCTCTCCGTTGCAGTGATTGTGATATATAAGGACTCGCGCCTCGTTAGTTCCATCCTTAGGCAGAGGAAAACGCGAGGCTTTTGTCACAGGTGCTTCCTGACAGAAAATTGCAAACTCAAAAGACTCCTTTATTTCGAAATGTGTTCTGTGAAAAACGAACATTATAATAAAAACAAAAATGTATCTGTTTTCACCCTCCCCAATTTTTCATTGCCTCCTAGTTGAAGGGGTGAAGATCTATTAATAGAACTATCACGTGATTCTACATCTGCCTGTTTTTTCATCAGAATAGATTCTAATTTAGTTTGTGTTTATGTTTTACTGTGTAAAGTGAGAGAATATATCTCGCTTCCTTTTAATTTTCTTTTTCTTTTTCATTAAATGTACAAGTTTAAGTTTCAAGAAAGGTCTCGAAATGATTTTTTGTGTCACACTAATAAGATTATTATTTACAGAGAGAAAATAATAATTATAATATAAAATAGAAATATTAAGAAGACGATATACGCCAATGGAACGCCAGACTCTTCAGAACAGAAAAGGTAAGCTCATAATATTTCATTACTTCTGTTTTTGAAGAAATAAATAATTGCTTTTGCAATTTTGTTTAATAAGCGTTTAATGAGCTACCGAGTGATGGAAAAATATTTCCATTAGATTATGATGCTGATGTAATATTAAACAAATGAAAAGTGAAACAATTTATTATTGTTATTATTGTTCTTAAGTGAACATATTAAAGCTTACCCATAAGTATAAATTACCTGGCTGTCCCGAAGAAAAAAAATGTAAAATTAAATTAATATGAAAATAAAACACTAAAGTTAGATAATATTATTATTTAACAAAGCATAAGTATTCAGTGTTTGAAATCATATATTAAGAAAATGCAAAATAAGAATAAATGCGTTCGTACATTTTTTGAATTAAGAAAGTTAAGAAAACTAGTTTTCTGAAAATTGAAGAATTAATACAGAAATATCATAAAAACAAAACTTTCAAAAATAAATTCTTCTCAAAAATAGAGTATTCACTACAAACAAAAAGAAATCAACAATGGCATCTTTTAAAGAATGTCCAGTCATCGAAAAATTAAATTCTGAAAATTATTCAGTACGGAAATTTAAAACGTCAATGTATCTGATGAAGGATGAGTTATATGATGTAATAACAGATGACCCGCCAAATCCTATCACAGATGTATGGCGGAAAAAGGACAATAAAGCGCGTGCCATAATAAACTTGCTCATTGATGATTCCCAAATTATACATATTAAACAATGCCAAACAGCCCTAGAAACGTGGAACAAGTTGCGTGATATCCACGAAAGAACAAATCTAAGTAGTAAATTGTATTTATTGAGAAAATTATATAGCACAAAACTAGAAGAAGGTGGCGATATGCAAACCCACATAAATAAAATGTTGGAAATTATCGATAAACTGAAATCCATTGGGGAAGAAATCAAATTCGCGCACATTTCTGCATTGTGATTGTGCTCTGTACCTAAAAGTTACGAAACCCTAATAATAGCCCTTGAAGCTCGCCCTGAAAATGAATTGACACCTAACTATGTTAGCAGTAAATTGATCGACGAATTCAATCGTCGAAAAGAAGCCTCCGAAAACAACACAAACTCTTCTAAAGCCTTTCACATAAACAAAAAACAGCAGTATAATAGTAATTTCAAAAATGAAAATAAATACTGCACTTACTGCAGGAAAGCAAATCATAATAAATCGGAATGCTGGCATCTGAATAATAGAAATGCTGATAACACTAAAAACAAACAATTTAGAAATAAATTCAGAACAACCAATTCCTCACAGTTAGTGACACACAATGATGAGTTGCCACACACACATACACAATAACAAAGCCATTCAAAACAAATGAAGCAAATAACATCACAAACAAAACAAATGGCTTTCACGACTCAAAATGCAATGACGAACAACTTTATAATAGACAGTGGTTCGTCATCGCACATAAGCAACAATATAGACCTTTTCGTTAATTTAGATGAGTCACAAAAATCGCAAGTATGTGTAGCAAACGGTAGCACCCTCACTTCACTCGGTTCAAGAGAAATAAAAATTTAATACCTGGATCCAAATAAACAAAAAAAGGAACTAACACTAAGGGAAGTCTTATATGTTCCAGAATTAAAGGCAAACCTTATATCTGTACACAAAGCCACCCAAAATGGCTGTAAAGTCACATTCACTAAACAAAAGTGTTACACATCTATGAAAAATGAAACCATTTTAGAGGGTACAAAAAATAACAACTTATATGAGTTAAACTTGCCCATGCCAATAAACAAACATAACACATACCTGACTGGAGAATGCAGAAAACCTAACTGTATTACTATATGGCACAAACGCATGAGACATAAAAATTTCAACTCTATTAAAGAACTAAACAAAAATCAATTAGTTCTGGGAATAAAAATCAATAACTGCAAACACGAGATAACACGCGAAACTTGCATCAAAACAAAACTGACTGACACCCCGTATCCAAAAACTGCAAAAAACAGGGGAAAAAAAAATACTAGAATTAGCACATAGCGATGTTTGCGGACCTATTCAAGTACCAACAATAGGTGGTAAATCATATATCTTAACTTTTGTTGACGATTATTCTAGGTATACAATGATTTATTTTTTAAGTAAAAGGAGCGAAGTAATCGAATAATTAAAAGAATACGTCAACTTTACCACAAATAAATTTGGAAAGAAACCAGAAATAATAAGGTCAGATAATGGCGGTGAATATATAAACAAAAATGTAGAAGAGTTTCTTAAAGAAAGTGGTATTCACCATCAGCTCACCGTACCACACTGCCAAGCCCAAAATGTGGTTGCGGAAAGAAAGAATCGTACACTAATCGAAATGACACGTACACTTTTATCAGAAGCCAACTTAGACAAAAAATTGTGGGGGGAAGCTTTAAACACCGCCAATTACCTACAAAACAGACTACCTACAAAAGCCACTACAAAAACTCCTTATGAATTATGGCATGGTAGCAAACCAAATTTAAGTCACTTAAAAACTTTTGGCTGTAAAGCCTATGCTTACATTCATAAAAGTAAACGGGGTAAATTAGATGACAAAACCCAAGAAGGCATTTTTGTCGGCTACGACAACAGCGCTAAAGCGTATAGAATCTACCTGAAAAATGACCACGTAATACTTGCAAGAACAGTTAAATTCATTGAAGATACTATAAACAATTCAGGAGAAAACAATGAAATAAAATTACTCTCGGAAAACAACACAAATGAACACCCCGACTGAGAATCGCGTATAGGGCGCGAAATTGTCAGAATTGACATAAGTTCACCAGATCAAAATATCACTAGTGAACACGAGAACACAAACGACACCTTAAGAAGGTCAAATAGACACAATAAAGGTGTACCTCCTAAAAGACTAATTTACTTAACAGAAATCTTTGAGGCCAATGAACCCAAAGATTATAACGATTTTCTTAACATAACAAACCAACAAGAAAAACAAAATTGGCTAAACGCGATGCAGGAAGAAATGAATTCCTTTAAACAAAATAAAACATTCACATTGGTTGAACGTCCACCAGGAAGAAAAGTTATTGGGTCCAAATGGACTTATAAGGTCAAATATGACTCCTCAGGCAAAATAGCCAAATATAAAGCAAGATTGGTGGCGAAAGGCTTCAGTCAAAAATATGGTGAAGACTTTCACGAAACTTTTGTCCCGGTGGTATCCCATAGCACAATTCGAGCCTTTTTGGCCAGTGCCGCTCACAGAAACAGACAGGTTCACCATATTGATATTAAAATTGCCTTCCTGCATGGAGATTTAGATGAAATAGTATACATGGAACAGCCTAAAGGCTATATTTCACCTGGAAACGAAAATAAAGTATGGAAATTAGAGAAAGCCCTTTATGGTCTTAAGCAAGCCGCCAGATCATGGCATTTCAAAATTGGTGAAACTCTAAAAGAATTCGGTTTTGCACAAAGCACAGCAGATGCCTGCCTGTTTAGGAAAGATGAAGCAAATCACATTCATATAATTATTTACGTGGATGACTTACTTATATCTGGATCAGACCAACAAATAGAAGAAACTATCGAGAAACTTAGTGCAAAATACAAGCTCAAAAATCTCGGAGAAATAAGCTACTACCTCGGCATTAACGTACAAAAATCAAAACAAGGAGAATATTTAATAAATCAAAGAACTAAAATAAAAGAACTTGTAGAAAAATTCAGTCTTCAAAATGCTAAGCTCACAAATATACCAATGAATCCTGGTTATCTAGACAATGCCTCCGATAATAATTTACTAAGCAACAATACAAAATATAGACAAGCCATCGGATCCCTATTATATATCGCTACTATCTCTAGACCTGACATTGCTGCAGCAGTCAATATTCTGAGTAGACGCAATGAGAAGCCCAAGCAGCAAGACTGGGATGCTGCGAAAAAGATTATATGTTATTTGAAAACGACTGAAAAATTAAATTTCGTTATAAGTGGAAAGGAAAACCTATTCTAACCTGTTACGCCGATTCCGATTGGGCCGGTGATAAATCTGATCGCAAATCGATGACAGGAAACCTATTCTTCGTAGGAAAAACACCAATCCACTGGATCTAAAAAAAAAAAAAAAACAAGCGTGTGTAGCTCTGTCTTCTGCAGAAGCAGAGTTCGTATCAGCCGCAAATGCTGGCCAAGAGATATTATGGCTGACCAGGGTACTAAAGGACCTTGACTTACCACAGGAATTACCCATAAAATTATTCGATGACAATCAGTCAACAATCAAAATGATTGAATCGTCCACGCACAGCACGCTCCAAACACGTCGACATCAGATTTCACTGCGTGAAGAACCTGTGTGAAAAAGGAACAATTACCCTACAATATCTGCAGAGTAAATTAATGACTGTGGACGTGCTTACCAAACCTACTCCTAAGCCAATCTTTCTGAAACACCGCGATAGTTTGGAACTAAGATCGTATTCCTCGTTTGAGGAGGGATGACAGAAAATTACAAACTCAAAAGACTCCTTTATTTCAAAATGTGTTCTGCGAAAAACGAACATTATAATAAAACAAAAATATATCTGTTTTCACCATCCCCAATTTTTCATTGCCTTCTAGTTGAAGGGGTGAAGATCTATTAATAGAACTATCACGTGATTCTACATCTGCCTGTTTTTTCATCAGAATAGATTCTGATTTAGTTTGTGTTTATGTTTTACTATGTAAAGTGAGATATATCTCGCTTCCTTTTAATTTTCTTTTTCTTTTTCATTAAATGTACAAGTTTAAGTTTCAAGAAAGGTCTCGAAATGATTTTTTGTGTCACACTAATAAGATTATTATTTACAGAGAGAAAATAATAATTATCATATAAAATAGAAATATTAAGAAGACGATACACGCCAATGGGACGCCAGACTCTTCAGAACAGAAAAGGTAAGTTCATAAATTTTCATTACTTCTGTTTCTGAAGAAATAAATAATTGCTTTTGCAATTTTGTTTAATAAGCGTTTAATGAGCTACCGAGTGATGGAAAAATATTTCCATTACTTCCATCCCACCATATCCAAAGATAATGTTGTGTATAGAATATGATATGACTTACAGGGACCTTCAGACTTACAGGGCTACACTAAAATTTTCAGGTACATCAACGGCTACAATTATAAAGTAAAGGCTGCATTTTCATTTGCGTTACGTGACACTTTCGAACAATGTCTAAGAGTGATTTTAAATTCAATTAGTCTGTCTGTATACTTTTCAGTGCTTCCGTCTGTCAGTTGTGTGTAACGTAGGCAAAGAATATTGAAAGTTATATGATACAACCAGCACGTACAGTTGGAAAGTGTTAATAATGAATGCGTACTGCATGATTTTTCGTTCTTATTTTGCTATAACTTCGATCCGTTGTGGATCCAGAACTTAACTTTGGGGGGGAGGGGGGGGCTAAGATATTTCACGATGTTATACCAGATCAATGAAAAGTTTACAAATGTAATATTCAATTGTGCATGTCAGTACATTTGGGGAGGACTTCAGCCCCCTAGCCCCACTTTAGATCCGCCACTGACTTACTTTGATAAAATAAGAAAGAATTTCTCTTAAAATAAAAGTGGTATGAAATAAAGGCGGGGCTAAAAATACTCCAGAATAAATTAAAACGTTGGCAACTCCACTTTTGTGATACTTTAAAATTTGCGAGCTGTTTATCATTCAAATTTTCAATTATGTTAGATGATAGGTATTTTTTTTTTTTTTTTAAACTATAAAAAGCATTAAAATTTTCCAAATAAAAATACGGAAAAATCGAGGACACAGAATAAAAATCACAAAATTTCCACTTCAGACATATTTTATAAGTCTAAGGGGATTCAAACTAATGGGATTACTATAATGAAAGGATTTAGAATAATTTACCGAGGTAAACGTTAACATGTTCGAATGTAAATCGCGTAAAAATAAATAAATCAATAGATGTTACATAAATAAAAGTTTCTATAATATGTATGCCATACGTAGGTTTCATATTTAGAACAAATTATTTATTTATTATTATTTTTTTTTTAAATCTCGTTATAATCATTAATTTCCAGGCTGTCAAATAAACACAAAATATGTAAAAAAGATTTTTACAGAAAAAAGATGAAATAAGTAATTTTTTTTACTTAACAAAATTAAAAAGAACTTGTGATCTAGAAGAAATTTCCATTCCAGCGATTTATTTGCATTGACACAAGAGAAATAAACAGCACATAGCACGCACGCTTATCACGCATGTTCAGCCTCAGCAATTCTTACCATCATTTCTTCGCTCGCTGCATTGTGCGCAAGCGTTTATTTCAATATACACAGAAAAAAGTAATCTAGGAACACAACACAGCATTTTGGTTTGAAAATCTGTTGAAATAAAATTGGACACCATTGTTGGTGTTAATTAATTATCTGTTCAAATAATATGTAGAACTATATACACGAAGTTTCAAAACTCAGTTAGGAGAGAATAGAAAAGCTGTTATAAATCTAAATTAATATAAAATCTTCTCCTATCGCCTAACTTTCGTAAGTTACTGCAAATAGAATAAAAAATATACAAATCTTTAAAAAATCAAAAATTCTAAACTTTCTAAAAACGCTGAACAAAAAGTAACTAGTTTGTCAGGTTTATAGAAAATCCTAAAAAATGACGTCGTTTAGAATATCTAGATAGAATAGCGAAGCACAAGCACCAAAACTGTGAAAAATTCAAAATTCAAATTGTCACCAAAATCTGAAATCTCCAGTATGCAGAAAATGTTCTAAAATTATTCGATCACTTTTTCTTAAAAACCCATACTAATTCTACTAATATATATATAAATAAATATATATATACATATATTGAACTTTACCGGTCCTCTAATTCTGAAGAAATTTAAATTTTTATTTGCAATTGATTAGTGAATTTCAGATTTAAGTAAAGAGAAATTCGGCTCATAACTTCCTCTTTATTTTTTTCATAAACTTTAGATTATATAATTATGTACTTCATTTTACAGCTTAATTATTTTATGTATAAAAATTGGTTGTTTATTTGTATCATAAACACATTTTTTTAATTGACAATAAATATCAAGACGGAATATTTGTAATTAAAATTAAATGGCGTTTCTCCTTAAAATTACATATAAAAAAAAAAAGAAAAAGAAAAAAAAGTAAACTAATTTCAATATCGGTTGCATTTTTCCAAATATTTATGTCATTTAATCCTAGACATGGATCCTTTGATTTGCCAATATAAGACATTATTTGCGGGAGGAAAAGTGAAGGTTATACAGAAAAGTGAAGCTCCTCCCATTTTTAATTACAATATATAGAGTAGGTGCTCCAGTGATTGGCATGCTCCAGTAATTGGCATCTATCCCGAAATAATTAATAAATAAGAAAAAGAATAAAATCATATATTTTACATGTAAGAATTTTAATTTTTATGTCAAACACTGGAGCATAGGGTGCTAATAACTGGTAAAATGAATAACTAGCAGTGTCAAACACTGAAATATAGGATGCCAATTACTGATAAAATGAAAAACTGGCAGCGTCAATTACTGGAGCATGGAGTGGGTAACAAAGAAAAATTCATAAAAAAAAAAAAAAAAAAAAAAAAAATTGTTATCAAATGTATATATTTTAACATATATGTGGTTCTGAATGTCTTTCATGCCATATGTATTAATTTAAGATTTCTAAAAATATTTTCTGATGACTAGAAAAATAAAAACATGAGAGATTGCTCTAAACGTGTCAATCACTGCTGCACTTACCCTATATATGTATATATATATGTGTGTGTACAGGAGTCGCAGTCCTTGCCCTTCTCTCAAGACATTCTCTAGAATGAGAATTTCCTGCCTTTTTTGCCACCATTAATTTTATGCAGAAATTTTTATAGTAATATGTGATTATTAAATAGAATAGAGATTATTAAATAAGAATAGTAGTTGCAATAGAGGTGGAAATAATTATCTCTGGAAGTGATCTAAGATCAGGGCGTAGGTTATGACCCTTGAAATATATGTGTGTATAAACACATACCTTTCAAACTTCTAATTGCAGAGTGGCGACAGACCAAAAATTTTCCTTGATGTTTGAAACAGTATTTTTTCTCCCGCAATTTTTAATAGTAAGTTTGAACGATTAATTAAATGAAAAATTATCATATAAATGTACTGGTGTAAAAATCAAGGAAAAAAGACGAGGCTGTCGGCGCCGTAAATTGTTAGTACCGCCTTTTTTCAAGCTGTCTTTTTTTTTTTTTTTTTTTTTTTTTTTCTGAGTATTTTTTTTTTTTTTTTTTTTTGTTATTTATTCGTAATTAAATTTATAGAATATTATTCTGAAATGAAACTGGTGTGGAAAATAGGGCGGGTACAAACAGTTTTACGGAATATTAATTAAAATGTTGAGAACTACGTATGTACATAAATTATATGTATGTGTGTGTTTTAAATATTATTATTATTATTATTTATTATTTCTTTTTTTTCAGGACACTGTCAGGAATCAGAAAATTTTGTGTTTATTGCTACAACTATTTTTATACAGTAATCTCTAACCTATTTAAGGATGACATATTACTATAAAAATACAACAAAGATTTCTACATGAATTTAGTGTAGCAAAAAAAGCTAAGAAAGTGTCCGGTAATAAGAGCGGGGAGTACGAACCCATACATATATATTCATATATGTATTTATATGTATATGTATGTGTTAAAGATTGTTTTATATAAAATACAAATATATTCCTACCAAAATATTTGATAAAAAGAAGGAATATATTTCATGTCTATTATTGAATAACATGAATATTCGGAAATACACAACTGCTTCTTAAATTAGATTATGTTTTTTCTTTTTTTTTATTTACTAACAAAATATTTCAAACTTCTTTAGAACTAGACCAACTATACGGTTGAATGGAAGAATTTCTGAAAGTTGTCAGAATGGGCAAGATTTTATAAAAAAGCAATTGACTGAAGTTAAAATGGTGTTTGTGATGTTGGCGATTTATGATTTTTGCGACAATTTGATTTTGTACCTTTCACATCTTTCAGTGCTTTACCTCGCCATTCAGTCTAGATTTTCTAATGAGAACGATGTCATATTCGTAGAACTTTTTCTGTTCTTTCCAAATAAATGGTTATTTTTTTTGTCGCGATTTTAGACACTTGAGAATTTTGGATTTTTTAGAGATTTAGATATTTTACATTCTATTTGCAGCAACTTTCGAAAATTAGAAACAGAACAAGGATTCTATATTGATTTGTGATCTACATGAACTTTTCCTTCATAATGCATACCTGTTAACCATATCATTAATAAGCGTAAAATTGTTAACGCCCCTTTTTCTACACCACTTTATTTTTAGAGTAATTCTCTACAAATGTTATTACCAGTAAATAAGAATAAAATTATTCTAAAAAATGACTGGTGGGAAAATAAAAGCGGACACTAAAAATTTTATGCTTCATAATGAGATGTTCTCAGGTATGCATATTTGCCAACCATCTCATTATGATCCGTACAATTTTTAGTACCCGCTTTTTTTTTCACACCAGCCATTTTTAGAGTAATTTTTTTCTTATTTAATCCTAACAATATATGGAGAGAATGATTCTAAAAATAAAGTCGTGTGAAAAAAGGGACGTTTTTTTCAAGGGCATTAATAATTATATGGATATTAATGAGATGGTTGGCAAGTATGGGTATGCTAATGTGAGATCTGAAACATAGAGCAGAGTTGCTAAAATTTTATTTTATTCCGCAGCATTATTATATCGCTTTATTTCGTACCGCGTTTTTTTATTTTTATTTTTATTTATTTTATTTTTTAGTAAATTTTTATTATTGTATCGTAGTTATATTTTGAAGAAAAATATTCTAAAAATGAAGGGGTGCGTATTAAAGGCGTGGCTAAAAATGTTGCGGAATAAATTAAAATTTTGGCAGCTATAATACTGTATATAGTTTTGTATACTATTGAGACCAGTGCCCGCTTTACAGTTTTGTTGGCACCCTCAAAAGATATTACATCAGGAAAGCTTATATAGTGTTATATGCAACTCCAGGTAAATTTTTTACGATTCCGATTCCTCTCATTCTCTCCTACCAAAAAATAAAATAAAATAAATAAAAGTGTTTTGATTATAAGTTACTAGGTTAAGACTTAAGTAATATAAATGTATATGAATTTAAATAACGTTCGTAATTTTTTGTAAAACGTAATAGTACCGGGCAGCACTATTACATTCTGTATCCCTACTGGAGTTTAGAAAAACAGTCAAGCAGTTTCATTGGTTCTCTCCTGCTAGACCATTCTACAACGAGTCGAAATTCTCCTCCCATATGAACAAACAACCGTTTTTAATTTTTCAAATGCGAATTATTCATTTTAATTTACCATAAAAATGGAACTCCCTAAAACTACTCGAATGAATCTTTCAACACAGAACTTAACTACAAATTTTGAAAATGAGATTGTTGAGAATAGAGATACAATTTTTATTCGCTCCAATATAAAATAAATGGATTAAAGAGTTTGAAAAACAAAACAAATACTAAATGGAATGCTAGGAATTCACGTCCTGAAGGAGAAAGATTTGTTTGTTCGTAAGTTTAGTTTTCAGTTTCAAAATTAATTTTAGCTTTTCCACTTTAAATGCGAAATGTGTTAAATCTTTTTCGTTTCTTGTTTTGTGTTTTGTTCTATAAATTTTTTATTTTTATTTTTACAGGAAAAAATATGTATGTCATCATATTTCATGTCGTAAGGTGCCATCTGAAAAAAATAAGCGAGAAAAAAAAAACATAAAGTTAGACCACACTGCTTACGTACCAGAAAGACTGACAAATTTATAGCTGTAAGTTATAAATAATTTTCTGTCATCGTTCACATTTCCCAGATATTTACAGAAAACGTGACTGTTAAATCAAATTTTAATTTCTTTTTTTATTTTCTGAGAATATATTACGTAAGGAAATGTTTGTAATCATGAAAAAATTGGACTATGAAATTTTGATATATCTGTACTTCTTACAGTCTCCTGAATTAGTTTATGCTCTTTTTACGGAAATGAATATTAGAATGTGTGTTTTTTGATATATGTATACGTTTTGTGGTTTCTTGAACAATTTTTCTATTTCCATGCTGATGCATATAAGTACGTGTGTAATTTTGATGTATCGATACGTTTTGAGGTCTCCTGAATTCATTTTTACTGTTTCTTTTTTTAATGTATATATGTATGTGACTGAATACGATAATATGTAAAAGCTTTGTTGAAATGAATTGAAATTTGATAAGTATGTTATAGGTCACCGCGCACAAATTGTACCGACTTTGATGAGTGACAAATTTTAATTTCTTTTTTATTTTCTGAGAATATATTATGTAAAGAAATTATTGTAATCATGAAAAAAATCGACTATGAGATTTTGATATATGTGTGCTTTTTAAGGTCTCGTGAATTAATTCTTGCTCTTTTTACGGAAATAAATATAAGAATGTGTGTTTTTTGATGTATCTATACGTTTTGAGATTTCTTGAACTATTTTTTCTATTTCCATGGTGATGCATATAAAGTACGTGTGTAATTTTGATGTATCTATACGTTTTGAGGTCTCCTGAATTCATGTTTGCTGTTTTTTTGTTGATGCATATCTGTATGTGAGTGAATACGATAATATGTAAATGCTTTGTTCCAACAAACTGAAATTTGATAGGTATGTTATAGGTCACCGCCGCACGAATCGTACCGACTTTGATGAATCAAGAAATTATTATAGCTCCCACATTTAAATAATTTTCTACCGTAATAATCATACAGAAATTTATATTTATTATTAATATTGTAACATAATGATTTGCTGTCACCTTAAAATTCTCGTTAGAGATGGTTCAGCAAATTGAGAATAGCTCTCAATATTGGCGAAACTGAAGCTATTCTATTCTCACGTGAAGAAATGCATTGCCATGACACTTGCAACTAGATATAAGTATCCGATTAACCTCGGCGGTCCTTCTACATTGGTCAAACCATTGTAAATACCTTAGAGTTATTCTAGACCAAGAACTCACTTTCGAACAACACATCACCACTACGCGTAAGAAATTTTGAGCTAAATCGAAATTAATGCTCCTAATTGCTCGGAATAGTAAATTAAACGCTAAAAATGAGATGCTCTTGTATACGTCCTACTTACGACCCATTCTCACTTATGCATGTATGGTATGGTCATATGCTGCAAAATCTCATATCAAGTTACTCATTAGGGCACAAAACGCAACAATTCGGTAAATACTTGATATGCCATGATATGTTCCAAATTTTCACATTTATAAGGAGATTTCTGCTCAACTCCCAATAATTTCATTCAGTACTTAAACGTACAATTTCATTTCGCTCTGGAATCATTAGATAACCCAACTTTAAACACACTAGCAGCATATGACCATAACGATCCTATGAACAGACGCAGACCCAAAGCGGGCCTCGTTCTAAACTCCCACCTTTAACCTTTTTGCTATTTTACTTTATGTTACGTATTTTTTCTCTTCTCTATCGCCTTCGGGCACTGACTTCTCCTCTCAGGTAACGTGTTTGTTTATGTTAAGTTTGACATTCTCTGTAAAAAAAAGAAAAAAAAATTAAAAAGACAATAAAAATTAAAAAATTTACTCGCAGAAAATACAATAATATTCTTATTATCCTTAAACTTTCTATTATATTTTGTAATGTTATCCTTAAACCTCCTCATTTTATGTTTTTTTGTGCTTCCTATTTTATGAATTCCAGATTTACATATTTATGTTTTGGTGTTCCTTCTCTGTTTTTCCCCCTCCTCTCTCCGTTGCAGGGATTGTGATATACAAGGACTCGCGCCTCGTCAGTTCCATCCTTAGGCAGAGGAAAATGCGTGGCTTTTGTCACAGGTGCTTCCATCCCACCGTATCCGAAGATAATGTTTTGTATAGAATATGATATGACTTACAGGTACCTTCAGACTTACAGGGCTACACTAAAATTTTCAGATGCATTAACGGCTACAATTATAAAGTAAAGGCTGCATTTTCATTTGCGTTACGTGACACTTTCGAACAATGTCTAAGAGTGATTTTAAATTCAATTAGTCTGTCTGTATACTTTTCAGTGCTTCCGTCTGTCAGTTCAGTTGTGTGAAAACGTAGGCAAAGAATATTGAAAGTTATATGATACAACCAGCACGTACAGTTGGAAAGTGTTAATAATGAATGCGTACTGCATGATTTTTCGTTCTTATTTTGCTATAACCTCGATCCGTGGCGGATCCAGAACTTAACTTTGGGATGAGGGGGGTGGCGGGGGCTAAGATTTTTCAAGATGTTATACCAGATCAATGAAAAATTTACAATTGTAATATTCAATTGTGAATGTCAGTACATTTGGGGAGGACTTCAGTCCTCTAGCCCCACTTTAGATCCGCCACTGACTCCGATAAAATAAGGAAGAATTTCTCTTAAAATAAATGTGGTATGAAATAAAGGCGGGGCTAAAAATACTCCAGAATAAATAAAAATGCTGGCAACTCTGTATTTTTGTGATATTTTAAAATTTGCGAGCTGTTTATCATTCATATTTTCAATTATGTTAGATGTTTTTTTTTTTTAAACTATAAAAAGGATTAAAATTTTCCAAATAAAAATACGGAAATATCGAGGACACAGAATAAAAATCACGAAATTTCCACTTCAGACATATTTTATAAGTCTAAGGGGATTCAAACTAATGGGATTACTATAACGAAAGGATTTAGAATAATTTACCGAGGTAAACATTAACATGTTCGAATGTAAATCGAGTAAAAATAAATTAATCAATAGAAGTTACATAAATAAAAGTTTCTATAATATGTATGCCATTCGTATGTTTCATATTTAGAACAAATTATTTATTGACGAATATTATTTTTTGAATCTTGTTATAATCATTAATTTCCAGGCTGTCAAATAAAAACAAAACATGTAAAAAAAAATTTTTACAGAAAAAAATGAAATGTGTAATATTTTTTGACAAAATGAAAAAGAACTTGTGAACTATAAGAATTTTGCGTTCTAGCGATTTATTTGCATTGACACAAGAGAAATAACTAGCATATAAAACGCATGTTCAGCCTCATTAATTTTAACTACCGTCCCTTCGCGATCTAGCTCCCAGCACGCTGCATTGTGCACAAGCGTCTATTTTAATATACATATAAAGCAAGAATTTTCACATAGAACGCAAGGTTTGGTTTGAAAATCTGTTCAAAGAAAATTGGAAATCATTATTGGTCTTATTTGATTATCTGTTCAAATAGTATATATAACTATATACACGAGTATTCCCTCCCTTTTTGTCAGATTTTTCCATGAATCGTTTCCTTTGATTTGCCAATATAAGACATTTGCGAAAGGAAAAGTGAAGGTTATACAGGAAGTTTTAGAACTCAGTTAGGAGGGAATAGAAAAGTTAATCTAATCTCTTGTTAATCTAAATTAATATAAAAATCTTCTCCTATCGCCTAACTTTCGGGAGTAACTGCAAATAGAATAAAAATTATACAAATCTTAAAAAATCAAAATTTCTAAAATTTCTAAAAACGCTGAACAAACAGTAACTAGTTTGTCAGGTTTATAGAAAATCCTAAAAAATGACGTCGTTTAGAATATTTAGATAGAATAGCAAAGCACAAGCACTGCAAGCTGTGAAAAATTCAAAATTCAAATTGTCACCAAAATCTGAAATCTCCGGTATCGCAGAAAACGTTCTAAAATCATTCGATCACTTTTTCTTAAAAACCCATTCTAACTAATTCTAGAAAGATTAATATCTATATAAATAATAAATGTATATATATATACATATATTGAACCTTCCCGGTCCTCTAATTCTGAAGAAATTAAAATTTTTATTTGCATTTGATTATTGAATTTCAGATTTAAGTAAAGGGAAATTCCGCTCATAACTTCTCCCTTATTATTTTTTTTTTTTATTCACTTTAGATTATATAAGTATGCACTTCATTTTACAGCTTAAATATTTTATGTATAAAAATTGGTTGTCTATTTGTATCATAAACACATTTTTTAATTAACAATAAATATCAAGACAGAATATTTGTAATTAAATTTAAAAGGAGTTTCTCCTTAAAATTACATAAAAAAAAAAAGTAAACTAATTTCAAAATCGGTTGCATATTTCCAAATATTTATGTCATTTAATCCTAGACATGGAGTATTCCCTCCCTTTTTGTCAGATTTTTCCATGAATCGTTTCCTTTGATTTGCCAATATAAGACATTTGCGGGAGGAAAACTGAAGGTTATACAGGAAAACTGAAGCTCCTCCCATTTTTAATTACAATATATAGGGTAGGTCCTCCAGTGATTGGCATGCTCCAGTAATTGACATTTATCCCGAAATAATTAATAAATAAGAAAAATAATAAAATCATATATTTACAAGTAAGGATTTTAATTTTTATGTCTAACACTGGAGCGTAGGGTGCTAATAACTGGTAAAATGAATAACTAGCTGTGTCAAACACTGGAATATAGGGTGCCAATTACTGATAAAATGAAAAACTGGCAGCGTCAATTACTGGAACATTGAGTGGGTGTCAAATAAAAATATATTAAAAAAAAACAAACAAACAAAAAAAAAAAAAACCAATTGTTATCAAATGTATATATTTTAACATATATGTGGTACTGAATGTCTTTCATGCCATATGTATTAATTTAAGATTTCTAAATATATTTTCTTATGACTAGAACAATAAAAACATCAGAGATTGCTCTAAAAGTTCCAATCATTGGTGCACTTACCTTATATATATATATATATATATATATATATATATATATATGTGTGTGTGTGTGTGTGTGTGTGTGCAGGAGTTACAGTCTCTGCCCTTCTCTCAGGACATTATCTAGAATGAGAATTTTCTGCCTTTTGTGCCACCATTAATTTTATGCAGAAATCTTTATAGTAATACATGATTATTAAATAGAATAGAGATTATTAAATAAAAGTAGTAGTTGCAATTGAGGTGGAAATAATTATCTCTGGAAGTGATCTAAGATCAGGGTGTAGAGTTATGACCCTTGAAATATGTGTGTGTACATACACATACCTCTCAAACTTCTAACAGACCAAAAATTTTCCCTGATGTTTGCACCAGTATATTTTTTATCGGAATTTTTAATTGTAAGTTTGAACGATTAATTAAATGAAAAATTATCATATAAATATACTAGTGTAAAAAAAAAAAAAAAAAAAAAAAAAAAAAAAAGGCGAAGCTGTCGATACAGTAAGTCAGTAAAATTGTTAGTACCGCCTTTTTTCAAGCTTTTTTTTTTTTTTTCCTTTTTGAGTAATTTTCTTGTATTTATTCGTAATTAAATTTATAGAATAATATTCTGAAATGAAACTGGTGTGGAAAATAGGGCGGGTACAAACAGTTTTACAGAATATTTATTAGAATGTTGACAACTACGTATGTATATGAATGTATATGTGTGTTATTAAATACCATATTTTTTTTTTCAGGACACTGTCAGGAATGAGAAAGTTTTGTGTTTATTGATACAACTATTTTTATACAGTAATCTCTAACCTATTTAATCGTGACATATTACTATAAAAATACAACAAAGATTCCTACATGAATTTAGTGTAGCAAAAAAAGCTAAGAAAGTGTCCGGAAATAAGAGCGGGGAGTACGAACCCATATATATATATTCATATATGTATTTATATGTAAATGTATGTGTTAAAGATTGTTTTATATAAAATACAAATATATTCCTACCAAAATATTTGATAAAAAGAAGGAATATATTTCATGCCTATTATTGAATAACATGAATATTCGGAAATACACAACTGCTTCCTAAATTAGATTATGTTTTTCCTTTCTTTTTTTATTTACTAACAAAATATTATAAACTTCTTTAGAACTAGAACAACTATACGGTTGAATGGAAGAATCTCTGAAAGTTGCCAGAATGGGCAGGATTTTATTAAACAGCGATTGACTGAAGTTAAAATGGTGTTTGTGATGTTGGCGATTTCAGATTTTTGCGACAATTTGATTTTGTACCTTTCACATCTTTCGGTGCTTTACCTCACCATTCAATCTAGATATTCTAATGAGAACGATGTCATATTCGTAGAACTTTTTCTGTTCTTTCCAAATAAGTGGTTATTTTTTTGTGTGGCGATTTTTGATACTTGAGAATTTTGGATTTTTTAGAGATTTTGATATTTTACATTCTATTTGCAGTAACTTTCGAAAATTAGAAACAGTACAAGGATTCTATATTGCTTTGTGATCTTCAGGAACTTTTCCCTCATAATGCATACCTGTTAACCCTCTCATTAATAGCGTAAAATTGTTAACGCCCCTTTTTCTACACCACTTTATTTTTAGAGTAATTCTCTCCAAATGTTATTATGATTAAATAAGAATAAAAGTATTCTAAAAAATGACTGGTGGGAAAAGAAAGGCGGAAACTAAAAATTTTACGCTTCATAATGAGATGTTTGCCAACCATCTCATTATGATCCGTGCAATTTTTAGTACCCGCTCTTTTTTTCACACCAGGCATTCTTTAGATTAATTTTTTCTTATTCAATCCTAACAATATATGGAGAGAATGATTCTAAAAATAAAGTCGTGTGAAAAAAGGGGTGTTTTTTTCAAGAGGCGTTAATAAATATATGGTTATTATGGAGATGGTTGGCAAGAATGGGTATGCTAATGTGTGTTCTGAAACGTAGAACAGAGTTGCTAATATTTTATTTTATTCAGCAGCATTATTATATCGCCTTTATTCCGTACCAAGTTTTTTTTTTTTTTTTTTTTTTTTTTTTTATAGTCAATTTTTATTAATGTATCGTAGTTATATATTGAAGAAAAATATTCTAAAAATGAAGGGTGCGTATTAAAGGTGAGACTAAAAATGCTCCGGAATAAATTAAAATTTTGGCAGCTATAATACTGTATATAGTTTTGTATACTATTGAGGCCAGTGCCTGCTTTACAGTTTTGTTGGCACCCTCCAATAGATATTACATCAGGAAAGCTTATATAGTGTTATATGTAACTCCAGGTAAATTTTTTACGATTCCGATTCCTCTCATCCTCTCCTACCAAAAAATAAAATAAAATAAATAAAAGTGTTTTGATTATAAGTTACTAGGTTAAGACTTAACTAGGTTAACTAATATAAATGTATCTGAATTTAAATAACGTTCATAATTTTTTGTAAAACGTAATAGTACCGGGCAGCACTATTACATTCTGTATCCCTACTGGGGTTTAGGAAAACAGTCAAGTAGTTTCATTGGTTCTCTCCTGCTAGACCATTCCACAACGAGTCGAAATTCTCCTCCCATTTGAATAAACACCCGTTTTTACTTTTTCAAAGGCGAATTATTGATTTTAATTTACCATAAAGATGGAATTCCCTAAAACTACTCGAATGAATCTTTCAACACAGAACTTAACTACAAATTTTGAAAATGAGATTGTTGATAATAAAGATACAATTTTTATTAGCTTCAATATAAAATAAATGGATTAAAGAGTTTGAAAACAAAACAAATACTAAATGGAATGCTAGGAATTCACGCCCTAAAGAAGAAAGATTTGTTTGTTCGTAAGTTTAGTTTTCAGTTTCAAAATTAATTTTAGCTTTTCCACTTTAAATGCGAAATGTGTTTAATCTTTTTCGTTTCTTGTTTTGTGTTTTGTTCTCAAAATAGCTTTTTTTATTTTTATTTTTATAGGAAAAAATTTGTATGTCATCATAGTTGATGTCGTAAGGTGCCATCTGAAAAAAATAAGCGAGAAATATAAAAAAAAATGCAGAATGTCAATCTTTTATAATATTAAAGATAAAGTTAGACGACACTGCTTACGTACCAGAAACACTGACAAGTTTATAGCTGTAAGTTATAAATAATTTTTTGTCATCGTTCACATTTCCCAGATATTTACAGAAAACGTGATTGTTAAAATTAAATCAAATTTTAATTTCTTTTTTATTTTCTAAGAATATATTACGTAAGGAAATGTTTGTAATCATAAAAAAATTGGACTATGAGATTTTGATATATCTGTACTTCTTAGAGTCTCCTGAATTAATTTATGCTTTTTTTACGGAAATGAATATAAGAATGTGTGTTTTTTTTATGTATGTATGCGTTTTGAGGTTTCTTCAACTATTTTTCTATTTCCATGGTGATGCATATAAAGTACGTGTGTAATTTTTATGTATCTATACGTTTTGAGGTCTCCTGAATTCATTTTTACTGTTTTTGTTGATGTATATATGTATGTGAGTAAATACGATAATATGTAAATGCTTTATTCAAATAAACTGAAATTTGATAGGTATGTTATAGGTCCCCGCCGCACAAATTGTACCGACTTTGATGAGTGCCAAATTTTAATCTCTTTTTTATTTTCTGAGAATATATTATGTAAGGAAATTATTGTAATCATGAAAAAATTCGACTATGAGATTTTGATATATGTGTGCTTTTTAAGGTCTCCTAAATTAATTCTTGCTCTTTTTACGGAAATGAATATAAAAATGTGTGTTTTTTGATGTATCTATACGTTTTGAGTGTTTTTTTTTTTTGAAATATTTTTTCTATTTCCATGGTGATGCATATAAAGTACGTGTGTAATTTTGATGTATCTATACGTTTTGAGGTCTCCTGAATTCATGTTTACTGTTTTTTGTTGGTGCATATATGTATGTGAGTGAATACGATAATATGTAAATGCTTTGTTCAGTCGAACTGAAATTTGATAGGTTTGTTATAGGTCATCGCCGCACGAATCGTACCGACTTTGAGGAATCAAGAAATTATTATAGCTCCCACATTTAAATAATTTTCTACCGTAATAATCATAGAGAAATTTACATTTATTGTTAATATTGTATCATAATGATTTGCCGTCACCTTAAAATTCTCGTAAATGGTTCAGCAAATTGAGAATAGCTCTCAATATTGGCGAAACAGAAGCTATTTTATTCTCACGTGAAGAAATGCCATGGCACCTGCAACTAGATATAAGTATCCGATTAACCTCGGCGCTACCGGTCTACATTGGTCAAACCATTGTAAATACCTTAAAGTTATTCTAGACCAAGAACTCATTCTCGAACAACACGTCACCACTACGCGTAAGAAATTTCGAGCGGCTAAATCGAAATTAATGCTCCTAATTGCTCGGAATAGTAAATTAAACGCTAAAAATGAGATGCTCTTGTATACGTCCTACTTACGACCCATTCTCACTTATGCATGTATGGTATGGTCATATGCTGCAAAATATCATATCAAGTTACTCATTAGGGCACAAAACGCAACAATTCGGTAAATACTTGATATGCCATGATATGTTCGAAATTTTCACATTTATAAGGAGATTTCTGCTTCAACTCCCAATAATTTCATTCAGTACCTAAATGTACAATTTCATTTCGCTCTAGAATCATTAGATAACCCATCTTTAAACACATTAGCAGCATATGACCATAACGATCCTATGAATAGACGCAGACCCAAAGCGGGTCTCTTTCTAAACTTCTACCTTTAACCTTTTTGCTATTTTATTCTATGTTACGTATTTTTTCTCTTCTCTATCGCCTTCGGGCACTGACTTCTCCTCGGAGATTATACCCTGTGATGTCCTGTGTTTGTTTATGTTAAGTTTGTCATTCTCTGTAAAAATAAATAAATAAATAAATAAAAAAATAAAAAAGACAATAAAAATTGAAAAATTTGCTCGCAGAAAATACAATAACATTCTTATTACCCTTAAACTTTCTATTATATTTTGTAATGTTATCCTTAAACCTCCTCATTTTATGTTTTTTTGTGCTTCCTATTTTATGAATTCCAGATTTACATATTTATGTTTTGGTGTTCCTTCTCTGTTTTTCCCCCGCCTCTCTCCGTTGCAGGGATTGTGATATATAAGGACTCGCGCCTCGTTAGTTCCTCCTTAGGCAGAGGAAAATGCGTGGCTTTTGTCACAGGTGCTTCCATCCCACCGTGTCCGAAGATAATGTTTTGTATAGAATATGATATGACTTACAGAGACCTTCAGACTTACAGGGCTACACTAAAATTTTCAGATACATTAATGGCTACAATTATAAAGTAAAGGCTGCATTCTTATTTGCGTTACGTGACACTTTCCAACACTGTCTAAGAGTGATTTTAAATTCAATTAGTCAATCTGTATACTTTTCAGTGCTTCCGTCTGTCTTGTGTGATAACGCAGGCAAAGAATATTGACAGTTATATGACACAACCAGCACGTACAGTTGGAAAGTGTTAATAATGAATGCGTACTGCATGATTTTTCGTTCTTATTTTGCTAAAACTTCGATCCGTGGCGGATCCAGAACTTAACTTTGGGGGGGAGGGGGGGGGGGGCTAAGATTTTTCAAGATGTTATACCAGATCAATGAAAAGTTTAAAATTGTAATATTCAATTGTGAATGTCAGTACATTTGGGGAGGACTTCAGCCCCCTAGCCCCACTTTAGATCCGCCACTGACTTCGATAAAATAAGAAAGAATTTCTCTTAAAATAAATGTGGTATGAAATAAAGGTGGGGCTAAAAATACTCCAGAATAAATTAAAATGATGGCAACTCTGTACTTTCTTGATATTTTAAAATTTGCGAGCTGTTTATCAATCAAATTTTCAATTATGTTAGATGATAGGTTTATTTATATTTATTTTTTAACTATAAAAAGCATTAAAATTTTCCAACTAGGATAAACATACTAAAATATCGAGGACACAGTATAAAAATCACGAAATTTCCACTTCAGACATATTTTATAAGTCTAAGGGGATTCAAACTAATGGGCTTACTATAATGAAAGGATTTAGAATAATTTACCGAGGTAAACGTTAACATGTTCGAATGTAAATCGAGTAAAAATAAATAAATCAATTGATGTTACACAGATGATCAATAGAAGTTTCTATAATATGTATACCATACGTGTGTTTCATATTTAGAACAAATTATTTATTTATTATAATTTTTTTTTTTTTAATCTCGTTATAATCATTAATTTCCAGGCTGTCAAATAAATACAAAATATGTAAAAAAAAAATTTACAGAAAAATGATGAAATGTGTGATATTTTTTATTTAACAAAATGAAAAAGAACTTGTGAACTAGAAGAATTTTGCATTCTAGCGATTTATTTGCATTTGACACAAGAGAAATAAATAGCACATAGCACGCACGCTTTTCACACATGTTCAGCCTCAGCAATTTTTACCATCGTCTCTTCTCTTCGCAATCTAGTTCTGCGCTCGCTGCATTGTGCGCAAGCGTTCATTTCAATATACACAGAGGAAATGTATTCTTAGAACTCAGAGCAACGTTTTGGTTTGAAAATCTGTTGAAATAAAATTGGAAATCATTGTTGGTGGTGTTAATTAATTATCTGTTCATATAGTATATAGAACTATATACACGAAGTTTGAAAACTCAGTTGGAATAGAAAAGCTCTTATAAATCTAAATTAATATAAAAATCTACTCCTATCGCCTAACTTTCGCAAGTTACTGCAAATAGAATAAAAAAATATGCAAATCTTTAAAAAATCAAAAACTCTAAACTCTAAAAACGCTGAACAAAAAGTAACTAGTTTGTCAGGTTTATAGAAAATCATAAAAAATGACGTCGTTTAGAATATCTAGATAGAATAGCGAAGCACAAGCACTAAAAACTGTGAAAAATTCGAAATTCAAATTGTCACCAAAATCTGAAATCTCTAGTATCGCAAAAAAGTTCTAAAATCATTCGATCACTTTTTCTTAAAAACCTTTACTAATTCTAGAAAGATTAATATATATATATATATACATATATTGAACTTTACCGGTCCTCTAATTCTAAAGAAATTTAAATTTTTATTTGCAATTGATTATTGAATTTCAGATTTAAGTAAAGGGAAATTCCGGTCATAACTTCTCCCTTATTTTTTTCATTCACTTTAGATTATATAATTATGCACTTCATTTTACAGCTTAATTATTTTATGTATAAAAATTGGTTGTTTATTTGTATCATAAACACATTTTTTTAATTAACAATAAATATCAAGATAGAGTATTTGTAATTAAAATTAAAAGGCGTTTCTCCTTAAAATTACATTAAAAAAAAAAAATGTAAACTAATTTCAAAATCGGTTGCATATTTCCAAATATTTATGTCATTTAATCCTAGACATGGAGAATTACCTCCCTTTTTGTCAGATTTTTCCATGACTCGTTTTCTTTGATTTGCAAACATAAGACATTATTTGCGGGAGGAAAAGTGAAGCTCCTCCCATTTTTAATTTCAATATATAGGGTAGGTGATCCAGTGATTGGCATGCTCCAGTAAATGACATCTATCCCGAAATAATTAATAAATAAGAAAAATAATAAAATCATATATTTTACATATAAGAATTTTAACTTTTTATGTCAAACACTGGAGCATAGGGTGCTAATATCTGGTAAATTGAATAACTCACAGTGTCAAACACTGAAACATAGGGTGCCAATTACTGATAAAATAAAAAACTGTCAGCGTCAATTACTGGAACATTTAGTGGAGGTCAGGAAAAAAAAAAAAAAAAAAAAACAATTGGTATCAAATGTATATATTTTAACATATATGTGGTTCTGAATGTCTTTCATATCATATGTACTAATTTAAGATTTCTAAAAATATTTTCTGATAACTAGAACATTAAAAACATCAGAGACTGCTCTAAAAGTGTCAATCACTGGTGCACTTACCCCATATACTAAGCGACAAAAAAAAAAAAAAAAAAAAAAAAAAAGCCGCACTGCTGAAAAAATGACTTCTAGCTTTTTTATTTGCAATAACTTTAAAATTAAGGGTTGAAACAAACAAAACTCTCTTGTTTGCATAATACCAAAGCGATAAGAATCTGCATAAAACTTTCGTTTTAGCATAATGCAATAACCATATACTTTGTATCATATTATGATTTATTATATGAAATAAACAAGTTATTTTTTAATAAATGAAATAAAACTATTTATTTGTTAGATCTAAGCAATTTTTAATTAAAAATATGTATTCTGCATTGGGTTTATTCCACTTTTATATGGAATCACTGCTTTAATGCACAATGGCATATTATTATATTATACAGGGTTTTAATATAAATCTCAGAAATTTCAATGTGCCAAATATCAAAAATATTTTTTTCTAGTTCTGGCAGAGTTGTAGGCTGCAAATTTCGAATCCTCCCCCCTCTCTCCCGCCTTTTTATAGACGAAACATTTTCGAGCGGATCGCGATTAGGACTATTTCCATCTCTGGTAAAGAAGAAATTCTACTATATCTTTTCCGGAATTGAACTTAAAGAGAAAAAGGATATTATTACTTACAGAATTAAAGGTTCTCATAGGAATGGATAGGAAATTTTGACAATTTGAAGCGAATAAACTTACCACAGACGCTGCGTAGTAATGTGCATTATCAACTTGAAATTCTGTTTGCGGAAATGTCCAAGATACCTCCAAAATAGTCGGTCAGGCCCCACTTTTATAAAGACTGTGTTTTATTTCGAGTTAATTGATCCCTAGAGCATAAAAATTTGCCCGACTGTTCGAAAAGTTATGCACCTCCGTACCATAATGTACGGAGAATGTGTTGCGGTTTTAAAAGTGTGATTTTCATTAAATCGGTCATATTTTCGTTGTCAGATCTGCTTGTTTTCTTTAGCTCGAAATAAATTAAACTTGACTCATAAGAGAGAACCAATTCAGTCCAGTAATTAACTAATCATTTTTTAATTTTTTTAGCCATCTGTGGTCTTGCTTTCCTAATTCTCTTCACTAAGAATGGAATTTTTTCAAATTTTCTGTCACTTAAACCTGCTTTGTTTAATAGTTGCTGCAGTGTAGTTAAAGAAATTATGCTGCTAAACACTTTTTCTGAATCTCTTTTATATTCTAAATGTAATACTAACCGATTTTATAAGCAATGGCTTTTTAACTTACGGTCATCTCGCTTGGATGAGCAACATGGACGCCTAAAGCTAAATTTCCAGTTTCAACGGTCAAAAATTTTATATCTTGCTAAAAACCACTTTACCAATATTTCGTTATCATTTGATTATTTTGCCATCTCACGTAATAAAATGTTTTTTGATTTTCATTCAAAAATTAATACTTTTTGTGGCATCGTTAACTGCCTTATTCTTACCATTTTTGAAATAATTTCTAAAATTACAATTTTCCTGACAATTGAATTTCGTTTTTAACACTGAACTCAATGCTAAATTGTATGTGGAGGACAACATAATGAAATCTGTTCGAAAATTCGCTTTTTAAACAATAAAATTGGCGGTTGTACAAGGTAAAAAGGAAAATATCCAAGTGCGGTTTTTTTTTTTTTTTTTTTTTCGCTTAGTGTATATATCAGGGTTCTTAGTGTATATATCATTCATCTCTGGAAGTGACCTGAGAACAGGGTGTAGAGTTATGACCCTTGAAATATGTGTGTGTATATACACATACCTCTCAAACTTCTAATTGTAGATTGGCGACCGACCAAACATTTTCCTTGGTGTTTACAACCAGTGTTGTGCACGAACGCGTTCATTTGAACGCGTTCTTGAGCGTAGCTCAAAAATTTTGAGTTTTGAGTTGAACTTCGCTCGTTTTTTAAATTATGAACTTGAGTTGAGCGTAGTTCGTTTTTTACACGAACTTGAGCGTGAAAAAGCAATTCAAGCTCAAACTCATATTAAATATTTCTGTCTGAAATATGAAAGGAAAGTAGAAGCAGAAAAGGACAGAAAAAAAAATAACTCGGCAAAATGGATCTCGGAAAAAAGGGCATTTGGAATAAAAGGCACTAGTAAAAAGGGCACCAGATAAAAGGACGCCCGGAAAAAAGGGCACCTGGAAAAAAGGGCACCGGAAGAAAGGGTACTTTTGCAATTTGCAAATCGCAAAAACAATAAACATCAACTAATGAATTTAAAGAATGATTTTCATAACATATTTTTAGAAATTTCAATCAATTAAATTGGAACCACTTTCACTTAGTATATACTTGGAGGAAGGGGGGGGGGGGGGTCCAGGAGCATATTGAAAGAGAATAATTGTTTTTATATCTCCTTCTTACTGATTTTAATGAAATTTTGTCCAATAGTCACTTGCTGTTTATGACAAAAAATGCAGTGTCACACATACTTCGGGATCTGAAAGATTTTTTTTTTTCTTTTTAATATCATCTTGTTACCGATTTTAACGATATTCCGTATTATAACTATCACTTATTCTTTTCGAAAATCACAATAAGTGTTATATATAGCTTAGGGGACAAGGGGTTTGTGTAGATGCAAAAAAGAATTTTTTAAACCACTCTATTATAGATTGAAATGAAATTACAAAAGTGTTACACATATCTTGGAGGGTGGAGGGAAAAGAGGCGAAATGATTGTTTTTATATCACCATGTGAACTATTTCTCTGGAACTTTGTATAAATATAACTTAATCTTTGTTAAAATTATAGTAAATGATATATAGTTGAAGGGAGGCAAAAGGGGTGGGGGATTTTCACTATTTCTTTTTTATGTCACATTTTGAGCTTTGTAATATAATTAAAAATTCTTTTTAATGTCAAAAACTTAAAATAACATGCTACAAATTAAATTAAAAATATGTATATATTTCTTTCGTTTCGCACTCATTTTACAACAATGCTCTATGATCTTATCTGAATGATTCTCAAGAATGGATCAACAATTGTTTACAAATTTAATGGATTATGTATAGGAAATAAGTACGCTATATTTTAAATATTGCGAAAACGACCGATTAAACGTGTATTACGAGGATTATTTTAATCGTAAAGTAATCTGACCAGCTTTAAAATACCATTTATGACACTATCATGAACATTATTGACTATAGACATTCCACTTTGAAATCTTTCTAAATCATTCAAAATTTGCGAATTTCTAAACATTGCAGAATAAGACAATATTTCACAAACACTTGCTATATGAAGATTATTGGATTGGAAATACTATTGAAATGCATGAAAACTGAAAATTAAATAACAAATTAGGATAAGATAAATATATTGAAGCGGAAGGCGGGAGGGTATCCTAATAGTTGAGGAACTACATTCTACAATCGAGCCAAATGATAAACAGACTTCATATCTTTTAACATGTACACAGTATGAGCTAAAGTAGAAATGTATGAGAACAAATATATGATGGGGATCTGGCAGAGTTCAACTATTCCAAATAGTTTATTTATACGACAATTTAAGTTAATTTAGAAAGTGTTTTAAATAAAAAAATGTATTATAAATAATAAAAGCACCAATTTCGCACACTTTAAGTTTTTAGACATAAAATAAAAATAAATAAACGCGAAGAATAAATCTAAATATGAATAAGAATTTCTTTTTTACGATACTTTTCGAATGTAGATAGGACTTGTTGTTTTTCAACATTTAAAACTTTACTCCCTCTCATATTCACAGTATAACAGATTTTTACTTCCTTTCTTTCTGATATAAAACGGCATTCTTTGAACTTATTAGATGAATGTAAACAAAACTCTTCCCTAAAGCGACTGAGACCACCTATTGTGTGAAGTCGTAAAAACAGGAAACAGGGGGCTTACGGGGCCCGATCTTTGTTGTTTGAAACTTGAATAATTGTTATCTGATGGCTATAATCAGATATCCAGATGTTGGAGCCACTGGGTATTGGTGACCACTTTCGACTTTTAAATACCCTCATTCAAAATAAAATAAAGAGAGGGGGACACTAGGAAAAGCGAATCTTTCTTTTCTTTCTCTTTTTTTTGTGTGTGTTATAGTGTTATAACAGCTAAAATTTATAACCAGAAATTGTTTACTGCTGACAGCATCTCGCTCTTTTGATAGGATAGTGAATGTATGTTTCTCTGTTCGATTTATTTTCAAGGAAGAAAAAGAAATGGGGGAGGAAAAACGGGGATCATTTTAGTAGAGTATTCTCATTTCTCAGTCATTCACTATCACTTTTAACACTTTTTACATTCCGTCGTAGTCTTTTGCAAATATATCTGAAATTTCTCTGAGAAAGTAAGACCATGTGAAAAATATCAATATATAAAAAATTTTTCTTCAAGCTAATGAAAAACCATAATGGAAAGCAGTTTTTCTAAAAGATAAAGAAAAGGTGTATTAAACTATTAGTATTTTGATATTTCATTTCAATTTTAATTAAAAAAAAAATATTAAAAGGAAAAATAAGAATAGCATACAATTTCATTTTTAATATTTTTTTTTTCCTTTAATCAACAGAAAATGAATTTTAGAAAAGCAAAATCCATATAAGATTTGAAAAATTTCTTGAAGAATTCCAAACATTATAATTTCTATATTATATTTCATTTTTATATGAAATATGTGGAATATATTATTATAATCATTTTAATTTTAATTTACAAAATATTATATTAACATTACTATATTTAAATATATATATCAGTTTTAAATTCTTCAAAATTCGATAACAATTTAAAAATAGTTGTTGAAACATTGTTAGCGATATTTTTTATTATACTTTTTAAATGAAACACAATACTCTTTATAAATTTTAATTAATTTTACTTACATGTTTCTTAAGAATTATTATTGATTATGTATTATTTATTATTATTGTTAAATTTTAAATCAAAATATTTTTTATCACATTTTAGTACCTCAAAATTTTATAAAAGCACATAACAGCCAACAAAAAATATTAATTTCTATGCTTCTCTATGAACTAAAATTAAAAATATGTTATTAATTAGAACGTGAAAGTCATTCTTAGTATAATTTTTAAGGAATATTTATTTTCGAGTGCGATTCAAATACAAGTATTTATTATTAAAAAAATAATAATAATTGAAAAGAAAATAAGAGAGTATTTATTACTTTAGTCAACATATTAAAAATATGTAAAATTGCTATGTTATTTCATCATTCATTATAATGCATAGAAACCAGGAAGTAAAACCTTGATGAGATGATAATTATTAAGAATTTAAAAAAGAACATATATATGAGTGTTTATATCATTATTATGTTTAAATCATAATTATACAAATTTCTTTTTCATAATTAACTATTTCGAAATTCGATAAGATCAACAGCGTGTTTTAAGAATAGAAAATTCCATGTTTATCTATAAATAGATATTGAAAACACAATTTTCTTTAGAGACTATATACAGCTTTTAATATTAAAAATATATAAAATTATGAAATTTTTTTATTAATTTAAGCAAAATATAAAATGATTTCTACCTATATTATTTATTTATTTATTTTTCATTTTTAATAAAATTTTACATTCTTTATAAGTCAAAAACGATGAGGTTTTTGATTCCTTATTTATTTTAAATATAATATATTCTTTCCTTTATCTAATGTTTTTTCTTCTCTTCTTTTATTTTTTGGTCATTATTAAAAAAAAAAAAAAATCTGGAGTGACTCCACTCGACATTCCAAAAATTGAGTAATTAACGGTTTTTTAGATAAAGTAAAGTAAGAGGAGTTGTTAAATAAACAAAAGAGAAAATTATATTAGGTAGTTTGAGTATTTTTCTTTATATGGTACATGAAGTTTAATTTAACGCAATCTTACCGAACACGTAGATCATAATGATAAAGAATATTTCGTTGTGTCCCTGTAAAAACCTACAAATGCTAGATTCACCAAAATGCTTATAGTTAGCGCAACAGTGACTTATAAATTTTCAGCTTTATTATCGGATAAGGCATTTAGACGCTATCGCACTTTAAAATTTGAGCTTATATACCACAATGATAAAGAAATTTGCATTTTGTCCCTGTAAAAAGAATCGTAAATTCTAGATTCTCTAAAGTTCATAAAGTTCGTGTGACGGTGACGCATAACATGTATATAAATTTTCAGTTCATTTGAATAAGGTATTTACTAGCTATCACACTTTAAATAATTTAATATGATGAACAATTTTTATTTGTGTTCCTGTAAAACTCGTTAAATGCTAGAGTCACGAAAATCTATACAGTTTGTGTGATGGTGACCTCAGTTTGCGTGATATGACTCGTATATAAATTTTCCACTCAAACGGATAAGGCATTTAGATGCTGTCGCACTTTAAATAATTTCACCCCATAGTCCATAATGATACAGAATTATTTGCTGTGCTGTAAAAAAAAAAAAAAAAAAAAAAAAAAAAAATAGAAGTGCTAGATTCACCAAAACCTATACAGTTCGTGAAATTGTGACCCGTAATATGTGTATAATTTTTTTTGTTCAATTGAATAAGGCGTTTAGACCCTATTGCACTTTTTAAAATTTGGTCCCATAGGCCATAAAGATAAAGAATTTTTCTTTGTGTCCCTGTAAAAAAAATTAAGTGCTAGATTCATCAAAATCTACGCAGTTCTTGCAACTATTACCTATAATATGTATATAAATTGTTTGCTCTTTTTAATAAGATGTTTAGACGCTATCGCACTTTATAAATTTGGCCCCAGAGGCCATAATGATAAAGAATTTTTCTTTATATCCCTGTAAAACACTATATGTGTCAGATTTTCCAAAATCTATACAGATCGAGTAACTGTGACCTATAATATATGTATAAAATTTTTACTCAATTGAATGAGGCGTTTAGATGCTATCGCACTTTTAATATTTTGGTCCCACAGGCCATAGTATAAAGAATTTTTCTTTGTTTCCCTGTAAAAAAACTGTTAGTGCGAGATTCACCAAAATCAATAGGGTTCGTGCTACGGTGACATGCAACATGCGTACCAACTTACAGCGCATTCGAGCAAAGCGTTTTTAGACGCTAGCGTACGTATTGAAACACCAAAATCTCGAATTCGGATTTTTGACATGATTACAATACTTTCCTTTCATACGTTTGTTCGGAAAGTAATAAATTGACTAATTTTTTTTATCATATTTATATACCAAATCAATAAAAGCGCAGCCTGCTTCAGAAATAAAAGTAGAAGTAAATATTTTTCTTTAAAAAACATATATTAAATATAGATTTTTCTTTGCATACAATAGAGATGTTATATATTATATTAAGCAAAATGTAAAATGATTCCTGCTTTTTCCTGTTTTACATTTTTCATGAAATTTTACGTATTGCTTAGTATTAAAATTCAGGGTAAGAGAAAATCGTGTGAGTGACACACCTTAATATTTACATACATTTAAATCTTTAATTAAACTAACTTAGAATTAAACAAAAACCCTTTTTAAAAAATCTCCCCTGACGGTGATCGAACGCTGGACCGTCAGGTTCGTAGCGCGGCGCCTTACCTCGACGCCACGCTGTTCACGTAAAGAATGTATTTTTTTCACAATATAAATTTTTTGTTTGCTCCCAGAGAAGTTACAAACAAACATAGAAATATACATACATACAGGTGAAGCTAATAAAAGCGTGTTAAAAATAATAATAGTGTATGTTATATTCTTTTACATTTTAAATTTCTTTTCTTTTTCTTCCATTTTTCTTTTCTTCATTTCTTTCTTTTGATTTCTTTCTTTTGATTTCTTTCTTTATTATTATTATTATTATTATTATTAAATTTTAAATCATACTAATTTCTTTATCATATTTAATATCATGCTATTGATAATCAATAAAAACTCAGCCTGCTTTATAAATTAAAAATGACAGGGTAGGATATTTTCAGTTTCTTTTTCTTTCTATTATTATTATTATTTGTCATTTGAAAATGTTATATTATACTAGTTTCGTTATCAAAAATAAATAAATAACTCTTAATTTAAGCAAAATGGCTCTTGAGCAAACATTTTAGACAAAGAAAAATCTTGTCATAGTTCTAATTGAAGCATTTAGTAAGCTGCATAGAACAAAAGATTAAAAATATTGTCAAAGTAAATTATTTCAAAAATAACATAAAATTTAATTTAAATTTACATTTTTAAATGTTATTTTATTTAGATATATTTGGAAGTAAAAATACTTTTAAAGTGTATAACTTATATATAATGTTTAAAAATTATTTTGATTATAATTCCATTGATTATTTTAAATCTTTCAAAATATTTCGTTTATCTAGAAATGACAGACTTTCAAAGACTTGTTTGATATTGACCATGACGCATCATACTTCAAAATAAACATTGAATATATACTCATAATTTCACACCCGTTATCTTTCATAACTTTTAAAAATTAATCTTTGGAGAAACTTTTGGAAAGTTTTCTGCTTTAAGCTAAAATAAAAATTTCTATTTGGAAATGATTTTATAGAACAAGGATCGACATATACATGTTTATATTTGCTATTTTGATAAATACCACATTCAGTTGCATATAAAGTTGTCCTACTGTACCACATTTCTTAAATATTTGTAGAAACTTTCTTGTAATTTCTGCTTTAACTAAAAGAAAGATTTATATTTGGAAATACTGGCATAGGATTGGAATTGCTTTGAGTATATATATATATATAGTATTTTTTATTCTTCAACTCAGGCCTCTTCCACAATTTATTTCTGGGTGCGCCGCTGTGCGCATAAACAAAAGTATTGGAAATTTGAGAATAAAAAAATACACAAAAACAATGGGTTCACTATTCAGAAGTGTCTTCTAAATAAATTTCTACTACAATTAAATGAATAAGTTGTAATTGAGAATCAAATGCTTATAAGTTTAATTAAACACTAAATTAAGAATAATTTTCATGGTAATTGACAATTTTAATAAATGTAAATTACCTATGAAAGTGTTCACCGAGTCACCGAGAAGATCTATTTAGAGAAAAAAAAAATACTCAAAAATGAACTTTTAATGAACTTCGCTCCTTTTTAAAAATGAACTTGAGTTGAACGCGTTCATTTTTTTCAGACAGGAGTTTGAGCGCGAACTAGCTCGTTTTTTACACGATGAACTTGAGTTTGAACTAGCTCGTTTTTTTCGTGAACTTGCACAACACTGTTTACAACAGTATTTTTTCTCCCGGAATTTTTAATAGTAAGTTTGAACGATTAATTAAATGAAAAATTATCATATAAATGTACTGGTGTAAAAATCAAGGAAAAAAGGCGAGGCTGTCGGCGCCGCACAGTGGGGTATTTGACGAATCTGGCTGGCCAAAATTATTTTTTTATTAAAAACCGATTTCAATCAATTCTTTAGTCACGAAACTATTATTATTGGTGCATATTAATATTTTTATTCATATAAAACCTTTTTTGGAGTGTTTATTTATTATAAAACAATAAATACTCTAAAGTAATAAGTATAATATAAAATCAAATAATACATATTATTTAAGATATTATAAATAGGAGCATATAAGAAAAAAAAATATTCATATTAAAATAGTAATAATAAAAATAATTATTCATACAATTAATAAATAAGTAAGGAAAAAATTCATCATCACTGCATATTAAAGATCTATCATCTGTTTCTTTGTATTATAATTGGAATCTATAAGTCATAAATGCTTGTAGAAGATTCAATCGGTAATAACTCTCTGGAGTTTTTCTTTTTTTTTTTTTTTTTTTTTTTTTAAGATTTTTACTTTTTTTGTATTGTGGAAGAACATCACGATTACAAGAATGTCTTAAATTTTTTTGTGCAAAGTTTTTTTCGAAATAAGCGAAAATAATTATTGCGTGCTTCAGCTCTTTCTTCAAACAATTGACTTATTGGTAATATAGGTTGCTGAATTACAGTGGGGTGTGTATTATTTTGGGCATTGTGGGTGATATTGGATAAGATACCAAGGATATTCCTAACAGAGTTCTGTTGTTTTCTCTGGATATTCGGCAATTTTTTTCACGTGAACTCTGTGGCCACTTCAATTAATCATGACGCTGTAAACTGAAGTAAATCCTTTATATCAATATCAGCACAAGTTTCTTTTATTATAAATTACTTTTTCTTTTCAGGATAACACTCTACAACACGATACATAAAGGACTATTTTCTTTGAGTACTTCTTATGATTTTGTATTGCATAGCTGCCAAACTTTTTAATTTTTAAATCAGATTTGTCACCAATATTTTTATAAAGGAATCTTTTAAGCATATTTTCGGTGATTGCATAATCTGAAAACGTTTATAAAAACTTTCTTGTATGAACTCTCTCTTAAAAATAGGAGAAATGGCGCCTATGGTATTGGTTTCTTGAAAAATTAGCCTATAATGATATGGCTTGCAATGGTGATATTTGTGTGCGTTTTTACATGTGTTTTGACAATATTTTTTGCTCATTTTGGAGTAAAAGTAACTTCTTTTAGTATGAAAACAGCACATCTTTTTCCAGAAGTTTCCGACTTAGTTTGTTTAGTATGTGGGAGCACTTCAACATCTGTGGAGCTACGTAGGGTTTCAGCTTTTCTGGTTTAGATCTTTCACTCCATTCACTGAAGTCTCTTACTGGTTTCTCAGAATGGTTTACACATCTAGGAATTTCAAATCTCCTATCCAATTCTTATTCTTTTCTATAAATATTAATATTGGACATTAATTCACCCGTTCTTCATTTTAAATTTAAAACGTGAGAAACTTTTATATTCTTATTTCATCTTCATAAAAAATAATGATTTGAAAAAAGTAATTTTCAAGATATCTTAATTTTTTCTTTCTATTCGATGCACTTTACCACAGAGTAATGTTATATAATTCTCTGTGAGTAATTAATTTGGCATTTAATAGTCCTAGATCAAAATAAAGACTTAGTACAAAAATAAATAAATAAATAAAACATAAATGTTATGTGATCGGCAAATTTTTGTAGTTCTTTTTTCTAATAGTTGCGCCAGTTTAAACATTAAAAAAGGTGTCTCTACTCAACAGAAAAATATTTGTTAAGAAATACAATTAATTATTCCGAATTTTTGGAAAATACAAAAGCAAAATCTAAATTTAATAAATGTATTAATTTAATTTAGCTTTAAAACAAATAATACTTTACTTTATTCAAATGAAAATGTTTGAAAAATATACACATGTGATCACTTTATTAATATCTCTAAGAATTTGTTTTGCAGTAAAGTTTATATAATGTAAAAATTTCGAAACTTTGTGACTAGCCACTTGAAATGCATTGAAAAAAATTTAGACCTACATTTTTTGAACAGCCTTTATTTTAAAAAGCGGAAGAATGCGGAACTAGTTTTTACATAAATAACAAGATAAAAGTCTATATTTATTGCTAGAAGAAAAATCATTGCAGGGAAAGGCAGGGAAATGTAACTAAATCATTCGAATTTTCAAAATATAGTATAAAAATAAGAGAGAAAAAATGCATTATTTTAAATTTCCTTTATAAGTATAAAATATATTTTTTCCTCAACTAAAATAATCAAAACCTTTACACACTTATCTGCCTCGTCCCTTTCCATAGCAATTAAATTTCATGCAATTCCCAAATAAAAATAATCCACATTCAAAAAGGAAACGCTGAAGTTGGCAACTAATGAGCAAAACTCTGCTGAACGAAACATTCAAATTTCAACTCATACAGAAAATTCCCAGTTTGTTTATACGAGAAAAAAGTGGTATCATACGATTCCACATTTATTTATCTTCATAACACACCCATATTTGTACACCTGCGTTGTAATTTTGAAATCGACTTTTGGCCAGCCAGATTCGTCAAATACCCCACTGTGCGCCGTAAGCCAGTAAAATTGTTAGTACCGCCTTTTTTCAAGCTGTCTTTTTTTTTTTTTTTTTTTTTTTTTATGAGTACTTTTTTTTTTAATTTATTCGCAATTAAATTTATACAATATTATTCTGAAATGAAACTGGTGTGGAAAATAGGGCGGGTACAAACAGTTTTACGGAATATTAATTAGAATGTTGAGAACTACGTATGTATATAAATTATATGTATGTGTGTGTTTTAAATATTATTATTATTATTATTATTATTTAGGACACTGTCAGGAATCAGAAAATTTCGTGTTTATTGCTACAACTCTTTTTATACAGTAATCTCTAACCTATTTAAGGATGACATATATTACTATAAAAATACAACAAAGATTCCTACATGAATTTAGTGTAGCAAAAAAAGCTAAGAATGTGTCCGGAAATAAGAGCGGGGAGTACGAACCCATATATATATATTCATATATGTATTTATATGTAAATGTATGTGTTAAAGATTGTTTTATATAAAATACAAATATATTCCTACCAAAATATTTGATAAAAAGAAGGAATATATTTCATGCCTATTATTGAATAACATGAATATTCGGAAATACACAACTGCTTCTTAAATTAGATTATGTTTTTTCTTTCTTTTTTTATTTACTAACAAAATATTTCAAACTTCTTTAGAACTAGACCAACTACACGGTTGAATGGAAGAATTTCTGAAAGTTGTCAGAATGGGCAGGATTTTATAAAAAAGCGATTGACTGAAGTTAAAATGGTGTTTGTGATGTTGGCGATTTATGATTTTTGCGACAATTTGATTTTGTACCTTTCACATCTTTCAGTGCTTTACCTCGCCATTCAGTCTAGATTTTCTAATGAGAACGATGTCATATTCGTAGAACTTTTTCTGTTCTTTCCAAATAAATGGTTATTTTTTTGTGTGGCGATTTTAGACACTTGAGAATTTTGGATTTTTTAGAGATTTAGATATTTTACATTCTATTTGCAGTAACTTTCGAAAATTAGAAACAGAACAAAGATTCTATATTGATTTGTGATCTACATGAACTTTTCCTTCATAATGCATACCTGTTAACCATATCATTAATAAGCGTAAAATTGGTAACGCCCCTTTTTCTACACCACTTTATTTTTAGAGTAATTCTCTCTAAATGTTATTACGATTAGATAAGAATAAAATTATTCTAAAAAATGACTGCTGGGAAAATAAAAGCGGTAACTAAAAATTTTATGCTTCATAATGAGATGTTGGCAGGTATGCATATTTGCCAACCATCTCATTATGATCAGTACAATTTTTAGTACCCGCTCTTTTTTTCACACCATCCATTTTTAGATTATTTTTTTTCTTATTTAATCCTAACAATATATGGAGAGAATGATTCTAAAAATAAAGTCGTAAGAAAAAAGGGACGTTTTTTTCAAGGGCATTAATAATTATATGGTTATTAATGAGATTGTTGGCAAGTATGGGTATGCTAATGTGAGATTATATATTGAAGAAAAATATTCTAAAAATGAAGGGATGCGTATTAAAGGCGTGGCTAAAAATGTTCCGGAATAAATTAAAATTTTGGCAGCTATAATACTGTATATAGTTTTGTATACTATTGAGACCAGTGCCCGCTTTACAGTTTTGTTGACACTTCAGACATATTTTATAAGTCTAAGGGGATTCAAACTAATGAATTACTATAACGAAAGGATTTAGAATAATTTACCGAGGTAAACATTAACATGTTCGAATGTAAATCGAGTAAAAATAAATAAATCAATAGATGTTACATAAATAAAAGTTTTTATAATATGCATGCCATTCGTATGTTTCATATTTAGAACAAATTATTTATTGACGATTATTATTTTTTGAATCTTGTTATAATCATTAATTTCCAGGCTGTCAAATAAAAACAAAACATGTAAAAAAAATTTTTACAGAAAAAAGATGAAATGTGTAATATTTTTTGACAAAATGAAAAAGAACTTGTGAACTATAAGAATTTAGCGTTCTAGCGATATATTTGCATTGACACAAGAGAAATAACTAGCATATAGCACGCATGTTCAGCCTCATTAATTTTAACTATCGTCTCTTCGCAATCTAGCTCCCAGCACGCTGCATTATGCGCAAGCGTTTATTTTAATATACATAATTTTAATACACTTAAAAAGCAGAAATTTTCAAACAGAACGCAAGCTTTTGGTTTGAAAATCTGTTCAAAGAAAATTGGAAATCATTATTGGTATTAATTGATTATCTGTTCAAATAGTATTCAAATTGTATATATAACTATATACACGAGTATTCCCTCCCTTTTTGTCAGATTTTTCCATGAATCGTTTCCTTTGATTTGCCAATATAAGGCATTTGCGGGAGGAAAAGTGAAGGTTATACAGGAAATTTTAGAACTCAGGAGGGAATAGAAAAGTTAATGTAATCTCTTGTTAATCTAAATTAATATAAAAATCTTCTCCTATCGCCTAACTTTCGGGAGTTACTGCAAATAGAATAAAAATTATACAAATCTTAAAAAATCAAAAATTCTAAAATTTCTAAAAACGCTGAACAAAAAGTAACTAGTTTGTCAGGTTTATAGAAAATCCTAAAAAATGACGTCGTTTAGAATATTTAGATAGAATAGCAAAGCACAAGTACTGCAAGCTGTGAAAAATTTAAAATTCAAATTGTCACCAAAATCTGAAATCTCCGGTATCGCAGAAAACGTTCTAAAATCATTCGATCACTTTTTCTTAAAAACCCATTCTAACTAATTCTAGAAAGATTAATATCTATATAAATAATAAATGTATATATATATACATATATTGAACCTTCCCGGTCCTCTAATTCTGAAGAAATTAAAATTTTTATTTGCATTTGATTATTGAATTTCAGATTTAAGTAAAGGGAAATTCCGCTCATAACTTCTCCCTTATTTTTTTTTTTTTTATTCACTTTAGATTATATAAGTATGCACTTCATTTTACAGCTTAAATATTTTATGTATAAAAATTGGTTGTCTATTTGTATCACAAACACATTTTTTAATTAACAATAAATATCAAGACAGAATATTTGTAATTAAATTTAAAAGGAGTTTCTCCTTAAAATTACATTAAAAAAAAAAAAAAAAAAAAAAAAAAGTAAACTAATTTCAAAATCGGTTGCATCTTTCCAAATATTTATGTCATTTAATCCTAGACATGGAGTATTCCCTCCCTTTTTGTCAGATTTTTCCATGAATCGTTTCCTTTGATTTGCCAATATAAGACATTTGCGAGAGGAAAAGTGAAGGTTATACAGGAAAAGTGAAGCTCCTCCCATTTTTAATTACAATATATAGGGTAGGTCCTCCAGTGACTGGCATGCTCCAGTAATTGACATTTATCCCGAAATAATTAATAAATAAGAAAAATAAGAAAATCATATATTTACAAGTAAGGATTTTAATTTTTATGTCTAACACTGGAGTATAGGGTGCTAATAACTGGTAAAATGAATAACTAGCTGTGTGAAACACTGTAATATAGGGTGCCAATTACTGATAAAATGAAAAACTGGTAGCGTCAATTACTGGAACATTGAGTGGGTGTCAAATAAAAATACATTAAAAAAAAAAAACCAAAAAAAAAAAACAATTGTTATCAAATGTATATATTTTAACATATATGTGGGAACTTTGGGATGAGGGGGGGGGGGGGACTAAGATTTTTCAAGATGTTATACCAGATAAATGAAATTTTACAATTGTAATATTCAATTGTGAATGTCAGTACATTTGGGGAGGACTTCAGTCCCCTAGCCCCACTTTAGATCCGCCACTGACTTCGATAAAATAAGAAAGAAGTTCTCTTAAAATAAAAGTGGTGTGAAATAAAGGCGGGGCTAAAAATACTCCAGAATAAATAAAATGCTGGCAACTCTGTATTTTTGTGATATTTTAAAATTTGCGAGCTGTTTATCATTCATATTTTCAATTAAGTTAGATTTTTTTTTTTTTAACTATAAAAAGGATTAAAATTTTCCAAATAAAAATACGGAAATATCGAGGACACAGAATAAAAATCACGAAATTTCCACTTCAGACATATTTTATAAGTCTAAGGGGATTCAAACTAATGGGATTACTATAACGAAAGGATTTAGAATAATTTACCGAGGTAAACATTAACATGTTCGAATGTAAATCGAGGAAAAATAAATAAATCAATAGATGTTACATAAATAAAAGTTTCTATAATATGCATGCCATTCGTATGTTTCATATTTAGAAAAAATTATTTATTGACGATTATTATTTTTTGAATCTTGTTATATTCATTAATTTCCAGGCTGTCAAATAAAAACAAAACATGTAAAAAAAATTTTTACAGAAAAAAGATGAAATGTGTAATATTTTTTGACAAAATGAAAAAGAACTTGTGAACTATAAGAACTTTGCGTTCTAGCGATTTAATTGCATTGACACAAGAGAAATAACTAGCATGTAGCACGCATGTTCAGCCTAATTAATTTTGACTATCGTCTCTTCGCAATCTAGCTCCCAGCACGCTGTATTGTGTGCAAGCGTTTATTTTAATATACAAAAAAAGCAGAAATTTTCAAACAGAACGCCAGCTTTTGGTTTGAAAATCTGTTCAAAGAAAATTGCAAATCATTATTGGTATTAATTGATTATCTGTTCAAATAATATATATAACTATATCAGGGATGGAACACGGGCGCAGAATTCATACCACTATCAATGTAAGAAAATTTTCTATTTCTGAAATCTAGTGATGGGTAACTCATACATGAAGCATGACATTGTCACACCTCATCACAGCGGTTTGTCATGACACCTCATAATTATTTTTTGTATTACTTCAAAAATCATGTCCCATTCAACCACTCACTCAATGTCTCAAATGTTTTGACTCATTCATTCACCGCCTCATTCAATACTTCAATCAAACCGAAGTACCTCAAAAATTTTGTCCCATTCGAAGACACACATTCAACGCTTCAAACGTTTTGTCATGTTCATTCATTCACTCATACAGGACCTCAATCTATCTGAACTGGATTTGACAAAAATTTTGTCCCATTCTTTCAACGAAACCATTCATTCAACAGGGTGAGATTCAGGTACTCAGAATAAAATCACAAATCAGAGAAAGACTCAATTGAATGACATGACTGAATGAAGTGTTATGTTTGTAATGCATTGCATTGTGACACTGGGAGGTTAATGTGTGAGGGATATGTTGTAAGTTTGCCATGTTCGGATCGTAAGAAGCGAAATTTGTAGTTGTGTTTGTAATTCAAGGTCGTCACCTGTCTGTGGGTGGTCGTGGGGCTAACTATAGAAAAGAGGCGAATAAAATAAAGGCATTGACGGCAAACGGCTTGGCATTATACCAAAGAACTTCTAATAGATATTGAAAGATCTTTGATTATACTTCACGCGGGGTTGGGAGGAGGTGATTAGAGTCTTGCATCATGTGTTTTCTCTTCTATGTAAATAATAATGATGAAAATTTGCTTTTTTCTGAACATAATCTTTTGAATGCAGACACTGGATGACATTATTTTCTTTCATAGCAATTATGTTTAGCCATAAGTTTAATTTGTGAAGAAGAAAGGCATAAAGATTAATATTTAACATTTAAAATGTTATATGCGAAAATTATTATTATTATTATTATTATTTTTTTTTTACACTGTGAATATTTAAAATAGTGGATTTTTTTTTAAGAGTAAATGTAATACGAAAGAAATTTTATTACCTTATGCAGTGAAGTTTTGTTTATATTTACAATAACCACTTTTAATATAATTTTCATTATACACTAGTTTTAACATGATTGTATACTTGTAATATTTATGTAATAATTAGTTCTCTAAAAATTTGTTCAATAATATAATTATTATATTACCTACTAGGTACTCGTTACAGTGAAAATAAGATCTTTGACGAAACTATAGCAACATTTCTGTACGATTAAATTAAATGCTGTTTATTTTATTTTATTTATTTATTTTTTTTTAATCTAAAGAAACAAGTTAATACAATCGAACAATCAACACATTAGTTGACAGAATTAGTCATCAATCTATTAAAAAACTACAATATAAAGAATCAAATAGTTTAAATTATTACTGCAATTAAGAAAATTAACATAATATTGTTTATTTATTTTTCGATATCTAAAGAATCACGTTAATACAATGAAGCAAACAACAAATTAGTTGATAGAATCAATCATCAATTAATTGAAAAACTATACTACAAAGAAAGAAATGGTTTAACATATTATAACAAATAAGGAAAAGAGTGTGCGAATTATATGATAAAATTATACTTACTTATTAGAGCAATCTAAAGATTGGTGACACTTTGAATTGCATAGCAATTAAATCCCGTATAGGAGATTCAGAGAAAACCACGGAAAACCCAGAATACCTTTATTCCAATATCTCCAATTTTAATTACGATTAAATTACTTATAATGCATCTTTCGAAATTCATTAAAATGAAATTTTATTGCGAACTTTTAAGCTGGTGTAAGCCGTTAAATTCAGTACGGGAGTTTAAGAGAAAAGCACAGAAAACCCTAAACACATGTGTTATTTTTTATTTTGCAAACTTTCAAATTCTGATTATCCGCTCACATTCCGTATAAAAGATTTTTAACACTATTTATTCCAGAGTTACGCAAGAGTAAAATATTGAAAAGTAAGACACAAATATTTTTATAACAATGGATTTTCGGAGTAAGGCCGATTGACTGCTGTAGTTCCTAGGCCTGAGGGGGAGTGCCCTCCGTAGGGGTCTTTCTAAGGTGTCCTAACCCGTATTACGCAAGTTTCGGAGAAAACCACTGGAAACTCCGAACGGCCAGGCCGACGAGAGCGACCTGGGATCGAACCCGGCATCTTACGTCTACCAGCTTTGAGCTCAGAACCGCTCGGCCGCTGGTGGGCCCTTTTATAACAATGTTTATATTACTTTTGTATTTCAGCTTTTAATTAACATTATTTCATAAGTAATATATCATTTCTTAAAAGAAAGCTATTTAAATTAGAATTGAAGAGTACATGTTGCAAATCTTTGTCACAAGATACCGCTTTTAGTTTTGCTACAGTTAAATCTTTAAGAGCTAGTTGCACTATGAGCGATCAAGCTATTGTGCGTTTTAAAACGGGAATATGGCACCACCGAACAGGACTTTGCTACTAATTTGCTACGAATCTTTGCTTACGAATAAGAATTTCCAAACATTATAATACGGTGAGCGAACAGGCTGTTTCAGATACTGAAACCGGAAATAGGTGCAGCAGGCGCTACCAAGCAGGAATTTACGGGAGGCGGAAAAATAGGTAACGGAAAATTGGGTAACGGAAAAATGGGTAACGGAAGAATGGGTAACTTGCGAATTGCTACTTGCAAATCATATACTGAAATTGCCCAAAATTATGTCATACAGTAAAACTATGTTTAGAAGGCATTTCATCTTTGATATTGATGATATATTTCACTGTCAGATAAAAATTTATTCTTTTATGAGGGCTGAATATTAGAATCTTTCACATGTCAGGATACTTTTCGACTTTTAAAAAGAAAATTAAGCCCTTATTCATTCCTTTATTCGCGTATCTACAATTTAGGAGATTTTAATTATAAAAAAAAAAAAAAAAAAAAAAAAAAAACATAACGTTAAAAAAAAAAAAAAAAAAAGAAAAGAAAGAAAATGTTGAAAACATAATTTTTGTATCCCATGCACCTCAAAATGAGTATATTTAACACAAATTTCGAAAATTTGAGGAAAATCCGGGAGTCGAACCCCGGATCTTTGACTTGTGTGATTTTAATAAAAATTGTATTTCTTTCTCCCATTATCTAATGGTGTTTTCCATTTCCTGCGGCTTATTTCTGTCGAGCTATCTACATGATAGACCAGAGATATTCTGCCTAAAGGTTGTCTGAGTGAGTAATGCTGACCGGGGTGTCGGCCTGGATAGCTCAATTGGTAGAGCCGTGACCTTGTAAGTCAAAGATCCGGGGTTCGACTCCCGGTCCAGGCATTATTTTCACTCAGTCGGAAAAATAAAAAAAATCAAAGGGATTTATTATTCAGCCTCATTATGAATCGCAATGCGATTAATAAAATTGAAGTTCCTATGTAAATATTTGGAAAGTCATCATATATAAAGTTTTTCTTTTTATACGCTCTAGAAGTAGATATATAACCTTGCCGTACACGAATTTCAATCATAGTGCTGACTCGTGTCAGCCGATATATATACCCAAATTAAAATAGTATATGTATACATAATGCCGTTTTCAGAAATCAGGTTTTATGCAATTATGCCTAATAGAAGCTGAGATATATCCTTCCTTAACAAAGGGAAAATTCCAGTACAACAAACAGCGCCACCTGTTCAACGATTTGCACCAAAAGTTGATAAGCACTAATTTATTTCAAGATGTATTTGAATATAAAAGATGGCCATAATTAAACTGACAGTGTTCATAATGTACTGTAGCACAATCTAATTGCGAGAATGGTGGTAAATTTTATGCGAAGTTTAATAAAGACGGGGGTCAAAGATTCCGCGAAAAATGAAAAAAGTTCCAAATGTCACCACTAGGAGAATATATGGTGCTGTGTAATAGTAAAGAGAGTTTTAAAAAATGCAAAATTTATGACAAATTAGCGCAACGTCTCCAATTTCAAAATAAGAATTGGAGACAAAAGCAATACTTTATAAATTGCACAGTCATCAATTTTAAATTATAAAAAAAGATGAAAGTTTAGAAAAACAGTATCACAAATTGCCACAGTGGTAAATTTAAAAATTCTTTTTTTTGTTTGTTTGTTTTCGGAATCCTTTGTTTTCTGTCTTATTTAATCTTACTACAAAGTTTGCGCCATTCTTGCAATGGAATTGCACTACATAATAGTATGAGAATTATCAGTTTAATTGTGGCCACCTTGAAAATTCATAAAAAAATTCTGTGTATCAGATTTTGAGCTAGAGCTCACATAAAATTTTTATCACAGGCTGATGAGCATTTTTTAAAAATGATCAAATGAAGTTCAAGAGATATGAAAACGTGAAACACCAAAAATCGAAATTATTGATATTCCTAATACAGTATCAATACTTAATATAAATGCATATAATTTAAATTTTTACTTTCGCTACAAAACTATCGTAGGTAATGGAAGCGGTGGGGCGCCGACAATCAGAAAATTTTCTGTAGGGGCTCAGCAAAAGTAAGGTTGTTGTAATTGAAAATGGACAAAAATCGACTGAAAAAAAAAAGATAAATAGAAAAACAAGCAAAGGCTGAAACTCTCTTTAAGGAGGAGGGGGGGGGGGGTTGTTCAGGAGAAGATGATTTCCTTCCCCGCGCTATGGGAATCCCAAGCATTCATGGTTTGTGCATGAAGATGAAGAGCAAAAATTTTCCAGAAACATCGATACAGAGTAAAATAGCTATTTCCACAAAAGTTACGCCATATTGTTATTATTACATTTTTTATTTTTATTTTATTTTATTAATATTCTATACGCCTGATGCTACTCTATTCCCTAAGTTTAAGTGAATATAATTTTTATAAAGGTTTCTGAGATATTTAATTCAACTTCTTTAAAAATTCTTTTATTTATATTCGCATTTTATTTATATGGTTGGTTCTTTTTTCCCTTTGCATTTTTAAATAAGAACGAACTTTTTTGGATAAGTCATGAACTTATAACCAATAAAAGGTATATAAATAATATTCCCCTCCCCCCCAGCTTTTAATATTTTTATTTCAGGAAAATAAAACTTAATAAATCGATTTATTATGTAAAATGTGAATGCAGCGATATGACGTTCATTTGTCCTATTACCTCAAATAAATTAATAATTAATTAAATATAATTTGTGAAATTTCACCATTTTAATTAAAACGAAAAATAAAAACAAATATTGTTTATAAAGCTTAAAAAGAAGATTTAACACAAATAATTCCGAGATTCTACCTTTCCCCCCAATTTTAACTTAACCATAATCACAATATTACTTTAAAATTGAAGTGGCCGTGTTATTCCAGTGACCTCACTGCTACTCCTAATTTTGTTTTATAAATTCGATTTTCATAAATGGCAAAGGCTATTATGGTGAATCACAGACTACAATACAGGAAAAGAGAAAACAAGTACACCAAGAATAAAAATTATTCGTAATGCTACAAAGATGGAATTAAATATTAGTTTAAAAAAGAAGCTAGACTAATAAAATTGTTTTATGCTTGCGTTTGTATTTGTACTGCCTTTCTAGTGGCCTAAGAAGTTCTGATCTCAAAAAGCTGGTAAACGTAAGGTGCCGGGTTTGATCCCAGATCGCACTGGATGGCCTGGCCGTTCAAAGTTTTCCGTGGTTTTCTCTGAAACTTGCGCAAATGCTTACTAGGACCCTTTAGAAAATCTCACAGAGGGCACTTCTCTTGAGGCTTAGGACTATAGCACAGTTATTTAATAAAGAAGCATCAATAAACTGGCGTTGTAAAAATATTACTTACAAACTTTGAATAAACACCATAAAATGCAATAAACTCGCAAGCCTGATGAAGGGTCGTGTGTTTTTTCGACCCGAAACAATTGTTGCGAGTTTATTGAATTTTATGGTGTTTATTCAAAGTTTGTAAGTAATATAGCACAGTTAGTTGGCCTTAACCCTAACACCAACACTCGTATTGGTAGCATAAATTTTATGTCCAAGGTTCGGAGAAAAAGATCGATTTCTTTTTAAATACTTTGCGAATATTATTTATTAATAGTGTATTAAACAATTTTATCACTATTTTTATGTATTTTTCTATAATTACGAATATTTTTTATTCCCGGTGTATTTAAGAATTTCCTCACTGTATTTTATGTACTTTATATAATTATGAGTAATGTTTATTCCTGCTGTGCTTGAGAATGTTATCATTGTATTTTACGTATTTTTATATGATTACGAATATTGTTTACTCATGGTGTGTTTAAGAATATAATTATTATATTTTAAGCATTTTAAATTTATCAAACAAAATGTTGAGGTTGGTTGTTGGGTTGTCGGAATTAAGGCCGATTGACAGCACTAGGGTCTTAGGACAAAAAAAGAGAGTGACCTCCGCGGGGGTCTTTCTAAGGGGTTTTAGCCCTCATTTTTTGAAGTTTATGGTTGCAGTATGATTTCGATCATTCTTTCGTTCTGATTAAAATAGTCACTTTCAAGGGCTCTTAATTATATGCTTGGCATTTGTTAGTTTGGCGTCTAGAAATTGATAAATGCGCATTTATTTGTACAATAGAACCTGAGATATAGCCTCCCCTAAAATTGTAGAAATCGCTGTGCAGCAGCGCCACATGTTAAGTGCTTCACACCAAAAATTATTATTTGCCGATTTATATCAAGGTGCGTCTACATAAAAATGTATATGTAATTCTGTGAAGTAGTTTGTAAGATATAGCTCATTTTTAAATTGCAAAAATCGCTGAATAGGGGCTGTCCATAAATGATGTCACGCTTTTTTTCAGAATTTTGGACTCCCTCCCCCCCGTTTGTCACAAAGTGTCACGTTTCAATATCCCCCCCCCCCCCATTTGTCACATGTCACGGAACATGACATACATCAATAATTACTTGAAGTTCAGAAAAAAAAATATTAGACTAGAGATCATATTTCAAATTTTATTTTTAAATGTTGACTGTGAATCTTAATGACATCTTTAAATATAACCATAAGGACTTATATCTTTTGTTGGACATTTCAAGAGTGTGAGAAGGGAAGATTTTCTTCTAAGTAAAGATTTTCTATTTCTATCACATACTGAAAACCTACTCTGAATGCTTTTTTCTGAAAGAAAATAATTTATGAGGGAGGTGGGAATCACAGGATAAAGTTATTTTTACCCGATTTAAAAAAAATATCTTCTTTGATAATTTTAAAATAACTTCAAAATTTCATCTGCTGAATATAAATGTTTGTATTTTAACTGAAATATGTGATGTCACACTTTTTGTTACCCCCTCCCCTCCCTTGTCACAAACTGTCACAATTTCACGAACCCCCTCCCCCCCCTCCAAGCGTGACATCATTTATGGACGGCCCCATAGCCGTGCCACCTTTTGCCCGATAAGCATTCAAATTTAATCAGCATGTTTCATAATGACCTTCTTATATATATAAAGTTTTGTTTGATTATGCGATATAGAGCCTGAGATATAGCCTCCCATTAAATTGTGGAAATCGCTGTATAGCAGCGCCACCTGTTGAGCGTTTGGTACCAAAAGTCGATAGGTACTAATTTAGGCCAAGGTGCATCTACATATAAATTTATAAACAATTCTGAACAGTAGTCAAGGAGATACATTTGCCACAAAATTTTTGTCTCTCACACGCACACACAGACAGACAGACATACGCAAAAAATTGTAAAATTGTGTTCTAGACTTCTCAAAACGTGAAAATCTGTCGAAAACCAGAAGTCGGAAATTTTTACGAATCCAATATTTTCTTCTATTGAATAAAGAAAATAAAAAGTGTCAAATCTTGTTCTGGACCCTCAAAACATGTAAATCCATCAAAAACCATTAGTAGAAAACTTTTACGAATCCAATACTTTCTTCCGAAAACATTCGTGAGTTTTTATAAGCAAGTGAAGAGTGAAGTGCCTGAGAAATTACTTAAAACAATCATTTTAACACCTTCTTGTTAAAACTAAATATGTCTTTAACAATCTCAATATTTTTGAAAAGTCAGCTTTATTTGTTAAAAGTATTTAAATTTTTGTGACTATTACTTCTTTTAAGGAAATAAGATAATTTCTCACTGATTCCCTAACTTTTTTTCCAATCATTTTAACAGTAATTTTCATGACAAGTCAATTCATTCAATTCAATTCACTTGTGCTTGTGACATGAAAAACTACCTAACTGATAACAAGACATAACTGATGGCACAGTACTTCATTTCATACATACGTCTTCCTTCACTCTTTTGGAATTGTAGGTACCATATGTAAGCCCCTCATCTCTTAACACTACACTTCACGGCAAAACAATTCCTTCAAAAGACTCGTGTCACGAAAAACTCCCTATCTCACAACTGACTACAGCATATGACAAAATACTTAATTTCATTCATACATCTTCGTTCACACTTTTACAGTTGCAGTTACCGAATGTAAACCTCAACTTTTAATACTAATCTTCATGACAAAATCACTCTTTCAATTCACGTGGGACACGACAAACAACCTACATCACAACTCACTACAACATATGGCATAGTACTTCATTTCATTCATGCATCTTCATTCACTTTTTTGAACCTCTCACCTCTTCACACTAATTAATTTTCATGACAAAACAACTCTTTCAATTCACGTGGGACATGACAAACAATACCTCAGAACTCACTACAACAGATGACAAAATACTTCACCTCATTCATTCACCTTGCTCTCTCTCTTGCAACACCTCATGTCATTTGAAGCATGACATTGTCCCACTTCAAAATATTTTGAGGTACCTCAATGTCATGACAAAATTTTTTCGTGTCTTACCCATCACTACTGAAATCAACGATATTATAGGTAGAGAAATTTCTTAAACGGATTCCGGTATGAATTCTGCGCCCGTGTTCCATCCCTGCTATATACACGAGTATTCCCTCCCTTTTTGTCAGATTTTTCCATGAATCGTTTCCTTTGATTTGCCAATATAAGACATTTGCGAAAGGAAAAGTGAAGGTTATACAGGAAGTTTTAGAACTCAGTTAGGAGGGAATAGAAAAGTTAATCTAATCTCTTGTTAATCTAAATTAATATAAAAATCTTCTCCTATCGCCTAACTTTCGGGAGTAACTGCAAATAGAATAAAAATTATACAAATCTTAAAAAATCAAAAATTCTAAAATTTCTAAAAACGCTGAACAAAAAGTAACTAGTTTGTCAGGTTTATAGAAAATCCTAAAAAATGACGTCGTTTAGAATATTTAGATAGAATAGCAAAGCACAAGCACTGCAAGCTGTGAAAAATTCAAAATTCAAATTGTCACCAAAATCTGAAATCTCCGGTATCGCAGAAAACGTTCTAAAATCATTCGATCACTTTTTCTTAAAAACCCATTCTAACTAATTCTAGAAAGATTAATATCTATATAAATAATAAATGTATATATATATACATATATTGAACCTTCCCGGTCCTCTAATTCTGAAGAAATTAAAATTTTTATTTGCATTTGATTATTGAATTTCAGATTTAAGTAAAGGGAAATTCCGCTCATAACTTCTCCCTTATTTTTTTTTTTTTTATTCACTTTAGATTATATAAGTATGCACTTCATTTTACAGCTTAAATATTTTATGTATAAAAATTGGTTGTCTATTTGTATCATAAACACATTTTTTAATTAACAATAAATATCAAGACAGAATATTTGTAATTAAATTTAAAAGGAGTTTCTCCTTAAAATTACATAAAAAAAAAAAAAAGTAAACTAATTTCAAAATCGGTTGCATATTTCCAAATATTTATGTCATTTAATCCTAGACATGGAGTATTCCCTCCCTTTTTGTCAGATTTTTCCATGAATCGTTTCCTTTGATTTGCCAATATAAGACATTTGCGAGAGGAAAAGTGAAGGTTATACAGGAAAAGTGAAGCTCCTCCCATTTTTAATTACAATATAAAGGGTAGGTCCTCCAGTGACTGGCATGCTCCAGTAATTGACATTTATCCCGAAATAATTAATAAATAAGAAAAATAAGAAAATCATATATTTACAAGTAAGGATTTTAATTTTTATGTCTAACACTGGAGTATAGGGTGCTAATAACTGGTAAAATGAATAACTAGCTGTGTGAAACACTGTAATATAGGGTGCCAATTACTGATAAAATGAAAAACTGGTAGCGCCAATTACTGGAACATTGAGTGGGTGTCAAATAAAAATACATTAAAAAAAAAAAAAAAAAAACAATTGTTATCAAATGTATATATTTTAACATATATGTGGGAACTTTGGGATGAGGGGGGGGGACTAAGATTTTTCAAGATGTTATACCAGATAAATGAAATTTTACAATTGTAATATTCAATTGTGAATGTCAGTACATTTGGGGAGGACTTCAGTCCCCTAGCCCCACTTTAGATCCGCCACTGACTTCGATAAAATAAGAAAGAAGTTCTCTTAAAATAAAAGTGGTGTGAAATAAAGGCGGGGCTAAAAATACTCCAGAATAAATAAAATGCTGGCAACTCTGTATTTTTGTGATATTTTAAAATTTGCGAGCTGTTTATCATTCATATTTTCAATTAAGTTAGATTTTTTTTTTTTTTTTAACTATAAAAAGGATTAAAATTTTCCAAATAAAAATACGGAAATATCGAGGACACAGAATAAAAATCACGAAATTTCCACTTCAGACATATTTTATAAGTCTAAGGGGATTCAAACTAATGGGATTACTATAACGAAAGGATTTAGAATAATTTACCGAGGTAAACATTAACATGTTCGAATGTAAATCGAGGAAAAATAAATAAATCAATAGATGTTACATAAATAAAAGTTTCTATAATATGCATGCCATTCGTATGTTTCATATTTAGAACAAATTATTTATTGACGATTATTATTTTTTGAATCTTGTTATATTCATTAATTTCCAGGCTGTCAAATAAAAACAAAACATGTAAAAAAAATTTTTACAGAAAAAAGATGAAATGTGTAATATTTTTTGACAAAATGAAAAAGAACTTGTGAACTATAAGAATTTAGCGTTCTAGCGATATATTTGCATTGACACAAGAGAAATAACTAGCATATAGCACGCATGTTCAGCCTCATTAATTTTGACTATCGTCTCTTCGCAATCTAGCTCCCAGCACGCTGTATTGTGTGCAAGCGTTTATTTTAATATACAAAAAAAGCAGAAATTTTCAAACAGAACGCCAGCTTTTGGTTTGAAAATCTGTTCAAAGAAAATTGCAAATCATTATTGGTATTAATTGATTATCTGTTCAAATAATATATATAACTATATCAGGGATGGAACACGGGCGCAGAATTCATACCACTATCAATGTAAGAAAATTTTCTATTTCTGAAATCAACGATATTATAGGTAGAGAAATTTCTTAAACGGATTCCGGTATGAATTCTGCGCCCGTGTTCCATCCCTGCTATATACACGAGTATTCCCTCCCTTTTTGTCAGATTTTTCCATGAATCGTTTCCTTTGATTTGCCAATATAAGACATTTGCGAAAGGAAAAGTGAAGGTTATACAGGAAGTTTTAGAACTCAGTTAGGAGGGAATAGAAAAGTTAATCTAACCTCTTGTTAATCTAAATTAATATAAAAATCTTCTCCTATCGCCTAACTTTCGGGAGTAACTGCAAATAGAATAAAAATTATACAAATCTTAAAAAATCAAAAATTCTAAAATTTCTAAAAACGCTGAACAAAAAGTAACTAGTTTGTCAGGTTTATAGAAAATCCTAAAAAATGACGTCGTTTAGAATATTTAGATAGAATAGCAAAGCACAAGCACTGCAAGCTGTGAAAAATTCAAAATTCAAATTGTCACCAAAATCTGAAATCTCCGGTATCGCAGAAAACGTTCTAAAATCATTCGATCACTTTTTCTTAAAAACCCATTCTAACTAATTCTAGAAAGATTAATATCTATATAAATAATAAATGTATATATATATACATATATTGAACCTTCCCGGTCCTCTAATTCTGAAGAAATTAAAATTTTTATTTGCATTTGATTATTGAATTTCAGATTTAAGTAAAGGGAAATTCCGCTCATAACTTCTCCCTTATTTTTTTTTTTTTTTATTCACTTTAGATTATATAAGTATGCACTTCATTTTACAGCTTAAATATTTTATGTATAAAAATTGGTTGTCTATTTGTATCATAAACACATTTTTTAATTAACAATAAATATCAAGACAGAATATTTGTAATTAAATTTAAAAGGAGTTTCTCCTTAAAATTACATAAAAAAAAAAAAGTAAACTAATTTCAAAATCGGTTGCATATTTCCAAATATTTATGTCATTTAATCCTAGACATGGAGTATTCCCTCCCTTTTTGTCAGATTTTTCCATGAATCGTTTCCTTTGATTTGCCAATATAAGACATTTGCGGGAGGAAAAGTGAAGGTTATACAGGAAAAGTGAAGCTCCTCCCATTTTTAATTACAATATATAGGGTAGGTCCTCCAGTGATTGGCATGCTCCAGTAATTGACATTTATCCCGAAATAATTAATAAATAAGAAAAATAATAAAATCATATATTTACAAGTAAGGATTTTAATTTTTATGTCTAACACTGGAGCATAGGGTGCTAATAACTGGTAAAATGAATAACTAGCTGTGTCAAACACTGGAATATAGGGTGCCAATTACTGATAAAATGAAAAACTGGCAGCGTCAATTACTGGAACATTGAGTGGGTGTCAAATAAAAATACATAAAAAAAAAAAAAAAAAAAAAAAACAATTGTTATCAAATGTATATATTTTAACATATATGTGGTACTGAATGTCTTTCATGCCATATGTATTAATTTAAGATTTCTAAATATATTTTCTTATGACTAGAACAATAAAAACATCAGAGATTGCTGTAAAAGTTCCAATCATTGGTGCACTTACCTTATATATATATATATATATATATGTGTGTGTGTGTGTGTGTGCAGGAGTTACAGTCTCTGCCCTTCTCTCAGGACATTATCTAGAATGAGAATTTTCTGCCTTTTGTGCCACCATTAATTTTATGCAGAAATCTTTATAGTAATACATGATTATTAAATAGAATAGAGATTATTAAATAAAAGTAGTAGTTGCAATTGAGGTGGAAATAATTATCTCTGGAAGTGATCTAAGATCAGGGTGTAGAGTTATGACCCTTGAAATATGTGTGTGTACATACACATACCTCTCAAACTTCTAACTGCAGAGTGGCGACAGACCAAAAATTTTCCCTGATGTTTGCACCAGTATATTTTTTATCGGAATTTTTAATTGTAAGTTTGAACGATTAATTAAATGAAAAATTATCATATAAATATACTAGTGTAAAAAAAAAAAAAAAAAAAAAAAAAAGGCGAAGCTGTCGATACAGTAAGTCAGTAAAATTGTTAATACCGCCTTTTTTCAAGCTTTTTTTTTTTTTTTTTTTTTTTTTTTTTTCCTTTTTGAGTAATTTTCTTGTATTTATTCGTAATTAAATTTATAGAATAATATTCTGAAATGAAACTGGTGTGGAAAATAGGGCGGGTACAAACAGTTTTACAGAATATTTATTAGAATGTTGACAACTACGTATGTATATGAATGTATATGTGTGTTATTAAATACCATATTTTTTTTTTCAGGACACTGTCAGGAATGAGAAAGTTTTGTGTTTATTGGTTTATTGATACAACTATTTTTATACAGTAATCTCTAACCTATTTAATCGTGACATATTACTATAAAAATACAACAAAGATTCCTACATGAATTTAGTGTAGCAAAAAAAGCTAAGAAAGTGTCCGGAAATAAGAGCGGGGAGTACGAACCCATATATATATATATTCATATATGTATTTATATGTAAATGTATGTGTTAAAGATTGTTTTATATAAAATACAAATATATTCCTACCAAAATATTTGATAAAAAGAAGGAATATATTTCATGCCTATTATTGAATAACATGAATATTCGGAAATACACAACTGCTTCCTAAATTAGATTATGTTTTCCCTTTCTTTTTTTATTTACTAACAAAATATTATAAACTTCTTTAGAGCTAGAACAACTATACGGTTGAATGGAAGAATCTCTGAAAGTTGCCAGAATGGGCAGGATTTTATTAAACAGCGATTGACTGCAGTTAAAATGGTGTTTGTGATGTTGGCGATTTCAGATTTTTGCAACAATTTGATTTTTTACCTTTCACATCTTTCAGTGCTTTACCTCACCATTCAATCTAGATATTCTAATGAGAACGATGTCATATTCGTAGAACTTTTTCTGTTCTTTCCAAATAAGTGGTTATTTTTTTGTGTGGCGATTTTAGATACTTGAGAATTTTGGATTTTTTAGAGATTTTGATATTTTACATTCTATTTGCAGTAACTTTCGAAAATTAGAAACAGAACAAGGATTCTATATTGCTTTCTGATCTTCAGGAACTTTTCCCTCATAATGCATACCTGTTAACCATCTGATTAATAGCGTAAAATTGTTAACGCCCCTTTTTCTACACCACTTTATTTTTAGAGTAATTCTCTCCAAATGTTATTATGATTAAATAAGAATAAAAGTATTCTAAAAAATGACTGGTGGGAAAATAAAGGCGGAAACTAAAAATTTTACGCTTGATAATGAGATGTTTGCCAACCATCTCATTATGATCCGTGCAATTTTTAGTACCCGCTCTTTATTTCACAACAGCCATTCTTTAGATTAATTTTTTTCTTATTCAATCCTAACAATATATGGAGAGAATGATTCTAAAAATAAAGTCGTGTGAAAAAAGGGGTGTTTTTTACAAGAGGCGTTAATAAATATATGGTTATTATGGAGATGGTTGGCAAAGAATGGGTATGCTAATGTGTGTTCTGAAACATAGAACAGAGTTGCTAATATTTTATTTTATTCAGCAGCATTATAATATCGCCTTTACAGGGATGGAAAACGGGCGCAGAATTCACACCGGAATGTGTTTAAGAAATTTCTCTACCTATAATATCGTCGATTTAAGAGGTAGAAATTTTTCTTACATTGATAGTGGTATGAATTCTGCGCCCGTGTTCCATCACTGCCTTTATTTCGTACCATGTTTTTTTTTTTTTTTTTATTTTTTTTTTTTTATTTTTTATAGTCAATTTTTATTAATGTATCGTAGTTATATATTGAAGAAAAATATTCTCAAAATGAAGGGTGCGTATTAAAGGCGAGGCTAAAAATTCTCCGGAATAAATTAAAATTTTGGCAGCTATAATACTGTATATAGTTTTGTATACTATTGAGGCCAGTGCCTGCTTTACAGTTTTGTTGGCACCCTCCAATAGATATTACATCAGGAAAGCTTATATAGTGTTATATGTAACTCCAGGTAAATTTTTTACGATTCCGATTCCTCTCATCCTCTCCTACCAAAAAATAAAATAAAATAAATAAAAGTGTTTTGATTATAAGTTACTAGGTTAAGACTTAACTAATATAAATGTATCTGAATTTAAATAACGTTCATAATTTTTTGTAAAACGTAATAGTACCGGGCAGCACTATTACATTCTGTATCCCTACTGGAGTTTAGGAAAACAGTCAAGTAGTTTCATTGGTTCTCTCCTGCTAGACCATTCCACAACGAGTCGAAATTCTCCTCCCATTTGAATAAACACCCGTTTTTACTTTTTCAAAGGCGAATTATTGATTTTAATTTACCATAAATATGGAATTCCCTAAAACTACTCGAATGAATCTTTCAACACAGAACTTAACTACAAATTTTGAAAATGAGATTGTTTATAATAGAGATACAATTTTGATTAGCTCCAATATAAAATAAATGGATTAAAGAGTTTGTAAACAAAACAAATACTAAATGATATGCTAGGAATTCACGCCCTGAAGAAGAAAGATTTGTTTGTTCGTAAGATTAGTTTTCAGTTTCAAAATTAATTTTAGCTTTTCCACTTTAAATGCGAAATGTGTTTAATCTTTTTCGTTTCTTGTTTTATGTTTTGTTCTCAAAATAGCTTTTTTTATTTTTATTTTTATAGGAAAAAATTTGTATGTCATCATAGTTCATGTCGTAAGGTGCCATCTGAAAAAAATAAGCGAGAAATATAAAAAAAAAATGCAGAATGGCAATCTTTTATAATATTAAAGATAAAGTTAGACGACACTGCTTACGTACCAGAAACACTGACAAGTTTATAGCTGTAAGTTATAAATAATTTTTTGTCATCGATCACATTTCCCAGATATTTACAGAAAACGTGATTGTTAAAATTAAATCAAATTTTAATTTCTTTTTTATTTTCTAAGAATATATTACGTACGGAAATGTTTGTAATCATAAAAAAATTGGGCATAAATTAATTCAGGAGACTCTAAGAAGTCTCCTGAATTAATTTATGCTCTTTTTACGGAAATGAATATAAGAATGTGTGTTTTTTTTATGTATGTATGCGTTTTGAGGTTTCTTCAACTATTTTTCTATTTCCATGGTGATGCATATAAAGTACGTGTGTATTTTTTATGTATCTATACGTTTTGAGGTCTCCTGAATTCATTTTTACTGTTTTTGTTGATGTATATATGTATGTGAGTGAATACGATAATATGTAAATGCTTTATTCAAATAAACTGAAATTTGATAGGTATGTTATAGGTCCCCGCCGCACAAATTGTACCGACTTTGATGAGGGCCAAATTTTAATCTATTTTTTATTTTCTGAGAATATATTATGTAAGGAAATTATTGTAATCATGAAAAAATTCGACTATGAGATTTTGATATATGTATGCTTTTTAAGGTCTCCTAAATTAATTCTTGCTCTTTTTACGGAAATGAATATAAGAATGTGTGTTTCTTGATGTATCTATACGTTTTGAGTGTTTTTTTTTTTTTTTTTTTTTTTTTTTTTGTTGAAATATTTTTTCTATTTCCATGGTGATGCATATAAAGTACGTGTGTAATTTTGATGTATCTATACGTTTTGAGGTCTCCTGAATTCATGTTTACTGCTTTTTTGTTGATGCATATATGTATGTGAGTGAATACGATAATATGTATATGCTTTGTTCAATCGAACTGAAATTTGATAGGTTTGTTATAGGTCATCGCCGCACGAATCGTACCGACTTTGAGGAATCAAGAAATTATTATAGCTCCCACATTTAAATAATTTTCTACCGTAATAATCATAGAGAAATTTACATTTATTGTTAATATTGTATCATAATGATTTGCCGTCACCTTAAAATTCTCGTAAATGGTTCAGCAATTTGAGAATAGCTCTCAATATTGGCGAAACAGAAGCTATTCTATTCTCATGTGAAGAAATGCCATGGCACCTGCAACTAGATATAAGTATCCGATTAACCTCGGCGCTACCGGTCTACATTGGTCAAACCATTGTAAATACCTTAAAGTTATTCTAGACCAAGAACTCATTCTCGAACAACACGTCACCACTACGCGTAAGAAATTTCGAGCGGCTAAATCGAAATTAATGCTCCTAATTGCTCGGAATAGTAAATTAAACGCTAAAAATGAGATGCTCTTGTATACGTCCTACTTACGACCCATTCTCACTTACGCATGTATGGTATGGTCATATGCTGCAAAATCTCATACCAAGTTACTCATTAGGGCAGAAAACGCAACAATTCGGTAAATACTTGATATGCCATGATATGTTCGAAATTTTCACATTTATAAGGAGATTTCTGCTTCAACTCCCAATAATTTCATTCAGTACCTAAATGTACAATTTCATTTCGCTCTAGAATAATTAGATAACCCATCTTTAAACACATTAGCAGCATATGACCATAACGATCCTATGAATAGACGCAGACCCAAAGCGGGTCTCTTTCTAAACTTCCACCTTTAACCTTTTTGCTATTTTATTTTATGTTACGTATTTTTTCTCTTCTCTATCGCCTTCGGGCACTGACTTCTCCTCGGAGATTATACCCTGTTATGTCCTGTGTTTGTTTATGTTAAGTTTGTCATTCTCTGTAAAAATAAATAAATAAATAAATAAATAAATAAAAAAGACAATAAAAATTAAAAAATTTGCTCGCAGAAAATACAGTAACATTCTTATTACCCTTAAACTTTCTATTATATTTTGTAATGTTATCCTTAAACCTCCTCATTTTATGTTTTTTTGTGCTTGCTATTTTATGAATTCCAGATTTACATATTTATGTTTTGGTGTTCCTTCTCTGTTTTTCCCCCGCCTCTCTCCGTTGCAGGGATTGTGATGTATAAGGACTCGCGCCTCGTTAGTTCCTCCTTAGGCAGAGGAAAATGCGTGGCTTTTGTCACAGGTGCTTCCATCCCACCGTATCCGAAGATAGTGTTTTGTATAGAATATGATATGACTTACAGGGACCTTCAGACTTACAGGCAGGGATGGAACACGGGCGCAGAATTCATACCGGAATGTGTTTAAGAAATTTCTCTGCCTATAATATCGTCGATTTAAGAGGTAGAAAATTTTCTTACATTGATAGTGGTATGAATTCTGCGCCCGTGTTCCATCCCTGTACAGGGCTACACTAAAATTTTCAGATACATTAATGGCTACAATGATAAAGTAAAGGCTGCATTTTCATTTACGTTACGTGACACTTTCCAACAATGTCTAAGAGTGATTTTAAATTGAATTAGTCAGTCTGTATACTTTTCAGTGCTTCCGTCAGTCTTGTGTGATAACGCAGGCAAAGAATATTGAAAGTTATATGACACAACCAGCACGTACAGTTGGAAAGTGTTAATAATGAATGCGTACTGCATGATTTTTCGTTCTTATTTTGCTAAAACTTCGATCCGTTGCGGATCCAGAGCTTAATTTTTTTTTTGGGGGGGGGAGGGGGGGGGGGGCTAAGATTTTTCAAGATGTTATACCAGATCAATGAAAAGTTTAAAATTGTAATATTCAATTGTGAATGTCAGTACATTTGGGGAGGACTTCAGCCCCCTAGCTCCACTTTAGATCCACCACTGACTTCGATAAAATAAGAAAGAATGTCTCTTAAAATAAAAGTGGTATGAAATAAAGGCGGGGCTATAAATGCTCCAGAATAAATTAAAATGTTGGCAACTCTGCACTTTTGTGATATTTTAAAATTTGCGAGCTGTTTATCATTCTAATTTCCAATTATGTTAGATGATAGGTTTTTTTTTAATTTTTTTATTAACTGTAAAAAGCATTAAAACTTCCAACTAGGATAAAAATACGAAAATATCGAGGACACAGTATAAAAATCACGAAATTTCCACTTCAGACATATTTTATAAGTCTAAGGGGATTCAAACTAATGGGATTACTATAATGAAAGGATTTAGAATAATTTACCGAGGTAAACGTTAACAGATTCGAATGTAAATCGAGTAAAAATAAATAAATCAACAGATGTTACATAAATAAAAGTTTCTATGATATGTATGCCATACGTATGTTTCATATTTAGAACACATTTTTTGTTTATTATTATTAATTTTTAATTCTCGTTTTAATCATTAATTTCCAGGCGCTCAAATAAACACAACATATGGAAAAAAAAAAAAAAAATACAGAAAAAAGATGAAATGTGTAATTTTTTTTATTTAACAAAATGAAAAGGAACTTGTGATCTACATGAAATTTTCTGTCTAGCGATTTATTTGCATCGACACACGAGAAACAAATAGCATGCACGCTTTTCAGCCTCAGCAATTTTAACCACCGTCTCTTGGCAATCTAGTTCCGCGCTCGCTGCTTTGTGCGCAAGCTTTTATTGAATATATTTATTTCAATATATACAGTGCAAAGCACTTTACTTAGGTAACGTAACGTTTTGGTTTGAAAATCTGTTCAAATAAAATTGGAAATCATTGTTGGTGTTAATTAATTACCTGTTCAAACAGTATATAGAACTATATGCACAAAGTTTCAGAACTCACTTAGGAGGGAATAGAAAAGCTCTTGTAAATCTAAATTAATATAAAAATGTTCTCCTATTGCCTAACTTTCGCAAGTTACTGCAAATAGAATAAAAAATTTACAAATCTTTAAAAAATCAAAAATTCTAAACTTTCTAAAAACGCTGAACAAAAAGTAACTAGTTTGTCAGGTTTAAAAAAATCCTAAAAAATGACGTCGTTTAGAATATCTAGATAGAATAGCGAAGCACAAGCACTAAAAACTGTGAAAAATTCAAAATTCAAATTGTCACCAAAATCTGAAATCTCCAGTATCGCAAAAAAAGTTCTAAAATCATTCGATCACTTTTTCTTAAAAACCCATACTAATAATATATATATATATAAATAAATGTATATATATATATATATATATATATATATATATATATATATATACATATATTGAACTTTACCGGTCCTCTAATTCTGAAGAAATTTAAATTTTTATTTGCATTTGATTATTGAATTTCAGATTTAAGTAAAGGGAAATTCCGCTCATAACTTCTCCCTTATTTTTTCATAAACTTTAGATTATATAATTATGCATGTCATTTTACAGCTTAATTATTTTATGTATAAAAACTGGTTGTTTATTTGTATCATAAACACATTTTTTTAATTGACAATAAATAACAAGACAGAATATTTGTAATTAAAATTAAATGGCGTTTCTCCTTAAAATTACATATAAAAAGAAAAAAAAAAAAAAAAAAAGTAAACTAGTTTCAATATCGGTTGCATTTTTCCAAATATTTATGTCATTTAATCCTAGACATGGAGTATTCCCTCCCTTTTTGTCAGACTTTTCCATGAATCGTTTCCTTTGATTTGCCAATATAAGACAGTTGCAGGAGGAAAAGTGAAGGTTATACTGGAAAAGTGAAGCTCCTCCCATTTTTAATTACAATATATAGGGTAGGTGCTCCAGTGATTGACATCTATCCCGAAATAATTAATAAATAAAAAAAATAATAAAATCATATATTTTACACGTAAGAATTTTAATTTTTATGTCAAACACTGGAGCAAAGGGTGCTAATAAGTGGTAAAATGAATAACTAGCTGTTTCAAACACTGGAATATAGTGTGCCAATTACTGATAAAATGAGAAACTGGCAGCGTCAATTACTGGAACATTGAGTGGGGGTCAAATAAAAATTCATAAAAAAAAAAAAAAAAAAAAAAAAAAACAATTGTTATCAAATTTATATATTTTAACATATATGTGGTTCTGAATGTCTTTCATACCATATGTATTAATTTAAGATTTTTAAAAATATTTTCTTATGACCAGAACAATAAAAACATCAGAGATTGCTCTAAAAGTGCCAATCACTAGTGCACTTACCCTATATATATATATGTGTGTGTGTGTGTGTGTGTGTGCAGGAGTCGCAGTCTCTGCCCTTCTCTCAGGACATTCTCTAGAATGAGAATTTTCTGCCGTTTTTGCCACCATTAATTTTATGCAGAAATCTTTATAGTAATATGTGATTATTAAATAGAATAGAGATTATTAAATAAAAATAGTAGTTGCAATAGAGGTGGAAATTATTCATCTTTGGAAGTGATCTGAGATCAGGGTGTAGAGTTATGACCCTTGAAATATGTGTGTGTATATACACATACATACACACAGAACATACACATGTATACACACAGAATTTTGGATTTTTTAGAGATTTGGATATTTTACATTCTATTTGCAGCAACTTGCGAAAATTAGAAACAGAACAAAGATTCTATACTGATTTGTGATCAACATGAATTTTTCCCTCCTAATGCATACCTGCTAACCATTGCATTAATAAGCGTTATATTGTTAACACCCCTTTTTCTACACCATTTTATTTTTAGAGTAATTCTCTCCAAATATTATTACGATTGAATAAGAATAAAATTATTCTAAAAAAATGACTGGTGTAAAAATAAAGGCGGAAATTAAAAAAATTACGCTTCATAATGAGATATTGGCAGGAATGCATATTTGCCAACCATCTCATTATGAACCGTACAATTTTTAGCACCCGCTCTTTTTTTTCCACCAGTTATTTTTTAGAGTAATTTTTTTCTTATTTAATCCTAACAACATTTGGAGAGAATGATTCTAAAAACGAAGTGGCGTGAAAAAAGGGGCGTTAACAATTGTACTGTTATTAATGAGATGGTTGACAAGTATGGGTATGCTAATGTGAGTTCTGAAACATACAGCAGAGTTGCCAATATTTTATTTTATTCCGCGGCATTGTTATCTCCGCCTTTATTTCATACCGCATTTTTTTTTTTTTTTTTATTTATAATATTTTATTTAGTAATTTTTTCTTATTTTATCGTAGTTATATATTGAAGAAATATATTCTAAAAATGAAATGGTGCGTATTTAAGGCGTGGCTAAAAATTCTCCGGAATAAATTAAAAATTTGGCATCTATAATACTGTATATAGTTTTGTATACTATTGAGGCCAGTGCCCGCTTTACAGTTTTGGTGGCACCCTCCAACAGATATTACGTCAGGACAGCTTATATACTGTTATATGTAACTCCAGGTAAATTTTTTACGATTCCGATCACTCTCATCCTCTCCTACCACACAATAAAATAAAATAAAGTGTTTTGATTATAAGTTACTGTGTTAAGACTCAACTATTACAAATGAATATGAATTTAAATAACGTTCGTAATTTTTTGTAAAATTAATAGTACCGGGCAGCACTATTACATCTGTAACCCTACTGGAGTTTAGGAAAACAATCAAGCAGTTTCATTTGTTCTCTCCTGCTAGACCATCCCACAACGAGTCGAAATTTTCCTCCCATACGAACAAACACCCGTTTTTACTTTCTCTTACCCATAAGGTAGAGAAAGTATTGTTTTTGGGTCAAATTTTCGAACGCGAGATTTTGTTATATTTACACGTTTTGAGGTCCCCTGAATACGAAAAACACGTTTTTAGCAAGTGGTCTGTGTGTGTGTCTGTGTGTGAGTATGTGTGTGTGTCTGTGTGTGTGTCTGTCTGTTATCAGCATATCTCAAAAACAAATTATGGCAGAAAGTTCAAACTTGGTATTCTAAATGTGGATCATATAGGGATGCTACAGTAAGCTTTTCGTTAAGATCAAGCAAATGGTTCGTGTACAGGGACAATCAAGAGGATTCTAATACATTACGTCTATGGGGGAAATTTCAGGTAAGTAACGTTTATAGACTGCACTAAACCAAATGAAACGAATATATATATTTTTGTAATAGCGATAGTTAACAGGGAAAAGTTTTTTTTTGTGTATGTAGGAGCCTCGCCTCCCCCCCCCCTCCCAGGGGGGGAATTCCCCCTCGACGGGAGTAAATTTTCATGATGGGTATCTTTCAAAAGAGCTCGCCAATACCTTTAAGACGAATGGTTGAACCATCGATCTGCGATAACTTAAAACAAAGTTATCGATTTTTACTTCCATTACCCTACTACCGTAGGTAATGGAAGTATTGAATTCGGTCTGAAAATTCGATATCGGGTTTTCACCTGATTTACACGTTTTAAGGTCCCATGAGTCCAAAAAAGTGGTTTTTGGCAATTGGTCAGTGTGTATGTATGTGTGTGTGTGTGTGTGTGTGTGTGTGTGTGTATTTATGTATGTGGAGAATCTTCTGGCTATTATAGCTCAGAAACTAATAAAGATAGAGCTACGAAACTTTAGAATTGAAATACGTCTGGTGTACAGATGAAATTTCCAAATTTTGGGGAAAATTGAAAAACCGGAAGTGGTAAATCGGAAACCGGAAGTGGGACCGTAAGTCCGTATCTCAAAAACGGCTCTAACGATTTTCTTCAAACTGCCTATATAAACACTCTATTAGATTTCCTTTCGAATGATATAGTTGGTTAGTTCAGGAAAATTGATAGGTGTCCTGTATAAATATCTCAATTTCAGGCATCGCAAAGGCGTTCCTTTAAAAACGGTTGTACGAATTTTTTTCAAACTCGCCATTTTAACTTACTTTTAAATGTGCTTTTGTATGTAATTATTGTTTTCCTGTCAACAATTGAGTTTAACCGGAAGTGGGACATCGGAAACCGGAAGTGGGACCGTAAGTCCGTATCTCAAAAACGGCTCTAACGATTTTCTTCAAACTTGCTATATAAACACTCTATTAGATGTCCTTTCGAATGATATAGTTGGTTAGTTCAGGAAAATTGATAGGCGTCCTGTATAAATAGCTCAATTTCAGGTCCGCCCATTATTATTTTTCTAATTATTATTTTAAATAACTTATTTGACGGATAGAGCAATTTTGTTACTTATTTAAATCAAAAATGTTTATAATGTGTGTAGTACTGGGTAATGGAAGTCGTGTGGCTGTTACACACGAGATTTTTTTTTTTTTACTTTTAACGGAAAAAAAAAAAAACTAAAAAAAAAATCGTATATATATATTTTTTTTTAATATTGAGAATAAAATGGACTTTTTTTGGACATTTGGTGTTATACTACTTCTCTAATATGGAAATCGTCTGCATTATCACAAAAGATATTTTTTTTAAATAATAATTTAAATAAATTATTTTTTAAGGACAGAATAATTTTTTAATAACCGAATTAAAATCTTTATAAATGAAGGTGCATTAATGAAAAGGGGGGTTGAGGGGGGCGGTAGCCCCTCTCACACAGAACTAATTATCATATAAAACTCTTCAGAAGCCTAATATGAATTGTTTAACACAGGTTTACATAACAGTACTGTTATCTTACCTTTTAATCTGCAACCTGTATTTATAGTATTAAATTTCAGGGTAAGAGAAAGTCGTGTGAGTGACACACCAGATTATTACTTTTTTGAAAGCGAATTATTCATTTTAATTTACCATAAAGATGGAATTCATGGGCGTCGGCAGAATGGGTCAAGGGGGGGGGCACTCCCCCCCCCCCACGGAAAATTCTTCTAAGCATTTTTTCTTTAAATTTAAAACTATGCTATCAGAATTTTATTAAAAACAAATATTTTTTTCAGGTTGTGCCCCTCCCCCTCTGAAATTTTTTCTGGCGACGCCACTGATGGAATTCTCTCAAACTACTTGCATAAATGCAGGGATGGAACACGGGCGCAGAATTCATACCACTATCAATGTAAGAAAATTTTCTACCTCTTAAATCAACGATATTATAGGTAGATAAATTTCTTCAACAGATTCCGGTATGAATACTGCGCCCGTGTTCTATCCCTGTAAATGGAATCTTTCAACAGAGAACTTAACTACAAATTTTGAAAATGAGATTGTTGAGAACAGAGAATTTTTATTCGCTCCAATATAAAATAAATGGATTAAGGAGTTTGAAAACAAAACAAATACTGAAAGGAATGCTAGGAATTCACGTCCTGAAGGAGAAATATTTGTTTGTTCGTAAGTTTAGTTTTCAGTTTCAAAATTAATTTTAGCTTTTCCTTTTTAAAAGCGGAATGTGTTTAATCTTTTTCGTTTCTTGTTTTGTTCTCAAAATAGCTTTTTTAATTTTTATTTTTACAGGAAAAATTTGTATGGCATCATAGTTCATTTCGTAAGGTGCCATCTGAAAAAAATAAGCGAGAAATATAAAAAAAAATGCAGAATGTCAATCTTTTATAATATTAAAGATAAAGTTAGACGACACTGCACGTACCAGAAAGACTGACACGTTCATAGCTGTAAGTTATAAATAATTTTCGGTCATCGTTTACTTTTCCCAGATATTTGTAGAAAACGTGATTGTTAAAATTAAATCAAATTTTAATTTCTTTTTTATTTTCTGAGAATATATTATGTAAGGAAATTATTGTAATCATGAAAAAATTCGACTATGAGATTTTAATACATCTGTATATTTTAAGGTCTCCTGAATTAATTTATGCTCTCTTTACGGGAATGAATATAAGAATCTGTGTTTTTTGATGTATCTATACGTTTTGAGGTTTCTTGAAATATTTTTTCTATTGGCGATGCATATAAGTACGTGTGTGATTTTGATGTATCTATACGTTTTGAGGTCTCCTGAATTCATTTTTACTTTTTTTTGTTGATGTATATATGTATGTGAGTGAATACGATGATATGTAAATGCTTTGTTCAAATGAACTGAAATTTGATAGGTATAGGTCACCGCCGCACAAATTGTACCGACTTTGATGAGTGCCAAATTTTAATTTCTTTTTTATTTTCTGAGAATACATTATGTAAGGAAATTATTGTAATCATGAAAATATTCGACTATGAGATTTTGATTTATGTGTGCTTTTTAAGGTCTCCTGAATTTAATTTTTGCTTTTTTTACGGAAATGAATATAAGAATGTGTGTTTTTTGATGTATTTATACGTTTTGAGATTACTTGAACTATTTTTTTCTATTTCCATGGTGATGCGTACAAGTACGTGTGTAATTTTGATGTATCTATACGTTTTGAGCTCTCCTGAATTCATGTTTACTGTTTTTTTTTTTTTTTTGATGTATATATGTATGTGAGTGAATACGATAATATGTAAATGCTTTGTGCAAACGAACTGAAATTTGACAGGTATGCTATAGGTCACCGCCGCACGATTCTTACCGACTTTGATGAATTAAGAAATATTATAGATTTTCTACAGGAACATAAAGAACAATTCTTTATCATTATGATCTATAAGGTCAAATTTTTATAATAATTTGACCTTAGATATATAAAGTGTGAAATATAAATTTGATATATAACGTGCGATACCATCTAATCGCTATATTCAAATAAACTGAAAAAAGTTGTAGGTTTCTTACAGATCACCGTATTGCACGAAATAAATAGGTTTTAATAAATTTAGAACTCATAGCTTCTTCTCTCTCTCTCTCTCTTTTATTTAATTTATTTTTTAACAGGAACACAAAAAAGAATTATTTTCATTATAGCCTATGGAGGAGATTATTAAAATACGATACCGTTTAAACGCTTTGTTCTAATGAGCTGAAAATTGTTAAGTATGTTATAGGACATCGTCGCATGAACTGAGTAGAATTTTTATGAATACAATGCTTTTAATTCTTCTACAGAGACTCAAAAGAAATTCATTATCATTACGGAATATGAACTTGAATTATTTGAGTTGCATTAAGATTTAATTAAACTCAATATTCGATCAAACGTGAATATACGTGAATGTAAGAGTTTTAGTTTTTTTTTTTTTTTTTTTTTTTTTTTTTTAACTAATACAGAGACTCCAACATCCTAATTAATATTCCGTAGTGTTGTTAGTCACGCCCTTTTTTACACACCAGTAAATTTTTAGAGTAATAGTCTCCAAATTCAATTACGATTTAATAAGAAGAAAAATATTCTATAATGTTACCGGTGTAAAAAAAAAAGGTGGGGCTAACAATACTACGGAATATTAATTAGTATGTTGGAGTCTCTGCTAATATACAGACAATATATAGATTTTTCATACATTGTGGTTTATTGACTCAAACTATTTAAGGTCAAAAGAATTAATAATGTTAAATTGTTTAAAATAAAAAAAAATAACTAAAAAAATATTTTTATATTGCGAGCTGACTGTTTACATTTCTTTTACAAAGGTATACAAAAGAATTTGGGTGCATTACATTCCACTAAATTAAAACTGGGAGAAAAATACTCAAACACTATGATTTTCTCTTTTGTTTATTTAACAAGTTCTGTAATGTGAATAGATTTGAACAACTGTTAATTGTTTGCGTGGATGCAAACTCCATCTTAGATAATCTATTAGATAAATAAATAGATAAAGTAGAACACAAGACTATGAAGTAAAACCAAATAACCTTTTATTTAACTGAATTAATGGGAGGTAAATATGGCCCTTTAAACTCAAGCAGTAGAAACTTTAGATACAGCGTCTAGAATAAACAGTGTGGAAAGCGGCGAATAAAATTGTACTAAAAAATATTAAGCCTGTCACCAAATGTCATTGTAATCGAAGCTAGTGTCACGACAACAAAACCGAGACTCCCTATTGTTTAATTATATGCTTAGATCACGTGATTAAACTGACGAAACTGGGAAAAGCCAATCAGGTCTTCGATTTGAGCAATAGCTTCGATCACAGCGACATCTGGGTAAGCTTAATTTTTGTAGCATCATTTAACATCACGGTTATAGGCGATTGCCACACTGTTTATTCTAGACGCTGTACTTTAGATAACTTAGAAAAATAAATTCAAGAAATAACTTAGATAAATATAAAGTAACTCTCCCCCAGAGAAGATAACAGATGTAGGTTGAAGGCTGCACTCTTTGACCACTCAACAATGTGAACTCAAACTTGCCGGTTGAATTCCCACTGTAAGACAAATTTTACACTCCGCTTTTCTGTATTCTATAACTTCACTACACGCATCAGGCTAGCTAACTCCAATAGCTAATAACTTCATCTTTTGTATAAAAATCTAACTTCAGCAATATACCACAAACTTTAGATTTGTCTAGCATCAGAACTAATCCATCTACACCACACTCTTTACGAAAAATACCTTCCTATTTATCCTTCATTCCACCGACTCATATCTCTTCACTTTAACAAAACTCTAAAGCCGCTTCGCATTCGCCAATACTCCGCAACTTACTTCCTTCGTTGCAGCACTATGCTGACGCAAAACCATTCCAACCTGAAATTTCGCCGTCTGCTGGCGTCGAAGCATTCAACTCTCCCATCTATTGCGTCGGTGGATCCAGCTCAATTTGAAAAATTGTGGTGACCTACCATAGTCTCGACCTTATAGTCCACCTCCAACAGGAAAAAATTTCGTCGGAAAAATCCTCAATGGGTTTTACCGAGGAATTTTTAAGTATACTACCAATTTTAATCACAAGAGCTAACACAACTTGATTGTGAGAGCAGCCGTCACCTAGAATTTTGAAACTGGGTATAAGAGTAATTTAAGAAGTTGGGAGGGGAGGGGGGGAGAGTTTAAGTTACAGAGAAAAAAAATTGCTGTTAAAGATACTAAAGTGATTATTAAAAAAAAAAAAAAAAAAGAAAGAAACGTTAGCTCAGTTCCTGAGCATAAAACCGGTTAACCTCGAAAAAAAAAGAAATTTAAGTTTTAAGCTAAAGGGGTCTGTTTATAACCGGAAACTAAAAATAACTATAAACGATTGAGTTTGGCCAGTTTATTACAATAGGACATTACAGACATCTCCCTGTTAGGCCAGGAAGGCAATTTTATGATTTTAAATGTACTTGAGACAGATAGTCGCTTTTGACAAATGCGACATTAACCCCTTAACGCGCGCTGTCCTCGCTGCGAGGACGCAAATTCTTTGATCCAGCTGAAAAAAATAATTCCGGAAATTTTTTAGCAAAAATTTACGTTAATAACATATCAGAAAAGGCCGTTTTTTTCACCCTCAAAATTTAAAATTTCTTTTAGTTTAATCTAGTTCATGAATTCCGGTGGCAGTATAATTTAAATGATCCGAATTGTCTTGCGCCGGAAAGGGTTAAGTAAACATGTAGCACAAAAATTGTCTTTTTAACATACGTAACATGACAAAAAGTCTTTATTTAAAGAAATGCATGTTTCTGGCTGGGCTGATAATTGTAGATTCAAGTCAGCCTAGGAGGTGGTTAAACGGAAATCAGGATTAACTGTCTTCAGACATCAGAAAATGCAGGCTGTCCACATCCAGGAAAAAGAACTTTTTGGCACTTCTTAAAAATTATGTCTGTAAAATTATGTCTGTATATCTTCTTGAAAATTAAATATCTGTATATTTTTAAGAACATTTACTTCTTAAAAATATACAGAATATTCATATTTGTACAATCTATGTACTATGGATATAAATACTTTGATTAGTAAAAGTATAATTATAATGCATATCCATTTGTAATATGAATCTGAATATAGAAAATTTTATTCTGAAATATTGTAACTTGAGTGAATAACGCCCACAAGCGGACCTTAGTGTCAAAAAGACAAAAACGGGCGGTAGCGAAAATGTTAAAATAAAAGTGATATGAAATAAAGACGGAACTAAATATACTCCAGAATAAATTAAAATGTTGGCAACTCTGTACTTCTGTGATATTTAAAAATTTGCGATCTGTTTATCATTCAAATTTCGAATTATGTTAGATGATATGGCTTTTTTTTTTAAATTTATTTATTAACTATAAAAATCATTAAAATTTTCCAATAAAATTTTCCACTAGGATAAAAATACGAAGATATCGAGGACACAGTGTAAAATCACGAATTGTTTACTAATTTTTACAAATATTAAAAACTGCTTTAAAAAAGTGATGTTTATGACTCGACATTCGTCAAATACGCTTTAAAATTTTGAGACTTTAAAGAATAGTCATATTTAATTAAATAAAAGTTTAGCTTTACACCTGCTAATAAGAAAAAATTAAAATGAAAAGTTCAGAAGATGCGTTCCCATTTGCGCGATTCTCATTTCTGCGAAGTGGCGAAAAATTCCCATTTGCGCGAACAAAGTAAAAATACAAAAATAATACGAGTTACATGCGTTCTCAGATTAATACATAGTGAGGTAGGGGTGTCCAGTGATTTTTTTTTTTTTTTTTTTTGTTCTTACGTGCGTGGTAGTGATTGCCGCGGAACCGAGTTACGGGCGTTCTCAGATTCATGCACAGCGAGGTAGGGGTGTCCAGTGATTTTTTTTTTTTTTACGTGCGTGGTAGTGATTGCCGCGGAACTGAGTTACGGGCGTACTCAGATTCATGCACAGCGGGGTAGGGAGTCCAGTGAGTTTTTTTTTTTTTTGTTGTTGTTGTTGTTTTTACGTGCGTGGTAGTGATTGCCGTGGAACCAAGTTACGGGCGTTCTCAGATTATCAAGTCAAAAAGGAAGAAATTATCTGCACGTCTGGTCCTGCAATTTCCAGTCGCGCAAATGTGAATTTTTTACTCCTTCGCGCAAGTGGTAATAATTCGTTCAGAATGACACATATAAACTTTGACATTCATATTAGCATTGTTTAGCAGTTAACTGAAAATAGCATTTCTGTTTAAAGTTATCCCTCACCTTGGCAATTCACGAAAATAGGTTGATTCTTCTCACTAAGGGAAATAACGTCCTGCGGAGTGATTGATTATCCGTCTAGATGTAGAAATTTATAAATTTAAAATAAAAATTCCCGTTTTATGAAAATAAAATAAGGTAAAATAAGTAAGTAAATGAAAATCGCCTTTCGATATTTATGGAAATTAAGTATATTTAAATCGATCCATAAATGAGAAACTGAACTTTATTGCTTATCGATTAACATTTCAAAACTGTCGAATAGGACTCAGTAAATTCCAGTTTATTGAAATCAAGACTGACATTTGTGATAATATTTAGGCTTTCAAATCAAATTATATATTATTATTATAATTTTTTTTTTCAATACGATTAAAAATTAAGACCCTATCGAGTTCGATGAACAAATCCATAGCTGCCAATATTTTAATTTATTCCTTAGTATTTTAGCCCCGCCTTTATTTCGTACCACTTATATTTTAAAAGTAATTCTGTCTTATTTTACAGAAGTTATATATTGCAGAAAAATTTTCTATAAATAAAGTGGTGCGAAATAAAGGCGGGGCTAAAAGTACTCCGGAATAAATTAAAATATTGGCAGCTATGCAAGTCGAAAATTCTTCTTCAGATATATTTTATAAAACTAAGGGAATTCAAACTAATGGGATTGCTATAATGAAAGGATTTAGAATAAATTACTGAGGTAAAGCATCAACAGGGGCGACTGTAAACTGCGTAAAAATAAATAAATGTTGAATAAATAAAAGTTTCTATAATATGTATGCTATATATTTTAAATTTAGAACATTTTTTTTTTAAATATCGTTATGATCATTAATTTCCAAGCTGTCAAATCAACACAAAATATGTAAAAAATTGTTTTATAGAAAAAAGGTGAAAAGTGTAAAATTTATTCATTTAACAAAATGAAAAGGAACTAGAAGAAATTTGCGTTCTAGCGATTTATTTGCATTGACAGAAGACAAATATATAGTACATAACACACACGCTTTTCACGCAAGTTCAGCCGCGACAGTTTTTTCCATCGTCTCTCTGCAACATAGGTACCACGCTTGCTACCGCAAACGTTTATTTCAATTATTGCTCTAATCTGATGTCAGAAAATTGTAGCGACACAAATTGGTTTGAAAATCTGTTCAAATAAAATTAGAAATCATAGTTGGTGTCATTTAATTATCTTTTCAAATAGTATATAAAACTATTTGCAGGGAGTTTCAGAACTCACTTTGGAGGGAATAGAAAAGCTCGTGTAAATCTAAATCAATATAAAAATCTTCTCCTATCGCCTAACTTTCGCAAGTTTTTACAAATAGAATAAAAAATATACAAATGTTTAAAAAATAAAAAATTCTAAAATTTTTAAAAACACTGAACAAAAAGTAACCAATTATTTTGCAAGTTCATAGAAAATCCTAAAAAAATAACATCGTTCACTTTAGAAAATCTATATGGAATAGCGAAACACAAGCACTGAAAACTATGAAAAATTCAAAATTCAAATTGTTACCAAAATCTGAAATCGCCAGTATCGCAGAAAATGTCTTATAATCATTCGATCACTTTTTCTTAAAACCTTTGGTTAATATATATACAAAGCTGCACACCTAATTCGGCAATTTTTTAGTACCGCCCCTTTTCCTATACCACTTAATTTTTAGAGTAATTCTCTTCAAATATAGTTACGATGAATTAAGAAAACAAATTCTCTAAAAATTAAGTGGTGTAGAAAAAGGGGCGGTACTAACAATTTGCGGATTAGGTTGGCAGCTATGTGTATATTTATATATATATACTTGCTAACCATCTCATTATGAACCGTACAATTTTTAATACCCATCTTTTTTTTCAAATCAGTAATTTTTTAGAGAAATTTTATTCTATTTAAATCGTAGCAACATTTGGAGAGAATTACTCTAAAATTAAATTGGTGTGAGAAAAGAGGCGTTTTTTCAAGTGGCGTTAACAAATGTACGGTTATTAATGAGATGTTTGGCAAGTATGTATATACTAGGACTGTCCCGAAAGTAATGCGCCCCATTTTCTTCTGCCGCGACGAGGTTGCCGCTTGCACGGAAGGGTGGGTGGAGTCTTGGGAACACAGCGCCACCAGCGTCAGTCGACTCCGAGCTCCTGCAGAGTCACAGTGAACCCTTGTGTGAGTGCTCGGTCAAAATCAAGATGGAAAAAACTCTGGAGCAGAATTGTTGCAGTGTTATGAGGGCGATCCGACTTTTTTGGACAATGTGGTAAGTGGTGACGAATCTTGGATCTTCTTGTACGACCCAAAAACAAAAAGGGAGAGCACAGAGTGGCACACGACGTCGTCCCCACGCCCCAAAAAGGCAAGAATGAGCAAATCGCAGGTCAAAGCGATGCTCATTGTGTTTTTCGATTCCAAGGGAGTGGTCGTATTTGAATTTGTTCCACCTGGCCAACCAGACAGTGCCAAATTCTACGTCGAAGTACTGAAAAGGCTAAAACAACTTGTCAACCGCGTCACGCGCGAGATCAAGATTTCCTGGAAGCTGCACAATGACAATGCTCCTAGCCACACCGCCTTTATGACGACCGACTACATGACCAAAGCCGGCATCTCAACGCTCCCCCAGCCGCCTTACAGTACTGATTTGTCTCCGCCCGACTTCAAAGGGCAGCATTTGGGGATCCATGCGAACATCAAGGCGGCTACGATGAGGTTACTGAGGGACATCCCTGTGACGGACTTTCAGGACGCATATAAAGAATAGAAATCGCATTGGAACAAGTGTGTTGAAGCAGGAGGGATGTATTTCGAAGAATATTGAGTAACTGTACGAATCGGTTCAATAAATTTCTTAAAATAAAAATGTGCGTCTTGCTTTCGGGACAGACCTTGTATATATATTATACACATATATTGAACTTTACCGGTTCTCTAATTCAGAAGAAATTTAAAATTTTATTTGCGAATGATTATTGAATTTCAGATTTATGTAAAAAGTGATTCCGCCCATAACCTCTCCGTTATTCTTTGAATCACTTTAGATTATATAATTAAACACTTCATTTTACAGCTTAATTATTTTATGTATAAAATTGGTTGTTTATTTGTATCAAAAAGACGTTTTTTTAATTAACAATAAATATCAAGACAGAATATTTGTAATTTAAATTAAAAAGCGTTTCTATTTAAAAAAAAAAAAAAAAAAAAAAAAAAAAGTAAACTAATTTTAAAATTGGTTGAGTACCAATTATTTATGCCATTTAATCTTTGACATGGAGTATTCCTTCCCTTTTGGTCAGATTTTTCCATGCTTAGTTTCCTTTGATTTGCAAATATAAGACATTATTTGCGGGAGCTATACAGGAAAAGTGAAGCTCCTCCCATTTTTAATTACAATATATAATATATATATATATATATGTGTGTGTGTGCAGGAGTCGCAATCTCGGCCCTTCTCCCAGGAAATTCTCTAGATTGAGATATTTTGCCTTTTTTGCCACCATTAATTTTATGCAGAAATCTTTTTAGTAATATGAGATTATTAAAGAAAAATAGTGGTTGCAATAGAGGTGGAAATCATTCACCTCTGGAAGTGACCTGGGAACACTGTGTAGAGTGCGACCCTTGAAATATGTGTGTGTACACACACATACCTCTCAAACTTCTAATTTGCAGGGTGGCGACATACCAAAAACTTTCCCTGATTTTTCCACCAGTACTTTTTTTCCCCGGAATTTTTAATAGTAAGTTTGAACGATTAATTCAATGAAAAATTGTCATATAATTATACTGGTGTAAGAATCAGGGGGGGGGGGGAGGCGAAACAATCGACACCATAAAGCAGTAAAATTGTTAGTACCACCTTTTTTCAAGCTATCTTTTTTTTTTTTTTTTTTTTTTTTCTATTTTGAATATATATATTTTTGTTATTTATTCGTTATCACATTTATAGAAAATTATTCTGAAACGAAACTGGTGTGGAAAATAAACGAGAGAATATAACGAGAGAATTCTTCTCAAAAAAAAAAAAAAAAAAAAAAGAAAGATGTCAGGGGGTTTTATCAATATTTATTTACAATCAGCGAAAACGCTGTATTACCATTGAGCCTTCATTGAATCAAGATAAAAATGTAAGTAAAACCCCTTATTGTTTAGTTTTTATTTTGAAAGAACTTAAATTCTGTTCATTCTATCTCTTGTAACCTTTTTCAATTTACATGATATTTATTTGGGATTTTCATATAAGTTGCTCAATACCTTTGGTTATTAAATTATGCAAATGAAATTTTTATAAAGCTTGCGCATGTGTAGTTAAAAATTATTTAGTGAAAGTGCTTGTATTTCTTAAGATATTTAATATTTTTGCATTCTGATTGTTGTACGCTGTGTTTAATTTAGTATGCCATACTTCCTAAAAATGGCTTTGCACTGGGTCTAATACCCTTATGCTGACCAAATGTCCCCATTTTCTGGGAACAAATGGGGACTTCCTTTTCTTTTAAGGCATTTTTCTAAGTTTTAAAAAATTGTAGAAAGTAAATTATTAATCAATATTACTTTATTTTTAGTCCTTATTTATTAGGAATGAAAAAAATACATCCGTAATATTAAAAAAGTGAAAAAGTTTTTTGTAGTTTTTTAAAGAGTTGTTATATCTCCATGAATATAAGTGGTAGCCTTGTAAAATTGCATACAGGTAATGAGAAAAATCCTCTTAATCATATGCTACAACCAAAATGCATTTAAAGCATTACTTTTTACAGGGTGATGCAAAACATTTTGATTTTTGCTTTATTTTTTACCGGTCCCTCTTTCCTTTTCAGGCCACAACTTTTGCTGAAAAATATGAGGAGAGATATGTTTTCTTTATTCCCAAAATCGAAGAACAACATGGTAAGTATTTTTCAAGATGTTTGACAAAATATAAAAAAGGGAAAGTGTTCACATTATTTTGTTCAGCACCGGTATAAATGATAGAATCTGATATATTTATTCCAATAATCTATATATCAGAGATATCAACATTTTAATTTAATCTGTAGCATTTTTAGGCCCGCTATTATTTCATACCACTTATTCCTTAAAACTATTTTTTTTTCTCTCTCTATTTTCTCTTAGTTATTTATTGAAGAAAATTAGTACATAAATAAAGTGGTGCGGAAATGAAGGCGGAGCTAAAAACGCCCCGGAATAAATCAAAACATTGGCAGTATGCGTATTGGAGATTGAAGCGGCCTGTCATCTGCTGAGAAGTTTGGAAGCGAGCGGAAAAAGAAGCTGCGCATTATACGCGAATAGGTTAATACGCAGCTTTTGGTCCTTCTCAAATCAAAACCAATTTCTTCCGCCTTTTCTATGTTATTCAACAAATTTTATGAATTCAGGAAAAAAAAAAAAAAAAAAAAAAAACATATTTAGATTTTATTCTTAAAGGAGTTAAAATAGATGTATCAGATTTTTAGTCTAAAAAACAAATTCTCGTTTCTTACGTTGAAGTAACATTTTCCTTTATTACTTCGTTTCCCTTTCTTTTCCCTCTAAGACCCAGAATTTCCCTAAAACGGGAAAATTTTCCCCGAAGTGAGAACACTGGTCACAGGCAGAGTTCCCAATTTTTATGATTTATTCACGGGCGTTTTTAGACCAGCCTGTTTTTCATACCGAAAATTTTGAAAGATGATTTTCTTCTTATTTAATCATTGTCACATATTAAAGAGAGATAATCTACAAAATTTCTGGTACGAAAAGAAGGCGGGGCTAAAAATGCTGGTGAATAAATTATAAAAGTTGGGAACTCTGGTCACAGGTGCTTCCCTCCCACAGTATCTGAAGATCATTGCTATGTTGTTAATTGAAAATGCTTTCTATTATAAAACGCTCACACCTGATGTGTTAGTGGGTGCTGTGCTGAAATAGTGGCGCATACTTGCCAATATCCTAATTAGTATTCCGCAGTGATGCTAGTCCCACCCCTTTTACCCCACCGGTAAATTTTTAGAGTAATATTCTTCAAATACAATTACGATTAAATAAGAAGAAAAATTCTCTAAAAAGATACTGGTGTGAAAAAGAAGGGGGGCTAACAACGCTACGGAATATTAATTAATATGTTGGCAAGTATGGTAGTGCATAGCTGCCAATATTTTAATTTTTCCGGAGTATATTAAACCCCGCCTTTATTTCATACCACTTTTTTTTTTTAAGTAATTCTGTCTTATTTTATCGAAGTTATATATTGGAGAAAAATGTTCTATAAATAAAGTGGTGCGAAATAAAGGCGGGGCTAAAAGTATTCCGTAATAAATTAAAATATTGGCAGCTATGGTAGTGTATATTGGCGTGTAACTCTTGGACAATTATTGACAGTTCCTTTGTTATTTGGACGGTTCATTACAAAAGTGGTATAACTCATTATTTTTTAAATATATATTTTTTTGCTGAATTGTATCCCATTTAGTCGCATCTTTCATTTTAAAAGCGAAGAAATTCCAATAGTTGTATTGAAATACCATAAGTGGCATTACCTGTTATTTTCAGAAAACTATAACTTCTATATATTCATTATAAAAATGAAATTTCTTAGTTACTTCAAATTATATTTAATATAATTTATAAACTCTAATAAGTCTGAGTTGTATTAAACACAAAAAATCGATAACGTTTGCTGAAACTTGCCTTTTTTCTATACGCATGAATTTACAAAAAGCTCATTATTTCAAAATCCATTTACAAGGAGATAAGGTCGTTCACTTTTACAATGAACGACCCATTTACTATTACTTATCTCCTTTTTGTTAGCGAAAATAAATGGCTACCCGAAACCGGAATTTAAAATGAAAATTAATAATTCATCTAAAAATCCTGCGAAACATTTTTAAGTTATAAAATAAAATAAATTTTGTATCGCACAGTTGATAAATCAATTTTCAAAAGGATTAAAAATGTAATTACTACTAATGCACTAAGTAAAAAAAATTCATAGAGATAGGTGAAAAGTTATCTAATTCTTGAAAATTATTTGATTCATGAAATTAATTTCTTTTGTTTTATATATGGGCTATAATGTGTGTATTTACTGTAGAGAATAAATTTTATTTCTGTCTCTAATTTTACATAAAATACATGTTATTGAAACGCGATTTTATAAATTTCGGTTATCTCGTTAGTCCGTTCCTGTAACCTATTATTTAAAAACGAGACAAAGGAAATTTATAAAATCGCGTCGACGCCATGATACAGTAAAAATCTAATAAGTAAAATTTATATATAAAAAAAGGATTAAAAGTCAAATAAAATTAACGATGCTCAGAAAACTAGTATTAAATACACAAAAGCGATTCCCTATAATAAGAGTACCTCAGTTAAAATTAAAAATCTGGTGTGATACAATCACACGACTTCCATTACCCACTATTATATGTATCATATGCACTTTTTAGAGATAATGTGATCAGAAGACATAGAATTGAACGAATGAAACAGATAACTAAAAATTTTCCAGTAAGAGAAAATTAACACATGGTTGCGGTAAAGGCATGAAAGCATGAAGACATAAAATAGAGGAAAAAGCAAGGTGAAAAAAAAAGGTAGAGTTTTTTTCTTTTTTATACACCAATTTCCGAGATCTAAAACTGATCTATCTGATCAGGATGACAATTAATTTTTCTGTAATAACCACGTAAAGCATGAGAAAGGACATGTAGGAATTTTCAATGCATGTTTCCTCATATCATTTGTTAACTAGCGCACACCTGTCATGACGTCAGGTGTGACGTAACTGTATTACGTAATTAACAGCGCATCTTCGCTTCTCAGAGAGAGAGGTTTATATGAGTCTGTACGAGAAAGCTGTGCTAAGCGTGCGGCATAGAAGTGCCAGCATTATGTTATTCTTCTTTTCTATATTATTAAATGTTGTGATTGTTTAAAAGACTCTGCTTTTTACTCTGTGGACCCATTTAGGTTTAAAATGGTGCTTACAACAGTAAAGATGCAACATTTAAAGTGCATTTTTCCTAGAATATGATTTAGTCGGATCCATTGAAAATAAATATCTTATGTGATTATTGCAATTATTTTAAACATTTCATTAGTAGTAGTACGACAGGACAATTTTTTTCAGATAGCGATTTTGCATTGTCGCCATGAATTTGCCAAGATGCCCGTCATTATCTGATTTTACCACTTCTTAAACTATATTAAATACTAAGTTAAATCGGGAAAAAAAAATCACATTTTTCGAAACCTACTGATAAGTGAAAAATTCATCCTTGATTATATTCTAATAACGAATTGCCGGTTTGGAGTATTCGAGATAGACCATCACCATTCATAAATTGGATGGCTTTTGAATATTTGTTGACAATTTGAATAAATATTCATGATGGCTCCTGAATACTTGTTGGCGATATCTTCTGAATAATTATTATTGTTGGCGATATCTACTAGCATATATTGATCATGACATCTTAATAGTTGTTGACGATATCTCCCGAACTTTTGTTAATGATGGCTTCTGAATATTTGTTGGCTACATCTTCTGGATATGTACTGATTACACCTTGATTTTTTTACATATATATTATATAATATTGAATTTAGAAAATAAAAAATGCGTGTGGAGAATGAAATATAATGAAATTGGATAATTTAATTTATAGACACATCAATGGTACAGGAAAAACTGCCTTAGCCATTTTCTTTCTAATAATACGGATAATATTTTACCTGGAGATATTTTGTACATTTAGACCAAATAAAAAATGTTCTTCTTTTTTTCTCACTTGAATTAAGTTAAAAAAATATTTAAAATAAAATTGAAAAAAAAAAAAAAAATGTGCTAAAGCAATGGTACAGTTTAAACTCTTGGCGAAATTTTAAATTTGGCACCGAAGTAGCTTAGACATTTCTCGCAAAAATCTTGACATGCATAACTGAGATAGATAATTTAAGTCATCGTCAAAATAAATGAAAAATTTAAAATCTGCCAGTGAGGTCCTGTATTATGTGTAACTAAAATATTGTAGCAATGCAGTTACTTCATTCCATTTCATGGAAAAATAGACAAAAAAAAAAAAAAAAAAAAAAAAAAAGTCCTGCTGTATTAAATTAAATTCTGTTTTCTGCAAAGTTTTACATCAATGCTTAAAAAACAAAAATAGGTTGCGAATTTTATTATTATTATTATTGCTCTATTTTATAATTTTTTTTTTGTACTTACGTATTAACCCCACAGCAGCAGAAGCGTTGCGCTAATGCGCCAATAAAGAGCAATCTTGTTTTTCGCACACAAGAGACATAGGGGGACAGCGAGACATCTTTTGGAATCTTATTTATCAGAGTTCATATGGCGACAGCATCAGGTGGAAGATAATAGAGACAGTTTTGAATCTATGTTAAACTCTATATTGGCCCATTTTCCACCGAATCAGATTGACTACTTTGTTTTAAATAAAGTGTTTTGAATTTTGAAAGTGTTTTGATTTTAAATAAAGTGTTTTATTTTACGATTTGTCGCAAAAATTTTAGGGGTAGATTGACGGCGCTTAATCTGTAGCCGCGGTTGCGTTAATACGTAAGTATCTTTGGAACAACTTCGGTATAACGCCACAACGATGTTTGGCGATTTTTTTGTAGGCGATTATGGCAAAATCATAAATATAAAAATCATAAATGATAAATGATAAAATCATAATCGAAATCATAAATCATAAAACATAAAATCATGAAATCTTTAAAAAAAAAGTTACAAATGGAGGTTAATATGAAATAGTCGGGTAATATGGAATAGGTGGTTTAAATTGTTTAAACCATAGCAAAACTAATTAGACTTCATAAAATCATCTTCGAAGAATTTTCTGTGACAGAAGATATATTCGGCATCTTTATTTTCTGTTTAATTGAATACATGAAGTCAATTTCAGATGATACTATGAAATACCTAGCGTACTTTCCAACATCTTAATTAATATTCCGTAGTGTTGTTAGTCCCACCCCTTTTTTCGCGCTAGTAAATTTTTAGAATAATATTCTCCAAATGCAATTACGATTAAATAAGAAGAAAAATACTTTAAAAAGATTCTGGTGTGGAAAAGAAGGCGGGGCTAACGATACTATGGAATATTAATTAGCATGTTGGCAAGTATGACCAAGTATTTCATAATACCCGACCCGCCATCTTTAAAAATGAACTTTTAAATTGATGGACAAAATATTTTCAGCTAAAAACGACAATGTATAACAAAATACAATTCTTTGAGCATACATTATGCTTACCATCAATGTTCAAATCACATGTGTACTAGTAAGTTTAAATGTTTGAAAACTTACCTGCAAAAACTTTTAAAAATCACAAAACATACTTTGTCCTATAGAGAATGGTACGACAGCAACAAGCGGTTGCTTCTTACTGTATTGCTTCATGGGAATCCTTCTTGAGTAATTCCTAGTATTTTGAAGAGATAGCAGCACTAATCAGAGCCGAAACCTCGGTATTCCATATTTCCCAACTATTCCATAATACCCTCATCTCCTCTATTGTTTCGGAGCTATTTTGAGACAAATTTGCTAATTTTTGAGAAGCCATTTTTAACAGTGTATAGTTTTCCAAATGTATTAAGTTTTGCAAACGCAGATTACTAACTTCATTTTCCTAAATTCAAATTACTATCAATATTGAATCTTTTTTAATGAAATATTAGGCTATATTGTCTTCTAATTACTTCGTAAATAGATTTGTTATTCTTTCTTCGCACTATTTTAGTTAGTTTATATTATATATTAATAGAAAACGCGGCACAAATATTTATTTAAATAATTTTAAACATGAATGCGTATATTTCAATCGAGTGTACTATTTCTGTATTTTTATTTTAATTATTATCAATAGAAACCATACTTTTTATATTTTTAATTTGCTGAATGTGATTTTTCTTATTTACATAACAAATAATTGACATTGATTATTACCATACGTCGGATATTAATATGACAGTTATTTCATAGAACCTCAGGCACTTTATGTCATCCTATTTCATTCTGACTGTGTGAGGTGAGTACATAGAGGAGTTAACTCGATTCTACACTTGTCTCCCATCCATTTGTATAATTACATTTTCACTTTGCGGAGCTTTGCCAAAAGCTATTGAGACGAGAAAGGGATAACTATGAATTAATATTAATACAATTTCGCAGTCTTGACAATTCACAAAATTCGTTTTTAGAAAATATTGCCATTTATTGATAAAACATAAACTTAAAATTATATCAAACGGTAAAAGCATCTGCGATTTAATTTCCAACATCATTGAAATAATAATAATAATAAACTGGTATGTTGTAGCAACCACAAGACTTTCTTCTATATTTTCCTATACAAATTCACTTAGTAACAATTTTTTTTTTTTTTTTTTTTTTTGTTAAATTAAAAAAAAAAAAAAAAAAAATCCATAACTTTGTTTTAAATTATCACAGATTTGTAGTTCAACCATTCGTTTTAAAGGTATTTACGAGACCTTTCGGAAGATACCCATCTTGAAAATTTATCCCCCCCCCCTCCAGGGGGGGAACTGATGTCCCCACATGCACAAAAATTTTTTCCTAGTTAACTACTACTATTATCAATAATTCATATTAATTTTACAATCACGAGTTTAAAATAACTCTCATTTATACGAATTTTGTCCCATACTGCCATGTTAAAAGTTTACAAAAAAATGCGATCACAGCGCCACCTGTTGAGTGATTGATCCCCAAATCTAATCAGCACTAGTTTATGTCATGGTGCAACTAAATGCCAAGTTTCGTCAAATTTCATTCATTGGTTCGTGAGCTACAGTGTCCACAAAAATCGTTATTCATACAGACAGACAGACATACAGAAAGACAGACATTTTCTAAAAACTATCAATTCGTGTTCAGGACATCCCAAAACGTGTAAATCCATCAAAAAACGGAGGTCGAAAATTTTCGCGAATCCAATACTTTCTCTATATTACATATAGAAGAAAGTAAAAATAGTAAGGAATTTCAATCAATATTAATGAAGCACTACATTATACTCATTAAATGAATATAATTCATATTTTATATATCGATATGATTCACTTCACATTCGTATCACATTAAACGTCCATTCCTTTTTCATAAAAATCTGATCTATTTATTTACTTATTATTATTATTATTATTATTATTATTATTATAAATATTTTAATTTTTAAAAAGATGGATAATTTCCATTCATCTTTCAAAATTCATTACCGTGAAATAACCTCCACGGGGGAGTCTTTCATTTAAAAAGAAAAACAAAAACATTGTTAATGCGCAATACATGATTTGCGTACACATCGCGGAAAACTTTAACTTACAGGTACATGCAGGCACAAATGCAAATTGTTGTCATCGTGTCTTATCAATAAATTTTCAGTAAATCAATAATGTCAATATATTTAAAACTTTGACACAAAACAAATTTTAATAAACTTGATTTTTTCTTTTTTTTTCATTAGCATAACTGCTGACTGTTCCTATTTTTGGATACTGCTATTTTCTTATAGAAACTTTGCCATAGGTGCCAATTCTTCCGATACTTTTACACCAATATTTCTTAAGAAACATTCTTCTTTATTGAAGATAAATGTTCTGTCATTAAATAAGGCGAATATAGCTATTCATAATTGCTACCCTTTTTTATTTTAAAATCAGATTTGTCTCCACTAATTTTAAAAAGTAATCCGTAACATATACAAGGTGGGCAAAAAGTCCGTAAAGACTTTAAAAATTCACAAAACCCGAAAAACTAACTAAAATAAAAAACGGTTTGCAGGTTTAACATTGATAAGTCAAGATATTTTGTTTTTAAGGTAGGAAAAAAATAATTCAAAAAACAACCGATAGGTGGCGTTTCGTACATAAGTGAAAGAAAATGCATGCAAATAACAAAACTAATGTTACCAAATCATTTATTATAGCGATATGTGTTCCACATGTCCACCATCATAGGTAATTGCAGGCATGTCACAAATCCAGCAAACGGCAGAGTGCAGCATGTCTGGCTGTATGCATGACAGCTCTCGGCGGATTGCATCTTTCAATTCCGACAGATTGGATGGACAGGATCGATACACCTGGGATTTTTAATATCCCCATAGCCAAAAGTATTCATAATCACCTGTCTCATTTGCATATTATCAACTAAGTCATTCATACTAGCGCCATCTGTCGTCTGTATTTTTTTTTTTTTTTTAATTATAATTTTTTCTTAACTTATTAAAAAAAAAAAAAAAATAAAAAAAAATAAATAAATAAATGAATAAATCTGTGACCTATCAAGGCTAAACCTGCAAACCGTTTTTTATTTTGATTATTTTTTTTCGGGTTTTATGAATTTTTAAAGTTTTTGCGGACTTTTTGCCCACCCTGTACTTTCGACAATTTAATAAACTGGTACGAGTATAAAAAATTTCTGGAATTGTCTTCCTTGTTAAATGGGAGATTTGGCCTCTATAGCTATTTTATGTGAATCAATGTAAATCAGTGAAAAAATCGAAAGAATTGGTACCTATGCTTTGCATAAATTAATCAAAGAAAATTGTTTTAAAATCTTATGAAAATTTTTTATAAAAAAATTACCACATTCCAAAAATCGCAACGGCTAGTACTTACGCATTAGCAGTAATATTCAATTTAGAAAATATTCCTATAAAATTTGATTTTTCACTTTCAGTTAGCCACATTCAGAAACGTAACAGAGTTGCTAATTTACTTAACTTATTTCAGAATATTTTTAGCTCCGCCTTTTTCTTTTTCATACCACTTTCATACTTGCCAAACATCTCATTAATAATCGTACAATTGTTAATGCCCCTTGAAAAAACGCCCCTTTTTTCATACCACTTTATTTTTAGAGTAATTCTCTCCAAATGTTGCTTGTCGTGGCCGCAATGTCCTCCATGTTCCCATACAAAATTATACCTCTGGGGGTCACCGAAGTAGGAGATAGAGCCATCCCTTCGTGGAGGATCAAAATTGTGATGGCATGTCTCCGGACCACCTGTAGGGGTGTGTCCCAGACCGTCGCCAATTGCCCATCTGCGGAGCACTAGTGCGACGTAAAACCCGTCCATCCATCCATCCAAATGTTGCTACGATTAAATAAGAATAAAATTACTCTAAAAAATGACTGGTGTGAAAAAAAAAGGCGGGTACTAAAAATTGTACGGTTCATAACGAGATGGTTGTCAGGTCTGCACTTTCTTTTAACAATATTATTTCTTACTTTATCGTAATTATATATTATAGAAAAATATTCTATAAATTAGGAAGTGTGAAATAAAGGCGGGTCTTAAAATGCTCCGGAATATATTAAGGAACTTGGCAAGTCTGACTTAATGAAAAATTCAATGTTTTCTGACAGCGTTATCGTTTCATTAATTGGACATTATGAGTGACCTTTGATCAAGAGTGTACCGTAATTTCTGGTAGATAACCCGCAGGTAAGATGTGTCATTTCTCCACCAGAAATTTTATTTAATAGAGAAATCTATACTTTTTCGAAGGAAGAGCTCGTACAAATATAAATTTATTTATCAATTTAAATTTCTGGTGCAAAACTGGATTATATAACCTGCGGGGTATCTACCAGAAATTACGGTTATTAAAAAAAAAAAAAAAAAAAGAAGAAGAAGAGTATTAGTAGAATTTTCAGTTTACATGTTTTGATACAGAATGTGAGACATATGCTGTTATAAATATTTAAAATAGATATTTTATGCCTAGCATCAGGGATACAATGCGTATAGTGAAGCAGGAGGCATTGGAAATTTTGTATGTAGTTCTGGGGATCTGATGGAGGAAAAAAAGTGATGTGATAATTTTAAATTTTTCCAGAATGACACGACAAATTTATTTTCTAGCCTTAAAGCACTGATGAGATTTTGTTTAATTTATTTTATATCCATTCATCTAAATTATTTACCAATTTTCTATTCCACCAACGCTATAATAGGCAACCATTTGTATAATTTGCTTTTTAAATTCATTTACGGTATTTAAAAAGAAAAAAGTCTGTAAATATCTGTTATATGCGTTGTAGATGCCAATCTCTCTACTTAATAAAAAATAATTTAATAGTTGCAATATACATGTAATGTTTTTCCCGCATGAATTTCGAAATCGTATTCTGGTTTTGATAATTCTTTATTCTAATTTCTTTCTCAAGTTTGACTGATAATGGACTTTGCTACTATCTGTAAATAGTACATTATTTTAGCTCTTTAAATTTATAGGCTCTGAATGTTGTATAAATAATTTTTTTTATTACAACATGAGAAAATTTTCTTAGGAAATTTTTTTAAATATATTTTAAAATGCTTTCATTTAACATGGTTGTTCGGTTTAGATCTAATCTCGAAGTTAAATTTGGATCTACTTCCATCGAATCGATTTTGTTTCATAGTTTGCACATCATTTCATAGTTTCAGAGATGTATGTCACCAAGAGCAGGTTCCAGCATCTAAATTCTGCATACTTGCCAACCATCTCATTAATAACTGCACAATTGTTAACGCCCCCTGAAAATACGCCCCTTTTCTCACACCACTATATTTTTAGAGTAATACTCCCCTAACGTTGTTAAGATCAAATAAGACTAAAATTACTCTAAAAAATTATTGGTGTGAAAAAAAAAAGCGGGTCTAAAAATTGTGCGGTTTATAATGAGATGGTTGGCAAGTATGAATCTGTCTGCTGTGTCAATGTCAAATCTTGTGATATTCATTTTTAAAGTATTTCCGACAAACTGTATTTACTCAAATTTTAAACGTGAGTTTATAGTCAATGATAATAAAATATACAAGCATTGTCAGGTATATTTCTCACTACGGGCAGTACCTAATGGAGAAATTCTGTCTCCTGTGCCAATTTTTGCGTTTCGTTTTTAATGCATTTCTTCCAAAAAAATTTCATTCAAATTTCCCACATGTGTTCATGTTCAATGGCAATAAAGTACGCTAATAATATTGGTTTCACAAGGGGCAGGCTTCTAGTAATGGAAATATGCCTGATTGTGCAAAATTTTGCAATTAATTTTAATGCATTTCAACCAAAGTATAAGAGTCAAGAATCAATGATAGTACGTTATGGAAGTGTTTTCGGAGTTCTATTACATAGGTGCCAAGTCTCCCGTTTTTCAAGGGAGACTTCAAACCGGAAAACTTTTAAAGCTGTTTCATGTATTTTTAATCGTCGAAAATATATATAACATTTTTCATTTAAAAATATTGGTGTCAATTTTGATTTAAAAGTTGGAAAGTTTGGCAGCTCTGCTATTACATCAGCATCAAATTCCAGGGTGACAACAAACCCAGAGCCTGATTAAGGGGGAAGCACACATTATCTCCGCTCTCACCGGAATATTTTTACAATTATGTTTTACTTCATGTCATAGAAATTCCACGCTTTGACAAGGAAATATTTTTTATAAAAAATGAACGGTGTAAAACAATCCAATTTACTCACCGTTATTAGACACCAGAATTCTTTTAAAATAATTTTTAATGAGAATTTTCTGTTTATTATAGGAGGAAAGGATTTGTTAAAAAATAACGGTGTAAGAAATAATAATGTGTGCTTCCCCCTTAATCAGGCTCTGAACAAACCTATCTATCTCCGTCAACTATTGCGATTAATCTCAAATGTACCTCTGAATATGAGATTTAGTACATTTTAGAATAAAAGCGAGTTTTTAAAATTTTAAAATTTACATTGGCATCATTAAACATTGTTATTATACAGTACTGGGTGTAGTAATAAGTTTTAAAGCAGGTTTCAGACAAATGAATAAGTAACTGAGAGTAGAGACTAATATCTTTATTCAACAAATTATTATCCATTACTATATAACACATTCTGCTATCGGTCAGGTAATTGACGGATGCAAGGAGTGTGAACAATTTATGTTACAACGCAGTGAATTTGTTTACCCATTTTCGCACTTTGTCCACTGTCTGGAAGTGTACAGAAGATAAAGTAATGCTTATCAAATGAAACAAATGGTAATTGGAAGGAACTGGGTCGGGGCTATACGCCGGGTATTTCAAATCTGTCCAGCCTAGCACTGCTAAAGTTTTCTTGACAGGTTTTACATCATGATGCCTTGCGCTAGGAATGACATTTTTTACGGGGTAGAAACTTTTGCCTATAAATACACATTTTCATCAAATTTTCTGGTTCAGTCGCATGAATTGTTGCTTTTAGTGTTCAGCAGTTACATTTACATCAGGTACCGATAGTCCGTAGTGAAGCACACTCATTATATCCCATAGAATGCATGGAAGACATTTTTTGCAGTTAAAGGCTGGTTTTGATGTTAATATTGTTACTTTACCTTGATTCAACTAACGTTTTATGACATTTAGAATTGACAAAACATACCCTTTTTCATCTCCCATTACGATTTTCTATAAGAAAGATTTTCTGTCTTGACTCTTCAACAGCTTCGGCGCCGCAAGACAAGCTCATCATTGTTCCTTTGGTTCAATTCCTGAGGCACCCATTTTCCTGCTCTCTGAATCTTATCTAGTGCATATAAATGATTAATAATCATTGTTTGTGATACTTCTAATTGTTCGGCAAGTTCTTTTTATGTTTGAAATGAATCTTCATCGAATAGCGCTTGGAAAATTTTATGCTTAGCGTTCAGTCTAGCCGCGCTATGTTCCCGATCAGTAACATCAAAATTACCACTTTTTAAACATCAAAAGTGGAATTAAGTTGTTCTTTTTGATACGATATCTCACCTGAAAGTAGAACAGATTATTTGACATGCGTTTACCGAACTTTTCCTTTAGTGAAATTCGTAACGAATGCAGTGACGATTATTTGGCTTATGGTTATTGCATGACTAATGTTACCAAATCTAGCGGATTTTTTATTCAGAGAGACGATTAATATTCGATGTGATTAGTCAGACAGGGAAGGAACACGGGCGCAGAATTCATACCACTATCAATGTAAGAAAATTTTCTACCTCTTAAATCAACGATATTATAGGTAGAGAAATTTCTTAAACAGATTCCGGTATGAATTCTGCGCCCGTGTTCCATCCCTGGTCAGACCTTACAATTAAAAGTTATTGGTGATTATTGAATAAAAAATCTGCCAGATCTGACAACACTGGGTATGAGATCTTTAATTCTCGAAACTTCGTCTTTACTTTCAATTTTGTCTCAGTTTCTACATTGGCATTATCACTACGAACCATTTCCCATCTCATGTAACAGTTGCAGTGAACAGATTGGTTTACTGTTTCCCAACAGACGTCGCACAAAAATCGTTTTAAAACTTCTTACAACACGTAATATATAAATTAGGAATTACAAAGATATTTTAATAAATTTTTATTTGTAAGTTTTTTTAAATGACTCGAATCACTAAGAAAATGAAAAATGTTTCTTCAATGCATGATTTTCGATATATTTTGAGTTTTAACAGTATTTTATTTGAAGAAAAATAAATCATCCAAGAGTTTCTTTAACATTTTCGCGACCGCTGACGTAGATTCACATCATTTGAAAATCTGTAACTCCGCTAGTGGGCGTTTCGTTTGCAGTTTGTGTGCTATTTGTTTTGTAAGAACATATCCAATATCCAATATTCGTAGCTGCACAATCAAGTATGCGATGGATACAAATAATTTGATTCGAAAGAATATAATTATAATGTATATCCATTTGTAATATAAATGTGAATACAGAAAATTTTGTTCTGAAATATTGTAACGAGTAAGAATAACGCCCACAGGCGGACCTCTCTGACAAAATGTCCAAAGCATGCGATCGCGAAAGTGTTAATAGAAGAATTAATCACCATTCAAGAACACTAAATTAAATATTTCCTGATTGACCACTTAAGCTATTATTAATCCAAATCACTTCGTTTTAAATGCCTTATAAATTATTCAATGACTTTTCAGTTATTTTTAGAACTATAAAATTAATTGCAATCAGGAGAACACTTTTTTTCCATTTAAGACTAATAAACATACTTAATACATGAACTTAGCTAATTAAGATAAAATATTTCTGAAAAGTTATGTAACTAATTAATAGTTAAACTTCCTTCTCATTACAGATAAGAGGAGAAGGGTTTTGTGTTAATTGGCCCTGTTTAATTTAATTAACATATAATTTCATTTAATAAATGTAAATATTTTATTTGATAAAAGAATTTTATATTATATTTTGATTACATACATCATATTACAAGCAATATTCTCTGAATTAATGGTATAATTTATTTTAATAATAATTTAATTTTTCTATACAAACCATTTGTTATTTTCTTTTATTGGAATTACATTAAACAAAGAAGTTTTATACCTTATGATAAAGATAATAACTATAAATTGAGAATAAATTTTTATTTATAAAATAATATTTTAATTGTAAATTTCTTAGAAGGAATAGGCAAGAAATGGGATTTTAGTTTAAATATCCACTAAAATTTAAAATTTTGGTTTCTAGAAAAATATCTCATAGAACACAATGCTTAGGAATACTTTCGGGTGTCCCTGTATACAAACTGTGATGGTATTTATTCCATTTTCATTGGAGGAACCTCTGATGGTAGACTTGAGTAACATATTTCAATTTCATTAAGATTTGTGTAAAGTAACGATATTAAAATATAGTTTATAGAAATACCTCTCATAGGACACATTGCTTTGAAATACTTTCGGTTGGCCCTGTACACCAGCCAGTAAAGGTGTTCACTCCATTTTCAATAGGGAACATTCGATAATGAACTTGAATAACATATATCAGTTTCAAGAAATTCCATGAATATTTACGGGAGTTAGAGCGCGGACAAAGACACAGACGGACAGGCAAACCGAAGTCATTAACACTTTGAGCCGTGTTGGAAAGTGTTGATAAAACGATCCGTGACTTTCTGGTACAGTGCTTTATTTATCGTGTACATTAATCTTAGCGTTAACAGATAGAGCACTCAATATGCCATGAATAACTTCTAATATCCTCCGGATATGCATGTGTCATTGAGCGTCTGATAACTAGATTGCAATGTTGCATTAAAGGTACCCGAGTGTTTAGCAAATGCATTAACATTGTATGATTTTACCATAATATTTGTATTATTATTTAGTGATTATATCCTTCATAAAATATCATGTAAAATATGTGTAGCAATACTACATTTTTTTAACACAGTTAAATTAAAAATAAATAAATAAATAAATAAATATACAATGTACATTTGCAAAATGTTTGCTAAAAAAAAAAAAAAAAAAAAAAAAAAAACTGATATATTGTTATTATTACAAAACTTTGTCTATATCATTCTACAATAAAGGGTTATTGTTACTGCGTGCACAAAAGTTTAATTAATATAGCTTTTTAGAATAAAGGTTTTATACATGCAATTTGGAGTAATTTTAAACAAAAGTTCCTGAGATATAGCCATCTGAAAAACGTAAAAAATGAATGAAACAGAACTATCTGTTCTCCGACTCACAAATTGAATTAGCATAATTTTTCCTAATATCTATTTCGCGTACATAGTTTGTCGCATTATATGTCACAGAAGCTGACGCATAATTTTCCCGTAAATGAGAATATTGCATCCTAGATGTGTCACCTTTCGATCAATATATACCTAAGTTGAATCAATATAATTTTCTATCATAGTTTTCACTGAAATCAAGTTTTATGTGCTTATGCTCTTTAAAAGCAATATTATGTAGAAGGAAAGTTTCGGGATACAAACGCCACCTATTGAACGATATTTCCCGAATTCTAATCAGCAGCAGTTTAATTCAAGGTTCAACTAAATATAAAGTTTTGTTAAATTCCGTTAGGTACATTATCCAGAAAATTTTCTTAATCCAGAGACTGACTTATAATCTCAAATTTTACGAATACATTATTTTCTTCTTGCATTTAGAAGAAATTATGAAAAGGTCACTCGATTAAATTTCAGAATTATTAATGATGATGGCTCCTATCGAAGAATAGCCGAAGATCTTTCAATACGTGAAGATCGAAAGGCTTCATAGACGTAATGTAAATCCATAACCTCCTAAACTTGATGTCTGTCGCGTGGCTCGGAAACTTCGCAACAGTTCAAGAGGTAGACATTTTTTATTCAATTGCCACCGATAATTTTAAGAAGTAATATATGATATATAAAATCGACGTTTCTTCGATTATATTCGCCTTTTATGTGTATAATATCTCACTTAAAAAAATTTTGGTGGCTGTTGAATAAAAAAGTCATGCAATCTGTACCAGGTGGCGTTGTCTACCGCTTGAACTCTTGCCATGTTTCCGAGCCACTCGACAGGCATCTAGTTTAGGAGGTTATAGTAAATCCAGCAAACCGGCGATAGTGCATATAGCTATGATGAATAAACAGGGGTAAATTGGCGAAAGGGCGCTTTTGGCAGTATCGACAAAAGCGATAATTATCAAAATTTGGAGAAACAGAAAACGTAGAAGGCAGCAGAAAATGCAGGAGTATTATCGGATTATCGCTCCAGGCAAAACGGAAAATGGGGAATTTTCGTCAAAGAACCTAAGCGAAAAAAATCCATTATATTCGCTTTGATATTGATTGATCTGTGATTTTTGTATATGCATTTTTTGATAACAATCGAGTTTTAGTAGGAGTTGCTTATATTTTTAAATTTACCAATGTATCAATTACACAAAATATTTTTCATGTTGAATAACATTGATAAATTTTAATGAAAAATACTACCCAATATAAAGTACATATTGTTTAAAATAACATTAAGAATCATTTTTATTATGTAAATATTAGTTAACTTTTAATTCACACAATTTAATGATAAAGCTATAAAAAAAAAAAAAAAAAAAAGGATATTTGAAATTTCTATAAACTAATATTTAAATCCTTGTGACTGTCTAATTATTAGGTAAAAGTGTTACTAAAAGATAAATAATAAATAAAAATAAATAAATAAACCAAAGTATATTTTTCAAGATTACTAAAAATGAAAACAAAATAATTATCTGGTACCAAATTGCTGATACATCTGAAAATATATATATATATATATATATATATATATATATATATATATATATAATATCGAATATATATATATTCGATCGTTTCGCCATTCAAAATCACCTTTATTAAATAAGTACAAAATTTTAAAACGCAATAGAAAAATAATGGTGCAAATATTACAAAAAAAAAAAAAAAAAAAAAAAAGTTACGTAAAATGCATAGGAGCAATATTAATATTATTGCAGTATTTTGTTTTAACCTCGCAATGCATAAACATTGCCAAACGCATACTTTTATACAAACACATAAACAAAATTATTCAAATTGGTTCTGCACTTTACGGTATCAAAGAAAATGATATATACAAGTCGATTTCAAAATTTATTTTTCGCTGAAATCGGAGCATCTTTTTTCAAAGACAGGAAAAAAGAAAATTTTTAAAATAAAACACTGACAAACGGTATGAAATAGTAATATGAAAGAATTTTATGGTATCTCTGTTGACATTCATCAATATTTCAATAAAAATCAATTTGACTAAGCAAACGGATTCTGTAAAAAAAAAAAAAAAAAAGAAGAAGAAATAAAAAACACTATATTTAAAGGGGAATAATGTGCAAGTTGTACCTGACGGGACTAAGGTGAAAGTTGTACCTCAAGGGACTAATGTGAAAGTTGTACCTCACGGGACTAATGTGCAAGTTTCACCGAACGAACAAACTATTTCTTTCCACGAAAATGCGTACTAACCCTGGACGATAGGTCTAATATATCGTATCATATTATATATCGTATTTGTCGTAATATAACTCAATACTTATTTCGCTTCCTTCTTCGACTCGTTTTAATACGCATTTTTTATATGCATGAGCAGCCCCCGAAAAACAAAAACATTAAATCATTAAATTCATTTTTTTACTTATTTTTATTTCATATTATTTCACGCGCACTTTTTATTTCCTAATTCAAAATTATTAAAAAAAAAACTTTTTCGATATCGCTTGTAACGATACTGATTATTATTAATTTTCTTTTCCTTTTCTTTCAATAATAATAATAATAATTATAATAAAAAAGATTTTGATGAATTCTGGCAAAAGCAGAATTTAGTTTTGGACGGAGGACTATTAGTTTTTTTTTTTTCAAATTATAACATCGCTTTCAAATTATTCAATTATATTTTCGATAAATTTTAGATTTCGACAAATGTCCAATTATCGAAATAGACAACGCAAAAATCCCAGATTGAGACTAATAGGCCCTCAGTCCTTAATGAAGTTAATTTTATTTAAAAATTATCATTTTAAAATTTCTCTGCTACTACATTTTATAACATAAAAGAAAATTTTAATTTTTAGTTGTTCTAAAGTTTAGTGCATAACTAGGTGCACACTGAAAACACACTAATAAAATATAACACTATAATTAATTTAATTACGAATAAGATTCCATATACATTTTTATATCGTTCTTTTTTTTTTTTTTTTTTATTCCTCTTGAAGAATTTAATTTTTACTTTCTTCCGTATACATAAGAATAATAAATCCATATGCAAAAAATAAAATTGTATTAAAAAAAATAAATAAATAAATAAATAATAATGTAAGATGTCTGTGTTACCGAAATTTTGTGGGCGCTGTATCTCAAGAAACAATGGACAAAATTGTAAATAATTGTAACAATGCTAGTAAGCGTTTCTTCTGCAATTTGTCTCCTACTATATTTCCTAAGAATTTTTCCAATTTTCACATTATACAATCAAAACACTACGGATACAAATATTTTAATTGAAAAGAGTATAATGATAATGTATTTTCGTTAGTAACATAAATATGGATACCTTGTTTGTTAATTATGTAATTTAAAAGAATAATTACTCACTGGCGGATCTTACAATCAGAGAGACAAAAGCATTCGGCCGCGAAAGTGTTAATTTATTCTGGAGCATTTTTTGCACTGCTTTTATTTCGCACCTTTTTAATTTATAGAAATATTTCCTCCAGTATATAACTACAATGAAATAAGAAAAAAAAAATTACTCTTAAAAAAGAAAATGTAGTAAGGAATAAAGCCGGAGCTAAAAAGGGTCGGGAATAAATAAAAATGTTGGCAGTAATTACACAAGCGGATAACCACAGAACGACTTCTTGTGTAAAACTTAGAAAAAATTTTAGCTTGAGTTCGTGTCTCTTGCGCATGCGTAAAAAGAAAGCTGAAAAGGGAAAAAAGTACCGTATGGGGAGAAATTAAATACATTCTCCCTCTAAGTATATTTAAGTTTGTTTATAACTTTAACATTTTTTTTATTGTTATAATTTTCTGACTCGTTTTAAGGAATTGATTACCAATATAATTTTTATAATTTTATCGCATTACTTAAAATATTTTATTCGTTATTGTACGTTAAATGGCGAAGTCTTGAATGACGGAATTATTTTGTAATTAAAATATACGCTAATTTGTCAAATGTTTCCAAGAAGTACGCATGGGACGTAATTCAAATGTAGGATAATGGAAGTTTTGTCTCTCTTACTTCTATTTCAGAGATTTTCAGCCAGTTGATGTTACATTAATATCAAAAAGTTTTATTTATTTTCTTGCTTTAATGTAAACACTTGCAGGATTGCCTTGCAAGATTGTTTCACGCTATTGTGATTTCAGATCAGTTAGTTTACTTATCTCTCTTTCTTAAAGATCAAGTATAAATTTATCGTTTTTTATTTAACCACAAATGTAATGTAGCACATGATAAAGGATTTAATGTAGCTATTACATTTTTCACATACTTTGAATAATGTTATTGTAATACAGGAATCCAATTAAAGAATAAGTTGTAAATTTTAATTATTATTAATAATCTTATTCAAATTTAATGTAACCTGTAATATTTTTCAGTTATGTAGGAGCAACTTTTATTTTTCATTCAGAATTATATTTTTTTTAATTATTCCATTACACATAATGTATATACATATAAATCGTTCTGTATTAATAAAATATTTTTATACTTAATATTATAATACATTTACGTGTTCTGTTTTTCATGCTGAACAATACTTACTAATAACACTGTATTTTTAATGATCATGATTAGAATACAGTACCATCATATTCTGATTATTTAAAGTAAGAACGTATTTGATTTTGCTTCCCCCTCCCCCCCCCCCAAAAAAAAAAAAACGAAAAAAAAAAAACGAAAAAAAAATTTTTTTTTTTTTTTTTTTTCCCCTGTTCATTCTCGATTCGAATTTCATTCCCGAGGGCGATTTTTTTTCATACATTGATTTATATTTTTTAATTTGATATTGTTTGAATTAATTGTTATAATTTATATTTGTTTTCATTGCATTTGTTCGACTTAAAATTTCTATTTTTGTTGAATTTACTTATTATTTTACTTACAAATCAAATTTGCAAGGAGAAAGTTATATTTATTTCTGCAATGGATGCAGAAGTAAATTCGCTGCATGATTGTCCAGAATGTGGAAGGAATTTTTCAAAATCTTCGAATTTATATACACATCTACGAAATATTCACGGTATTGAAACTTTTTTCCCAACATCCCAAATAAATTGCTCTCTTTGTCCTTCAAAGTTTAAGACTAAAAAACAATATGAAGAACATTTGAGTGCGCAGCACACGATAGATTTGATTAAAAGTGAACTAGAATTTGAATCATTCGATTCTTTTCTAACATGGAAGAAAGAAACTGGCATCCAATATTTTCTTAAATTATTTAAAACAATATTTGAAAAGATGTTTTAAGAAAAGGTAAATTAATAATAATTTTCAAAACTCAGCAACCAGAAGACACAAAATATATAACAGCTAAATAAATAGATATATATTATAGGCTAAAAATTGGAATTTCATAGCAAAATGTAGCATAACAAAAGTTTAAATAGAGTTAAATGTGTGTAAACGTCACAAAGAAACTGAAACTAATCTTAAATACACTATGGTCATGTCATTGACAATCAATTGTAAAATCATTCAATCATTAAACTAACTCTTAATGCTAATCGTTCAAATTTTCCTATCTCTAGTTTAAGTATATAACTTTTCTCCCTCTTTCCCTTAAAATTCCCAATGTTTTCAGAAATGATATGTTAAAAATGTAAATAGTATATGTAAAATTTCTTTACAACGATCAATATTGACGTGTTTTACTGTGCGAAAATAAATAATTCTTGTGATGTATACATATGAAATAAATAAATAATAATAAACGGCCAAAATAAATAAATAAATAAATAAATAAATAACAACTGAAGCTGGAAGTAAAATATACACAAGAGTACAAGGTTATGAAAATGACAAGTAGTAAATAATCAATGCGATTTTTCATGGACAATAGATTACGATGGGTGTATAGATAACTGCAGTATATCCTCATTAATCAAAACAATTGACATTATAAACTGAAAAATGCTATTATTAAAAAGAAAAAATAAATGGAAATTTTCTTTCTTTTTTCTTTTTTTTGTTAAATATTTAAATAAGATAGATAAGCTAAAAAGTATTCATCTCCTTAAAAATCTATAAAACTGATTAACAGAATAAAAATAACTAATAAAACTGTCTATTTCTGATTATGTCTAAATATTAATTATGCCTCATCCATCCATACTTAATTTGCGTGTTTATTTACATGTAAAAATGTAAACACAACAAAATAGGGATAAACCACTTATTTATCCCTTCACAGCTTTCCTTCTACGCATGCGCAAGACGCACTGGAATCGTACTCAAATTTTTCTAAGTTTTAACACAAGAAGTCGTTCTGTGGTTATCCGCTTGTAGTAATTACAGCATAGGTGCCAAGTCTCCGGTTTACCGAAGGAGACTTCAAACCGGAAATTTTTCTTAGCTGTTTACGGTAATATTAAACGTCGAAAATATATAAAACATATTCTATTTAAAATTATTGGTGTTAATTCTGATTTAAAAGTTAAAAATGTTGGCAGCTCTGCTATAGTAATGTGTTATATTTAGAAAACTAAAGAAACAACAACAACAAAAATCATGAAAAATCAAATTAAAAAGGGACATACTCCATGATGTAATTAATTGTAAATAAATATTTGGGCACACAACAGCTTCTTCTATAATTGTTTTGCGATATTTTATGCGATATGACGGAGAAAATGTTTAATTTTAATCAAAATACGCATAAAATTAAATCATAATTTCATGACAGAAACAAACATACGATTTTTATATATGGAATAAATAAGCTATGACGCGTGAACATATAGTCCAAAATGAATTAAAAACTGAGGGTGTGAAAATGAACGAACTTCTTCCAAAAACATGGAATTTAATTAGCATCTATTTCAAACAATATTTTAAGTTTTTTTTAATTTATAAAATTGTAATATAATGACTATATTTAATATCAATATTAAAAATACCTTAAAAAACATCCTTAAAAAGGAACAGCAAATTAATTTCGGTTACAATCGTAACCATTATCAGTGCTGATCACAAACTAGACGTCGTTCCTTAGTTGCAAAATGTTGTTATGTTGGCGCTGTAGTTCGTTCACTTCTCTTCGATTTCTTCCAGTAGCTGTTGCCATTCCGGCGGAATTGAATAGTGCTCTCTGTCATTAACGGTTTTTGAGTTAGTTATAATTTCGTTAGTTATAATTACCATAATCTAAAATATGGTAAATCCTCCACAGCCTTTTCTACTACCCACAATAATAACACAATTAATACTAACTCAATTAACATTTAAAAAATAGCACCTTATAACACCTATAACTACGCTTTAAAAAGGGAGGCCATCGAAATTATAACTAACTCAAAAACCGTTAATGACAGAGAGCACTATTCAATTCCGCCGGAATGGCAACAGCTACTGCAAGAAATCGAAGAGAAGTGAACGAACTACAGCGCCAACATAACAACATTTTGCAACTAAGGAACGACGTCTAGTTTGTGATCAGCACTGATGATGGTTACGATTGTAACCGAAATTAATTTGCTGTTCCTTTTTAAGGATGTTTCTTAAGGTATTTTTAATATTGATATTCAATATTTTAAGTTTTTTTCTGAACTAGGTACTCATATGCTCAATGTAAGCTTCTTTGAAATATGCTAAAATAGGCAAGATTTTTATGAGAATGTGATCAACTAAAGTTAGAACGGTCTTTATGATAATCGCAACAATTTAATTTTGCATTTTACGCATATCAGTGTTGGTTCATTACCATTTAATCTAGATAGTCTAAAGAGAATGATGTTATATTATAGCAGTTTTCTGTTTTTTTCCGCATAACTGCATATTTTTTGTGCACGTTCTTAGAAACTTCAGTAATTGAGAGTTTTTTCAAGATTCTGACATTTTTCATTCAATATGTAGTAACTTACAAACGTCAGGAATTAAGATAGGGTTTCTATGATGATATGTGATCCACAAGAGATTTTCTTTCCTGTCTTAACGTATTTTAAAAGAGTTCTGAAACACCTTGTAGATAATTTAATACAGGGTGATTAATAAAGAAGTATACAGTTTTAACGTACTATAAATCAAGATCAATGCAAGATATTATATGATATTTGTTACAGAATTGTATGGGATTATTTTAAGTTTTGTTAGAGACAGTCACGCGACACAGATTGAGCCGGTAATCCATTTCCGCCCCTATATCAACAGGAAGGGAAGGTATAAATACTTTGTATTTTACGTACCCGACAGGAAGAAATCACAAGGTGTTAGATCAGGACTTCTGGATGTGGATGACTATTTGGAAGGGCGGTGCTAAGTCTATCGGCGACTTCTTTCGATACAGTCGGTCGTCCAAGACTTTTAACTTTGCACAAACAGCACGTAGTTTTAAAATTTTCATGCCATTGATAGATTTTCTAGTTGGAGCTTCTTTTCCGAATCGTGATAAAAAATGCCATTACACAACAGTTGCAGATTCCATTTTTCTAAATTCAAGGACACAAAAAGCCTTCTCCACTGCAGACGCCGCCATTTCGACTAACTAGTCACATGACACGCATGTATAGCTGCCAATATTTTAATTTATTCCGGAGTACTTTTAGCCCCACCTTTATTTCGTGCCACTTATTTTTTTTAAGTAATTTTTTCTTTTTTGGTCGAAGTTATACATTAGAGAAAATTTTTCTATATATAAAGTGGTGCGAAATAAAGGCGGGGCTAAAAACTACTCCGGAATAAATTAAAATATTGGCAGGTATGCGCATGTTAATACCTACGTCAGGGCGAGACACAAAATTTAAGAGTAGGGGAAGGTGAGGTACCTCGGACCCATTTTTACAGTTCCAATTTTAATTTTGTAATTATTCGCCAAAACTAAATGTAAATAGCATTTTTAAATGCTGTATACAACGTATACAGCATACGTATATTATATACGTATATTATATACAACGTATATTTATTCCGAAATTTTGTTAAAATTATACCAATTATATTTTTAAAAAGTAAAACAAAAGTGCATTTAGGTCCAAGGTGCACCACTGGTAGTGTACCTTGGACCATTTATTAATAGATACAGAAAAACTCAATTTTAAGTAAGAAACTCTATTTATTAATGAAATACACATAAGAATTCAAAATTTTTTTTAATAATTAAATTCATTAATCGGTCACAATCGTATTGTTATTAAGTCTAATTTGAGTCTAAAAAGTGGAAAATATTAAATATTAAGTTAAAAAAGTCTACATTAAGTCACATTATGATTATTGGTAAAAATCCTCACACTTATTTATAATGAAGATTGTAGTTAGATAGGTCAATTCCAAATGTTAACTTTTGGAGCTGCATTTCTGATCCACCACACAATGTTACCAGTCTAAGGTAAACTACTGGCATTGGGTTTAAGGTGCTAATCGTGATGTTCAGGTTGGGCTTAACTTGATTAGAAGCACATGGTGTTATAGCTAGAAAGCTACTTCATAATGCATAAAACTAATTTCAGAATATACAATGTATGTGTGGGTATAGAAATACATAAAAATATCTGAGAAAAATTTACTTTTTCAAGAACTCTTGAAAAAGTTGAGCTTCCAAGCGAACATAGGTTACTTCACTGAGACCCCTAACAGTAAATGTTTTAACTGCATGTGATATTGTTTATATATCTAAATAAAAAGAGCTAGAAATGGCATGGGTCCGAGGTACACCAGTTTCCCCTACATCTACCTTACGGTTCGCTGAGATGGTGCGTGTTTATGACTGTTACTGTATTACAACATCTGGAAAGTGTATAGTACTTTTTTGTGAACCACACTGTCAGGCCTCGCAACGTTCCTAAAACTTGTCACCACAATTTTAGAGCAATACTTTTTAACATAATGTTTCAGCCTTAAATTAGTCAAAAGTATTGGAAAAAAATTTCTCATTCATGGTATTGGTGTCAATAAAATAAAATAAATCTAAAATTTTAGGAACTCTGCGAGGCCTATACTGTATATTAAGAAATTATTCCGGACAGATAATTAATTGACACCATCAAATATTTGCACTTTTTTATGTACTCATTTAGAGCGACTACGCTGAGATACTGTGTTCTGAGAAGTTGAAGGTTTTAATGCATGCGAACGCGCCGAATGCGGCAGCGATCGTGATGTAATGTGCAGTCGATCTAGAGATGAGAATGATTATGATAATTGAGTGATTTGCTTTCGAGTGATTTTAATAATTGAATGATTTTACAATCGATTATCGATGACATAAGCGTTTTGTAATTAGTTTCGGTTTCTTCGTAGCTATCGGGTTGCTTTCTGTTTATACTTTGTTTTTTCACTCATTGCTATGAAATTTTATTTTTAGAAAGAGGCTTAAACAATTTTAATAAAAATTTAGGGTTAAAGATTTTTTGAGGTGACAAACAGATCTGCGTTATACTCATTTTCAGAAACATGTATGTAAATAGCATTCGCAGGAACTCGTACTCCGACCGGAGCAAAATGTAGTATAAATCTCGTTTTCTAGGAAGATGTACGAACGATTTTAGTAAAATAAATAAATAAAGCAATAATAATAATGTTTAAATGTTTTTGAGTTGACAAGTCCATCTGAAATCCATCATCTTCAAGAATTTAGCATTTATTGTCCGTGTTCCATCCGGGCAAAATATGGCAGAATTTTGGTTTTATCGGGAACTGCTAATCCGAATTTGATAAAAAATTAGAGTTAGGTGATTTTTGAGATGACAATTTCATTTGAATTAAATTTATTTTCAGAAAAATTAGCGTTCATTTTAATTTGTGGTCTACCTTAAGGGAAATAGAAATTGAAATTATATTTTCTTAGAAACGATTTAAACAGTTTTTGGGAAAATATTGAAAAAGAAGATTTTTGAAATTTTAAATTCGATATGACATATTGTTTTACTGCCTGCGTTTGAAATAATAGTCAATAATGTTTGAAATTCAATCAGTAAAAGAAAAATGTATGATTTCCGAAAAAAAAAAAAAAAAAAAAAACTTTATTGATCTGCAAGTGATTTTTACAACAACTTTGAATGAAACACAAACAATGAGGTACTTGTCATAAGTAAAAAAAAAAAAAAAAAACATGTTTTCTTATAAACTATGTTGCAAAGTTTAAAAGTTTAAAAAATACTTTTTCTCTACTATATATATTTCAACCCATACTTCAATTAGAAATAAGCTAAAAATATACTTAAAAAAAAAAAAAACATTTATCGAGTATAAGAAATTAATTGAAAGCACCGTGACTTTCTAGAACCGTGATTTATTCACCAATTGTATTAAACTTGCAAGCATTCACGGATAGAGCTCTGAATATGTCATGACTAATTTACAGTAACCTCATGATATGCATGTGTCAATGTATACCTGATATCTAGATTACAATGTTGCTTTAAAGGTATCTGAGTGTTTACTCGAAAATGCATTATCGTTGTATAACATTAGATCTATTATTTAGCGATTGTATCATACACAAAAAATCATGCAAAATGTAAGTTGTAATATTAAACGTGTTTTAGAGTTATATATTAAAAAAAAAAAAAAAAAAAAAGTCAATATATCTTTAGAGAAGTTCGTTAATAATAAAAAAAAAGGAACAAACTCCAGTATGTTAAAACTAGTAGCTATTACAAAACGTTCGTCTATGTCATTCTATATGAACGGGTCACTTACCGTTTAGCATGAAGAAAAAATTAATTAGCATAGCTTTTCAGAATGAAGATTTTGTATCTGCAGTTTGGGGTAATTTTAAGTAATAAATCTAAAAACGTAGGAAGCAAATAAGAACAGAACCATATGTCATCCAGTATATACACAAATTCAATCCGCATAACTTTTCATAATATCTATTTTACGTGCACAGTTTGGCACTTTATATAACATAGAAATTCAGACGTAATTTTCCCATAAATAGAAATATTGCGTCATAGAAGTGTCGTCTTTTGATCAATATACCGAAGTTGAATCGATAAATTTTTCCATCATGGCCTTTATTGTGATACCAAGTTTTATGTACAGTCGGCTGCAAAATTATTCGAGCACTAGCAATAATCCATGTCTGAAAAAAGTACACTTAATACTGCTTTGTTAAATAAATCCTTATCGAGTCATGTTCTTAGTCAGTCTAAGAACATGATTCGACAAGGATTTATTTAACAAAACAGTCTTAAGTGTACTTTTTTAATATAGGAATTATTGGCTAGTGCTCGAAAAATTATGCTGCCGACTGTACCTATACACTTTAGAAGCAATGCCTTAAATGCGGAAAGTTTCGTGATAGCAACGCCACCCGTTGAACGATATTTCCTAAGTTCTAATCAGCACCAATTTTAGTTAAGGTTCAACTGAATAAAATAATTTGTTGAATTCTGTCGATATGTTCATAAGATACGTCGTCCAGAAAAATTTGCAACACACAAACTCAGAGACTGAAACACAAGCAGACAGACTGGTATTTTCTTAAAGTGGTATAAAAAAACAAGTATGCAATGGCCGTCATAAAACATTTTCTGTATCATTCTACATAACAGTGCAGCTTATCGGCTAACATGTACGAATATTTAATTAATAAAGTTTCTCAGAATAAAGGTTTTACATACGCAATTAAATCGCAAAAATTGAATAAGTCTGATCTCATTCAATATACTGCAAACTAAATCGACTAATTATCACAGGTCGACACGCAAAATTTTGATTTTATAATTTTGGCTGATCTTTATGTTTTTAGTGTGCTGAAATCGAAAATGAAGCTAGTTTTTCTCTATCACGTATAGATTTTTGTCAATACAGTGTGATAAGTTTTATAGTATATTTTCAAGATTAATTAATCATGGATACCTATTGTTGTAATTTCGCAGCACTAGTGCGTCATAAAACCATACCAGCCAACCTACTGTTACGATGGTATATGTAAGAAATTGTGTTGGTAAACACCCTGTATTTACAAAAATCTATACGTGATAGAGAAAAATTAACTGCATTTTCGGTTTCAACACATCAAAAACAAAAAGATCAGCTAAAATCATCAAATCAAATTTTGTCAACTTCATTTTTGTCGGCTTGTGTTATTTTTATAGCACCTATAACAAATATATATATATATATAGAAGTTGAAATATTACTTTTCTGTAAATGCTACTTAATTGATGTATATCAGCGTGTTCTGCTTCCATTGTGCTTGTGCGCCAAACTGAATCAACATATTTTTCATAATATTAATCTCATACCAAATTTGGTGCATTTATATATCATAGAAACTAAGATATTATTTTTCCGTGAATGGGATTAAATTTGCATTCGGTGCCATTTGTCGCTCAAAATGCACCCAAATTGATTCAATATAATCCTTCATCAAGGTGTTTATACATAGCTGCCAACTTGTAAATGTTTCTATCTACTTTTTTTTTTTTTTTAATTTTTAATAGAAATTTTTAATATGCTATTTACCAGTTTCCTGCGATTAAACTTCATGATTTTTTTTACAAAGAAATGGTGGTGTGAAAAAAACCGCACAAGTTGGCACCTATGCATATCCAGTTTAAAGCACTTATACATTATTGAACTGGAGATATAGCCGTCTATTCAATGCGATAATGTAGCATAGCAGCGCTACCTGTTGGGTTACATATACTTAAAACTAATCAGCACCAATTTAAGGGTTTAACTAAAAATAAGATTATTTTAAATTTCATCTATTGTTATACGGGGCCCCCAAAGTTTGGTAACGCACACATACAGACAGATGTACTCTAAAATTTATTAAATTGTTCCCAGGACATCTAAGAAAGTGTAAATCCATCGAATATTCAAAGTCAAAAGTTTTCACGGAACACATATTTTCTTCTTGTGTATAGAGGTTCAATTTTTTCAAAGTAAGATCAATGAATTAAATTTTAGAATTGTTAATGATGATCGCTTCTACCGAAGATTAACATCTATTTGTACCCTGTATAATTAATTAGTTTTATTTTAATTAACTTTTTTCGGAACAAGTTGTAGCGACCTTTAAAAACTTAAAATCTTAAATAAATAAACAACCGACTGGTTTTTGCATAAATTGACATATTTCGAAGTATTGATATTTTTTAAAGTATATTCAGCTTTTAAGCATTTTTAAGGACATTACTATGAATATGTGCAGGGTGGTTAAAATTAGTCTGCATATTTAAACAGCGTGCTGCTGCTAAAAGAGTTGCCATCAAATTTTGTATTTGGACGATTGAGGCGATGTACTGCAGCAATTATGAAATATTTTTTAGTTCAAATAAGATTTAGGTGTTCGCGTGGGGGTGGTTTGCTAGTAAAACGGCAAATTTAGCTAACGTAGGCCTCGCAGCGTTCCTAAAATTTTAGGAATCATTTTGCTACATTGTCACCACTATTTTAAATGAACGCTTATTTACCTAATACTTTAACATTAAAACCTTCAAGAAAAAAGTTTTTAACAATGGTGGTGGCAGTCTAATAAAACGCGAGTAAATGTTTAGGAACGCTGCGAGACCTGTGAATGTGATTATATGAGATCAGAACTAATCGATAAATTTTGAAATTGTTTATGCATATGAATACATACGAATCTTTTTCTTTGACATATTTTACAATTTTCCGTCAAAGAATGCTTAGTGGATATTCTTGAACTAATTTATTCTTTGTTTTTAATAACTGGAGCGCGACACATGAACAATGTAGTTATCAAATCGTTAACAGATTCGGTGGTAATCCGTTTACAAATTTCAAATATAGAATGCTGTTTATAGTGGTAGTATATTATTTGTCTTCTTGTATTCACATCATTTAGCTTGATATTTCTATTCAATTTTATATAACGCATTGCTCTTTCTGAATAAACGTATATAAATATTATTGAAAAGGTGACATTACTAAAAGGATTACACTTCTATTCCTGCATGACAAATTAAAAAGATACACATATTAAAAGGATTACACTTCTTTCCTTCATGAATGGTTTTGCACAAAAATAGTTACAAAGGAATAGTTTACATTTGCAATAAAGATAGAACAATCCACTGCGTGAGTCTTCTACGGTTAGTCTTAGTGATAAAGTTATCGACAAATTTAGTGACTTGGTGAACAAATTTGACGAAAAAAAGATAGTTTAGTGTTGTCGTAATTTGGAAACCCTGTTTTTCTTAAGAACGGATGTCTAGAATTATCCAGAATGATTCACGGGTTTCTGAAGTAGCACTATCTTGAAAGTTTGCAAATCACTATCAAGACTATAAAAACATAAGTGGTGCCAAGTCTCCTTTATTTTCAACAGAGACTTTATACCGGAAAACATTTATGATGTTTTCAGTTTATTAAATTTTATTTATTCGGTAATAATATATGAAACGTATTCCTTTTTCAAATACTAGTGTATAAGTGAAATTTAAAAATTAGCAAAGTTTGCAACTGTGTAAAAGGAGATGTTTAGTTGTATTTAAATATTTCTGCAGAAAAATGATTCGTCGTTGTCTCTGAAGCAGCAAATTTTCTTCTCTATTGTGTATTTACATAGCCTCCTAAACTAGATGCCTTTCGCGTGGCTTGGAAGCTTGGCAACAGTTCAAGCGGTAGACAGCGCCATCTGGTACAGATGGTGCGACTTTGTTATTCAACTGTCACCAATAATTTTAAGAAGTGATAAATAATATATATAATCGACGTTTCATTGATTCTATTCGTCTTTTATGTATATCGAATCCCCCTTTAAAAATTTTTTTGGTGACTGTTGAATAAAAAAGTCACACAATCTGTACCAGGTGGGGCTGTCTATCGCTTGAACTATTGCCAAGTTTCCGAGCCACGCGAAATGCATCTAGTTTAGGAGGCTATGGTATTTAACACTAAGCCAGGCCTCGCAGCGTTCCTAGAATTTCACCCTTATTTTATTCTAGTGTCGTTAGTATTGCCAATTAGGAAATTTTCTTCTATATTATTGGCTGTTCTAATGCTCCAATGTTATGTTAAAAAGCATTGTTTTAAAATTGTGGTGGCAAGATAATAAAATAAGCGTAAAATTTTAGGAATGCTGTGATGCCTGCTATTTGCAAGACTTTTAAGGTGTAAGTGGCAATCTTATTGGCCTCTTTTGAGACAAATAACAATTTTATTGGACTGTGTTGAGAATATTTGTTGAATAAAGGTCAACAATATTTATCTTTTTTTTTTTTTTTCTTATTCTTCAAAGAAAAGATATGATAACTGTGTATAAAACTGGACCATCGTTTTACATTTATGAGTTATATGTATTTGGTACTCGTACATTTGATTAACAATAAACGGAAATAGCTTATTTAATAAAAATATTTTATTGTTTTACACGACAGTTTTTTTCTTCATACGCGATAGTTTTTCACTTTTTAAATTGCTGTTCATATTGTTCATTATTTAGAAACATTGATCGTAACGTGTGTAAAAAAAAATAGTAATACGGATAACCTTTACCATTTTATACTACTTAAAAAAAAATCTTTTACAAAATATTCTGTGCAACTTAAGTGACATTTTGCTAGAAAATATTGATCGAACACCTGAAGCTATGAATTTCAGTAAAAGAAAATATATAAAATTTGAATTTATGGTTAAAGTTAAATATTTGAATTGATGCTGAAAAGAAGAAAAAGAAATTTTGTTTTCATCTAGACCTTGAGGGAATTAAAGCATTCATAAGTAGACGGAAATTCTGTATTTAGCGATGCGAAGCTTTTGAAGACAGGCTTTAGAAATCTCGAAAAGGTGTGTTAAACCTTTTTTGATGACTATTGACACTTGAAATACTGTGGCAGGTAAAGCGTGCATTTAGAATAATATTTAAATAATTCACTTTTAAAAAATTAATTATTTGTCATGAAATAATTAATTAAAATCAATTAAATTTCTCAATAACTTAGATATTGGATAATTAAAAATTTATAAAAGAAGTAAATAAATATGCAGAAGTTAGAAATGGTTTTATAAATTAGTCGAAAAATAATTCCTAAGTATTCGTATTATTACTTAAAAATATAAAGCAGATATATAATTTTGAAACTAACTGTTATTAATATAAATTGCAGTTTTTTCTTTCACAATAGTTTGTTTTCTAACAATCTAAATTACCGATATGGCTGTACCAGATTTCTGATCTGAAACTTATTCTTGTTACTGACCCGATACAGCATATTTCAAATCTTAACTCTTCTTACATTCTTAAATTTTCTAATAAAATATTTATTCTTCTAAATAATAAAATATGGATGGGTCTCACCTGAAAACTTCTAATCCAAGGGTCCGGGCGTGGATGGGGCAACTATCATCCATTAAAGAAACTAGACTCGATGAATGTAGCACTTCTTAGATGAAAACAGAATTTTTAATGCTTTGTTAGCATACATGTAAAAACGAAAACAGAACAAAAACTATCTACAGTATTTACAATTAAATATTAAAGTCTTTCTTAACATTAAAGTCTTAAATTGTCATTAGTTCTTAAATATTTATTCTAATTTTTAAAAGTTTCAATAGTTCTGTTTTAGGACCGGGGCGTCTGTAAACAAGACGATCTTAGCATAGCCCCTTCTCTATTCAAGGTCCTGTTCTGTTCTGCTTCTGATTCTAAAAAGCACCTTTCTAGAAAAAGAGGCGCCCGTCTGTCTGGAAAGGCATTTGTTCTGAAAGCAGAAGAATGAACGGGAGATTCCCGACATCCTCCCACCTTGAGTTGCGACTAATCGGAGGAACTCAACAATCCAAGTTGAAGTCGTTGAGGGGGTTTCACCACACGGCCAGTTCGGGAGACCACCGGGGGTTTGGAAGTGGGATCATGGGTTCTGGAACTGGTAGGTTCTGGAGGGTCTTTCACAGGTTCCTTTTCTCTGGGGTTGAGTATCGGTTTCTGTGAGAGGTTCTTGTTTTCGGAAGTCGAAGGACTTAAATTTTCTTGGAGAGACCTATGTAAAGTGGGGTGATTCTTAAGTTCGGTACTGTCAATTTCTAAAGGAAGCAATCTTTGTAATGGACGCAGAAAAAATCCATTTTCTGTCTTCACCTTAGCTAGACGTATCACATTATCTTTGCCTGGGTAAATTTCTATCACTCTTGCCAAAGGCCAGTGAACACGTTTCTTATTGAAATCTTCTAATAGGACAACATCGCCGACTTTCAATTGTTTGAATCTTTTGGACTTAGATGCATGTTGTCGTAATTGTCCTAAATATTCAGCTCTGAATCTGTTTCTTAGGTTTTCTCTGATTATTTGCCTATATCTGGCTCTGCGGTTAAGATCTTTAGAATCTAAAGCATCTAGGTCAGGTACTCCTGATGTTGGTAGTTCTCTTAGGAACATCATTGGGGTTAAAGGTAAGGGATCTGTGTTATCTTCGGAAACATAGGCCGTGAATTAATCACTTGTTCACAGTCACATAGTATGGTGTTAAGTTCTTCGTAATTCAAAGATGCACGACCTAAGTTTCTTTTCGGGATTCCTTTAACCATTCCAACAAGCCTCTCCCATCAACCTCCCCACCACGGTGCTGCAGGAGGATTGAATTTCCATCTGATCTTCTGGGTGGAAGCTACCTTGCAGATGGTTTCCCAATCTACACTCGAGAGAGCATTGCTGGTTCCTAGGAAGTTCTTCCCGTTGTCTGAATAGATGATGTAGGGTCTGCCACGCCTTGCTATGAACCTTCTCAGAGACTGGATAAAACTTTCTGTAGACAGAGACGTAATGGCTTCAAGATGTATGGCTCGGTAGACAGCGCAAGTAAATAAGGCTATCCACGCTTTTGATCCATCAGAAAGATGAAGAGGACCGGCTAGATCTACGCCCACCACTTCAAAGATGGCTGCTTCTCGTACTCTGTCTTCGGGTGGTACTCCAGGTTCAACATCTATTTTGGAAGTCTGAAGTTTTCTGCAAATCACGCATTTTCTTATTGAATTTCTAATGGATTTTCTAGACTTCATTATCCAAAAATTTTCTCTAAGTAGTATCATTAGAGTGCTGACTCCAGCGTGCTGATTTTCTAAATGCTTCTCGAATACCAATCTTTGGACTACGGGATGCTTGTAAGGTAAAATTATAGGATATCTGAAGTTTTCACTGTCGTTTCTTTGAATTATATTGGTCTTTACTCTTAAGAGACCAGCTTTATCTTCGACAGGCCTTAAATTTCTTAATTTTGGATCTGTTCTCCCTGAAAAAGATTCTTGTTGTACTAATCGTAGAAGTACATTTTCTGCTTTTGAAAATTCTTCAACTGAAATATCTAATTCGGACATTTTCTCAGTAGTCTTCGAATTATGATAAAATCTATATATCCAGGCAATGGTTCTAACTGTTTTCTTGTAAGAGGAAAAATACTGATAAAATCGATTGAAATTATCTTCTTTTTTATCTAAAAGATTTAGGATTGTCTTCCTTTTTTCGCTGTTTATGAGTTCTTCGTTTGGGTCTTCTTCTATTTGAGGCCATTCATTTTCATGTAAATAAAGCCAACTCGGACCCTCCCACCATCTCGATTTCTGTAGTTGTTCAAAGGAACATCCTCTAGACGGGAGGTCCGCGGGATTCAAATTTCCGGGTACATGTCTCCAATTGCAAACTTCGGTCAGATTTCGGATTTCTAATACTCTATTGTGTACAAATGTACCCCATTCTTGTTTTCTTCTTATCCAACCTAAAGCAGTGGTTGAATCTGACCAAAATATGGTACTTACATGTAAATTTAAATCGTTTTGCACATTTTTGGCCAACCTAGCGCCAATAAGACAAGATAACAGTTCAAGGCGGGGTATGGTCAATTCCTTAATAGGTGCAACTCTACTTTTCGCATTGATTAACTGGATCTTGATCCCTTCTGAGGTCTCTACTCTTATGAATACGCAAGTGGCATATGCTCGCTTGCTTGCGTCAGAAAAAACATGTAATGATGTTTTCTTTTCTTTCTCTGGGTAAATGTTAAGCCACCGAGGTATTTTAATTTGGGATAAAAGATTTATTCCTTTCAGCCAATTAGAAGATTGTTGTTTTAAAGTTTCAGGGAGCTCTTCGTCCCACTTCACCTTCTGAATCCACATTTCTTGAAGGATTAGTCTGGGAACTAAACTGACAGGTGCTGTGAATCCCACAGGATCAAAAATTCTTTGGGTAACTGATAAAAGTTTTCTTTCTGTAAGGGGTTCACTTATCTTTAGGGGTTCTTCAATTTTACAAACTAAACTGTCATTTTTCAAATCACAGAGTAATCCTAACACGGGAGCAAACCTCGGTTTATCTTCAGTTTTGTCAATCATAGCCTGGGGCCAATTCGATCGCCAACATCTCAAATTGAAATGTGCCGAAGCCAAAATTCCTTGAGATTCTGATATGAATTTTTCTGTTTCTTGAATCGAATTCAGGCTGATGAGGGAATTATCTAAATAAAAGGAATCTCTTAAGAGCCTAGCTGTTTCTCGACATTGTTCGGGAACATTTTCTAAAAGGTGATTTAATGTTGCCATAAGCAAAAAAGGGCTTGAAGTTAGGCCGAAAACCACACGACAATGTCTATAAATTTTTAATTTATTTTCGCTATTAAACCAAAAAAATCTCAAAAAGTCGCGATCTTTCTCTGTTATTTTGATTTGCAGGAATGCTTTCTCTATATCGGACGAAATTCCTATCTTGTATCTGCGAAATCTATTCAAAATGCTAGGTATAATTTCTAGAAGATTTGGTCCTTTTGTTAAACAATCATTAAGGGACGGACTGTTTCTAGTGTGTGCTGAGGCATTAAATACTGGACGAATTTTAGTGGTTTCACTAGATTCTTTAACCACCGATCTGTGTGCTAAATAATGTACCTTGTCCCTTTTCTGGTCCAATACCTCTTCTATAATCTGATTGTTTTCCCAGAAATCAAAAATTTCCCCATATTCCTTTTTCCTATCAGATTTGATTAATTTATTTTCCGTCTTGTACAGGCACTTTTCTGCCAACGAGTAATTATCTGATAAAATCGAATGGTCAACTGTCCATGGTAAATTGACTTCATATTGACCGCTTTTATCTCGTTTAACAGTTTCTAGAAAATAATTCTTGGTTTCTTGTTCTAAATCCTGTTTCGATTTATTATCTTCATTAGTAATTCCTAGAGTGTCAAGGCGCCATAAATCTGATAAACTGGCGTTTGACACGTGTAATGACAACGATAGACCCGCCAAAGAATTGTCCTGCTCACTCTTGTGACCCTCTGTCTTGCCCAAAATGGTCCAACCCGATTTAGTTCTAAATGTAGTTAATCCCAATTTTGGAAAATATTTTATGTCATCTGTGAACAGTTTAGCGGACATATCAGCTCCCAAAAGTATATGTACTTCGTCTGGATTTTTCTTATATAAACAGGATTTATTATTTCTAGGGACATCTGATAAATATACACCTTCCTTTTCTAAGAGTTTTACTAATTTATCATCGCGACATAAATTCACGCCTGTGCATATTTTTTCTTGATCTAGTGCTTGTATTTTACACTTAAACTTATTATCTAAACTTCCAATCGTAAATTCATAACGATTATGTTCAGCTGACATTTCCATGCCCCCAAAAAGACCATGTCTGATTGTTTCTTTTTTCATTCTTTTTAATTTTAACTTATCAGCTGCAAACTTACTGATGTAACTATTATGAGATCCGGAGTCAATAATTAACCGAATATATGATGATTTACTACCATCTCTGTTAGAAATTGCTACTATTAACGTCTGCAAATAAACATTCGCTTGTAAATTATGATTCGATAACGCCAATTTAGATTGATCATTTCTTTCGTAATTACTTATTTCCTGTTTCAAATCTTTATTTCCATTACACATTATGTCTGAATGTCTACGATTACATAACTTGCATAAAGTTTTTGATACACAGTGTCTAGCTAAATGTGAAGGTTGAAGGCATAAATAACACAATCCTTTCTTACGCAATAGATTAACTCTTTCATCAAATGGTAAATTAAGAGTTTTGACACATTTGTTACTTAAATGCGATTCTGAGCAAAAATTACACCTATCACTTTTATTCTCATTTAATAAATCACAAGCAGTAGGCAATTTCCGGTTCTGAGTATCAAATTTATTAACGCGGGGGGGAAAAACATCTCTACGATTTTGATTATCTAATCTTTGAGCTGGGGGAGAAATGACTGGCTCCGCTATCCTCTTGTCTGGTAGTTATTAAGCATTCGCGCGATACGAGTTGTTTATTTAAGAAAGATAATATATCTTTCACGCCATAGTTAACACAGTGAAATTCCATATTAAATTGTAATGCTAAATTTTTAGGTAATATTTTTAGTAATATCGGTGACAATAAACTGCCGTAGCTATCCAAAGAAACATCTAATGATTCTAAACTTCTAATGTTAGTTTGGATTTCATCGTAAATTTTCCTGAGCGATTTAATGTCACTTGAATGTTTTAGTGGGGCAATACTTAATAATTTATTCAAATGTACATTTACTAAGATGTCTTGTTTGCCATATCTTTCTTTTAAAATATCTACTACTTTTATGTAATTACTCGCGGTGACAGAGAATCCTTCTATACATTTTAAGGGGTCAGGTGCTAAAAATGATTTCAAATAATTAAATTTATCTACAGGATCTAAATTTTCATTATTATGAATAGCCGTTTCGATTGACGACCAAAAAGTCAGCCATTCGGCTGCGTTCCCGTTAAATTTAACTGGATCTAGCGGTGGTAATTTGATGTGTATTGCTTCTTTTGAAGTATTTCTTCTTTCAATTTCTGTTGATGAAATACTTGTTTCACTTTTCTTTAATTCTTTTAATTTTCTGTTGGCTCGAAATCGCCAAGTAATTATTTTTTCACGATATTCATTTGCCGTTTCTAATTCGGCTTCTAATTGGAGTTCTTGAGTTAAATTTTTAATCTCTGCATCTTTACTCTTTAATTCTATAGTAGTTTCATTCAATAATTCTACAGTTTCTTCTAAATCTACAACGTCTGGATTTATATCATCATATAAAGCCTTCAATTTCTCTATACTGTCTCTTATGACAGCTCTTTCTTTTTTAGCTATTACTAAATTAGCCATAATAAATACAAAAATTTAAAACTTTATAATATTATCTATCTTTTCAATTATAAATAATGGATTCAATATTCAATTATAAATAATTATAAATAATAGCTGCCCACATCCCGTGTATGGGATGCCAGAAAATATGGCTGTACCAGATTTCTGATCTAAAACTTATTCTTGTTACTGACCCGACACAGCATATTTCAAATCTTAAGTCTTCTTACATTCTTAAATTTTCTAATAAAATATTTATTCTTCTAAATAATAAAATATGGATGGGTCTCACCTGAAAACTTCTAATCCAAGGGTCCGGGCGTGGATGGGGCAACTATCATCCATTAAAGAAACTAGACTCGATGAATGTAGCACTTCTTAGATGAAAACAGAATTTTTAATGCTTTGTTAGCATACATGTAAAAACGAAAACAGAACAAAAACTATCTACAGTATTTACAATTAAATATTAAAGTCTTTCTTAACATTAAAGTCTTAAATTGTCATTAGTTCTTAAATATTTATTCTAATTCTTAAAAGTTTCAATAGTTCTGTTTTAGGACCGGGGCGTCTGTAAACAAGACGATCTTAGCATAGCCCCTTCTCTATTCAAGGTTCTGTTCTGTTCTGCTTCTGATTCTAAAAAGCACCTTTCTCGAAAAAGAGGCGCCCGTCTGTCTGGAAAGGCATTTGTTCTGAAAGCAGAAGAATGAACGGGGGATTCCCGACAACCGATATTTTCATAACATAACCGTCTTAAATGATCTTGTTTAAAATCATCTATTGGGGAAATAGTCAACAGACATCCGATTTCAGAACAAAACCTATTAACAAATATTTATAACATTCAGAAAAGATTGCGAGTAGATTAGAACATCCCCAAGTCACAATATTTTGGTTCTTCAATTTAAAATTGTCGACTCCCGACTTATGTTGTTATATAACAAATTCTCAACGTATTCAAGTGTTCATTGTAACATTTGTAAGAAATAACAAAATTAACTTTTTTTTTTTTTTTTTTTTTTTTTTTTTTTTTAAATAAGAGTTTTAGTATACTTTACTAAGAGACTTACTGTAGATTATTGGTCAATCTGAAACCTGTAGATGGCGCTGCACGCCGATATTAATGTTTTTCTTTTCTTTTTTCTCTTCAGTGTTCTTCGTGTAGTGTTGTTGTGAGCGTGTAAATAAATGTGTGTGACCGTATTAGCAATCCTCTTATTTCGGAATTATGTGTTTCATCGTCATCTATGATTAAGAATGGAATATGATGTGGCCGGCAGTCCCCACGACTCTCTGGACCGATGAAGGTAAGCCATTTACCTTATTTCAACTTAAAATTCTAAAATGCTTATTTATGCAAATTGCCATTTAAATAACGTCGCCAAAGTAGCGATATGGTTTGAAAATGTTATTTTAATAACGTCGCTAAAAGTTAGCGACACTTACAGCTATGTTTGATAAACTTTTAACTCTATTAATATGTATATATATATATATATATATATGCAGATAGATAGATAGATTTCTTTAGAAATTGATCTATTCTAATCCATTAATTTATCTATCGATCTATCTATCTGTCTCTATATATAATGGAAAATTTGTCATAAAAATAGCTTCTGAAATAATGAATCGAAATTGGACGGTTAACACTTTCGCGACTGCATGTTTTCCTCTTTTTGATAGTAAGGTCCGCCTGTGGGCGTTGTTCTCCCAAGTTACAATATTTCAGAACAAAAGTTTCTGTATTCAGATTCATATTACAAAGGGATGCATACATTATAATTATTCTCTTTCTAATCAAAGTGTTTATATCCATAGTTTATTGGTTGTATAAATATGAATATTGTGTATATTTTTAAGAATTAAATGACATGCAAATTGCAAAAGAAACGCCCACCTGCGGAGTTACAGATTTTCAAATGACGTGAATCTACGTCAGCGGTCGCGAAAGTGCTAATTTAGTAAATATTTCACATGAGTTGATTAACCTAGTTGTTCCGCCATTTTGTTACTAGCAAGGGAAGTATGAATCAGTAAAATTTCTATTGGACACAAACCGAGCTTAAATTAAAGAGCATGATCTAAAACATAGGGCTGCGTACAAATTTGCTGCAACAAACCTCGCATGGAGCGAAAAAACGACGCTAAAAGTTTTAGCTGTTCCCATGAAAACCAACGAAACAGAGCCAATTAACAAGACGGCGTGGTGCAGTGATTAGAGCGCTCAGTTTGTGTGGCTAAGGTTGTGAGATCAAATCCCGGTGATCTTGCACGTTTCTTTTTAATATATAAATGAAGCACAATATGAAAATATATGAATGATTTCAGGGAGGGGAACACGTATTAAATTCAGTTAAAAAATATATGATAGATTTTTAATTATTAAAATTTTTTATTTCAACTACTTATATATATATATATATATATATATAATTTAAATAAATGAATAATGTAAGGAAAAATTTTTCTTTATTGCACGTTTTTTTTTTTTTCTTTCTTTTTACTTTCTTCTATATGTAATATAGAGAAAGTATTGGATTCGCGAAAATTTTCGACCTCCGTTTTTTGACGGATCTACACGTTTTGGGATGTCCTGAACACGAATTGATAGTTTTTAGAAAATGTCTGTCTGTGTGTCTGTCTGTCTGTGTGTCTGTCTGTCTGTCTGTCTGTCTGTCTGTATCATTTTTTTGTGGACGCTGTATCTCACGAACATATGAATGAAATTTAACCAAACTTGGTATTTAGTTGCACCCTGACATGAACTGGTGCCCATTAGATTTGGGGATCAATAGCTCAACAGGTGGCGCTGTAATCGCATTTTATGCAAATTTTTAACATGGCAGCATAGGACAAAATTCCGTATAAATGGGCATAATGAGAGTTATTTTTAACTTGTGATTGTAAAATTAATTTGAATTATTGATGATAGTAGTAGTTAACTAGGAAAAAAAATTTGTGCATTGGGGGGCATCGGTTCCCCCCCTGGGGGGGAAGTACCCCCCGGGGGGGGTTAAATTTTGAAGATGGGTATCATTCGAAAGATCTCGTCAATACCTTTAAAACGAATGGTTGAACCATAAATCTGTGATAATTTAAAACAAAGTTATCGATTTTTTTTACTTTTAACAAAAAAAAAAAAAAAAAAAAAAAAAAAAAAAAAACTTAGAAAAAAATTCGATTTTTTTTTTTTTTTTTTTTTTTTATTATTGTTAGTGATTGAATATGTATTAATTTTCACAAAAAAAAAAAAAAAAAAAAAAAAAGGAAAAAAAAAAAAAAAATCTTTTTTTTTTTTTTTTAAATATTGTTACTGATTGAATATGTATAGGAAAATATAGAAGAAAGTATTGTGGTGGCCACAACATACTAGTTTAGGTTTGAGGACTATTAGTTTCAATCTGGGATTTTTGCGCTGTCATTTTTCGATAGTTGGACATTTATCAAAAATATAACTGAATAATTTAAAAGCGATGTTAAAATTCGGGGGGGGGGACTTATAGTCCTCCGTCCTAAACTAAATTCTGCTTTTGCCAGAATTTCGTCAAAATAATTCTTTTTTTTTTTTTTTTGGGGGGGGGGGGGAAGAAGAAAAGAAAATTAGTAATAATCAGTATCGAAACAAACACTATCGAAAAAGTTTTTTTTTTTTTTTTTTTAAATAATTTTGAATTAGGAAATAAAAAGTGCGCGTGCAAATTGAAATAAAAAGTAAAAAATTGAATTTAATGATTTAATTTTTATATAAAACATGATCACGCGCTATCTTAAAAAGTAAATGTAAAATTTGAAGTTTATGCGGTGCGTGTGGCATCTATAACAATTGTTTTAAGAAATAGAATATAATAAAGAAAGCAACGATGTTGGTTGTATTTTGTTATATAGTTTGAATTTTTGAATTTTATAAAAATAATATCTACCGTAGAAATAATTTCTTATGTTAAAACTATAGGGAATTGTTATGCGAGAGCAAGCGATGCTACTTTTTTTTTTGATTTGAGGTTATTTAGTTACAGACTAATTTGCATAGAAATGTAATTTTAAACATGTAAAACCATGAAAAACATTTTGTCTAGGTAAGGTGAAAATTTTATTTATTTATTTTTTAATTAGATTAGTAAGAAAAGAAATTTAAGAAAGAGTAAATAACTGTAGTGAGGAAAATCTCTAAGGTTATTATTTACCTCAATTTATTTAGATCTGGGGTTAAAAAGGGGGAAAAAAAAGGTATAAATAATAGGTAAAGGAAAGTTGATTATTATGTTTTTGTAAAGCGATTTGACTTAACTTAATAAAATCGAAGTGAAACTAAATAAAAATGGTTGCCTAAAAATAATGATGCCACGAATTGATTGTTGAAGATAGCATTATTAATAAACATCTCTAATTAAAATTAGTTAAAGCAGGTGTTCAACAGAATTTTTTAAAGTATTGTTATGTTGAGTCAGCCTGGGTTCAGTGAGCTAGTTCCATTCATAGATATAATAAGTCATAGATTGATCAGCGAGAGGGAAAAAGTGATACCTTTTTTTTTTTCGGGAAAAGTCACTCTAATGGCTACCTTTCTCCGAGTAAATCACACACAGGAATACACACGGATAATTTAGTAAATAAAATTTATGAATAATTTATTTACTAAAGGTGAATGAAAAACTCCAGATACAGTTTCAAATTCATTTTTCTTTTTATTCTTTTTTCAATACTCTCTAATGGCTAATTTTAGAACTTTTTTTCGGCATCAAAATTTTTTGCTCGATAACATGGGGATGATAGATCTATATATATTACTATATCTATGGTTCCATTCACCAGGGAGTTGTTTTTTATTAGTTTAGGAAAGTGACATTTTGGTAAGCAGTAACGAAACATTAGTGTGTTGATTTAAGTGCAATAATTAAGAAAATTTTTAATTAAGTATTAACCTTGGCAACTCAATTCCTAGAGTTAGTTGAACTAGCATTTTTCTTTTTCAGGTAAGAAGAAAGCAGAAATAATAAAGTGAATCAATATTATTGTTGAATAAAAAAAAAATATATATATTTTTTTTTCCACTAAAGTTTATTTATTATTATTATTATTATTATTATTATTATTTTAATTAATATTTTACACCAAAGCCGCTAGTAGGAAATGCTGATCGTCTGCTTTTAATTTTGTTATTTTTTTATACATAAAAATAAATATTCTGTTAATTTATTAAAACATTTTATTTCAAGTGAAAAAATGTTTTTCAAATGAAAAATAGTGCAACGGAAAATAGCATTTATATTGCATTTTTTCGTCTGCTTTTAACTGCGTTGTTCTTCATATGTGAAAAGAAAGAGCTTTTACTTATTGTTATTATTCTTTTGACACTTGCGTATGTTTACGACTTGGTTTACATTTCCAAAATTTAAAAATCTAGTTATATATGCATTTTGTAAAGCTGGTTATCTCGAAGAAAAACCAAATAATTTTCATCGATTCAAAATAAAAATATGGGTAAAACCCATTAGCGTTTTGCACCTTTTTGAAAATACATGAAAATAAACTTTTCTATCGACAATATATTTTTGGATTTTAATAGGTATTTGTTTTGTCTATACATTTGGCTAATAAGTTATGCAAAAAGAAAAAGTAAATAAGCTAGCACTTTCACATACGCAGTCAAAAATCATTTAATATAAATACTTATATTTCATCAGATATTTGATATATTTATATTTTGATTGCAATATGCTGTGTCTAATATAATGTGTCAAATTTTTAAAAGTTATATTGCTTTTGTTTTAAAACCTTGCACGTTATAAACAAAAAACAAATGAAAAACTATTGATATTATTAAGAGGACCTTTAAATCTCCGTTAATATAAGTGCAATTCTCATATAAATTTATATCTATTGTTAAAAGAAGGCTCATAATCATATACTATAACTACAACTAATTTCAAACATTATTTTTAACAGGATGATCCCAAACCTAAAGATTGTTAATTTTTGGCTAATTTGTGACTCGTCCCCTTTTACCCTTAAAGACAAAAATATTCACTGAAATATATGTGGTATAAGATGTTATTTTTATTCCTGAGGTTTCGAGATAATCAATGAAGTATTTGTTTAGATATTCGAATAAAACATCTAGTCTAGATAGCTTAGCTATTGTCATCCGTCATTAGGTTTTGTCCATAGTTGAAATGATATAAAATTATTAAATTTAATTTAAGAAAACACTATTCAAAATTATAGATTACTAATAATTATTACGAAAATTTACGAATTTTCCCTGTAAACGTTATTCCACTGCTTGACAAACATAACACAAAAAATCAAAAAAGGGATAAACTTTAAGATAATTTTGCAATCGTAAATGCAATCTTATTTTAACTGCTATCGCAAATTACACAAAATAAAAGCCTGGACTTCAGAGCCTGATTAAGGGGGAAGCACACATTATCTCCGCTCTCACCGGAATATTTTTACAATTATTTTTTACTTCATGTCATAGAAATTCCACGCTTTGACGAAGAAATATTTTTTATAAAAAATGAACGGTGTAAAACAATCCAATTTACTCACCGTTATTAGACACCAGAATTCTTTTAAAATAATTTTTAATGAGAATTTTCTGTTTATTATAGGAGGAAAGTATTTGATAAAAAATAACGGTATAAGTATGAATAATGTGTGCTTCCCCCTTAATCAGGCTCTGCTGGACTTACTTCTATGGGTGACTAGAAACCAATTAGAATCAAGGATTTTTGGAACAAAAAGCGAAAGCATGGCACAAACAAACGGAGCAGTTTTTGCACGAAGTTTAGCTGCCGAAAATTCTTACGGCTCATTCCTGTCAAATAAACACCAGTTCACGGAAACTCTTCATAAAGTCTCTGTTTCCTTCTCCGATCATGACTTGAACGAAATAAAGGTGCTTTGAACGGATTAATCAAGACATAAGTGTTCTTAGCCGTAGACTGCACTCATTAAAGTTAATTATACTTGCCAACGCACTAATTAATATTCCGTAGTATTCTTAGCCCCGCCTTGTTTTTCACACCAGTATCTTTTTAAAGTATTTTTCTTGTAATTCAATCGTAATTGCATTTGAAGAATATAACTCTAAAAATTTACTGGTATGAAAGAAAGGACGGTACTAATAACACTACAGAATATTAATTAGGATGTTGGCAAGTATGGTTAATTAAGGCATATGTAATTTTTCCCATTAAATTATTAATGGGGAGCTTTAGAATCATTACAATAAATATGAAATCTCAATAGTTACTTGAAAAAAACTTATTAGAAGTGGTTACCCCCCCCCCCCCAAAAAAAAAAAAAAAAAAAAAAAAAAAAAATATATATATATATATATATATATATCTGGAGTGACTCCACGCGACTTCCGAACATTGGGTAATAAACAGTTGTATAAATAAATTAAAGCAAGCGAAGTCTTAAACAGGCAAAACAGAAAATTATAATAAAGTGTTTGAGTATTTTTCTCTATAGATTATGTGTTTTAATTTAATGCACGGATGACATTTGAATTCTCTTTAATGCTCCTGTAGACAAATTAGTAGTTTAACCGAAAATTTCAAGTAGCGTTTCCATATGAACAGATTTATAATTCTGGATTTGAACTTCCTACTTATAGTTCTTGGGTTATGGTGATAACAGTTACACAGACAGACACAGAGGCCAGGAATCAGTTGGGCTCTAAATGTGTAAATATAAAAATCTCAATTTCAAAAATTGGACTCCAAAAAATACTTTCTCTGCCGTACAAAGAAAAATATTTGGTGCTTTTTAAAAACTTGAAAAAAATATTTGAAGAAAATTTGAACGAACATACATCTTCTTTTTTCCTTTTTTTTTCTTCAAAAATACAATAAATTTTACTATTTGCTTCAATCTTTAATAATCGAATCGTGAGGCCCCCTACTTTCGAGAGTCCCCCCCCCCCTTTCCGACCGGGAGGTACGAGGAGCGGTCGCTACGGCCCTGGAGATAGAAGTGTTACATGGATTCAAAAGAACAAGTTATAGAGGAATGAGCGCCATCTGTTAAAGTAAAAAAAAAGTAATTACTCATTTTTTTTCCCTCAATCCCTCCCAATCATCCAGCCAAACACCACCATATATATATATAAATTATGTCACATAAGTTGGTTGGTTGTATGGTTCAAGGCCGATCGACTACGTAGGGTCTCAGGCCTATAGGTGGAATGCCTTCCGTGGAGAGACCTTCTAAGGGGTTCTAGTCCGTATTTACGCGAATTTCGGAGAAAACCACCACTACAGCACCTAGGTAAGACTATATTTGCTTAAATTTCGATGTATACAGAGTGCATATATATGTTTACACCAAGTTTAATTATAACCTTGCTACTCCATTTTTTTTTTTTTTTTAATTGCGGCCACTTGAAAATTTATCATTCCGATAAATTTGAAAATTCTAAATTAGTTTAAAGTGACGTTGGTCAGGGCAATTATTTTACGACTATCTTGGATGAGTTCGATAGGCAACTTCCTCCGTCATTTTGTTTCCAATTTTTTATCATTTGAAAATTTCAAACTAACATCATAAAAAGTGTATTTAAGATGGGATTTATCGAATTTTCCGGCGTATAACGCGCAGGTCATATAAATACACCAAAATATATACACCAAAATATAATACACCAAAAAAATTAATTTACAAATAAGGCTATATTTATAAGAAACAAAAGCTTGTTAAAAAATAGCTTTTACTATAAATTTAAATTTCTGGTCTATAACGGATTTAACAAACCTGAGCGTTATACGCCAGAAAATACGCATTTAAATTTCGATGTATGCATAGCTCATATTAGCGTCTCAGCTAGTTTAATAATTCATTTGAAGAATTTTGGGCGTTAATTTAACTACACGTTAACTTTCGAATTACTGAATTAATTCGAAGCGAATTAAAAAAAAAAAAAAAAAAAAAATCTAACCAAAATATTACAGTAGACTAATCTTAGAAATATATTTGATAAGTTCTTTGGTCATGGTCAACTTGATTAACCATCCTGTTTCTAAATGTCGGTCTCATGAAAATTTAAAATTCACATAAGAGAAGTATTTATAATTTGTTTAAAACATGGTATGTCTATCAGAATAATAATAATAATGCGAGGTAAGAGAAAGTAAAGCATGTATAATTATATACAGCAGATTCCCATTGAACGCGCTCCCGCAAAATAGCGGTTCGTATAACGCGACAAAAAAAGTGCGACTAGCAGGGGAGCGTGAGGCTAGTTGTCACAGGGGTAAGAAGTAACACGCAATTTACGAAATAATTTGTAATATTTGTGATTAAATATTTTTATAAGCATAATTCTTATGACCCGCTTTATAAAGTAAGCACAATCGGTGCTCCTGAAAAATGGTTAATGAGAGGTTCTGTACACGTGCTTCATTTTAGCTAGTTGGTGGAAAAAAGAAAAAAAAAAAATCGTGAATTTTGATTAAAGGTATGTTAATTTATACGTCAAAGAAGTGTTTATAGCTATTTATTTAGTCTGTGTGTTGAGTTATAAAATGCATGTTTAATTTTTTGTATAAATAGTTATATATATTTATAAAAAAGAAAATATCCAAAATCATACGATGGGGCAAATTAAAACAAAATTTTGGGGCAAGTTGTAACATATTAGAGGAGTGGCTTGTGGAGATGCCTAGAGCCATAGCTCCAGGCCCCGCCCATTTTCATGAAACTTTATGAAATGAAATATTTTTGGCTTGTTTACCATTACTATGTTTATCTATAATAATAAAAGAAGATGTCTGTCTGTCTGTCTCTCTGTCTGTCTGAGCATCTATACGTTCAGCCCCTACTGAACGCAGAACTACAAAATTTGACATACGGGTGCTCAGAAGCCTGCCCGAGGGGATAGTCAAAACAGACTTTAAAAATTTTAATTAGTTGCGGAGATATTAATTAAAATGTAGACCTATGTCTTAATCAAAAAGCGATCTCAATGACTCAGAATTCACCGAGATTGCATAAAAGTAGATATTTTAACGGAGTTAAAAGCAGAAAAAATGGAAAATAAATTAGAAATATTAGTCCGATCATTACGAATTTGGTACCAAATGAAAGGGGAATTTTTTCCGAATCTAAGAGTGCAAGCGGCTTATCGATACGTCAATTAGATTTTTTAAAATTAACTAAACTATGAAATTTAGTTGGCAACAGGCAGACGATTTTCTAAGCGGTCTCGATCGGAAACAAAACACATACGAGACAACTGTCTGTGATGAAAACGGAAATGGTTGTAATCAATTAAGATATCATGTGTTTTATACTGGGGGGAAAAATTGCAATTTTCAATTTTTTTCAAATTTTCATTCACGTTACATTTGAATTAATATTCGGCCTAGACAGCATATTATAAAGCTACTGTTCAATTTTCATGAAAATATATGAATAATTAAAAAAATGACATATTTATTGGAAAAAGATTGTCTTCTTTTATTTTTTTGCAGTATTTGCAGTAGTCGAAATTTCGTAGTATGTAGTTTTAATGCCCGATAATTCGATTGTGAATATTTTTGAAAGAGTACGATTATTAGGGAGGGCTTGAGGAACAGGGAAAAAAGGCAAAAAAAAAAAAAAAGAGTTGCAGCGTTTGAAATTGGTTGGCATATTAAGATTTTAAGGCAAGGTATTTGGTTTTCTTTTTTATCCCAGCTTCTAATTAAAATAATTTCATAAGTAATACATCATTTGAAAGCTTTGTTGATTTGGAATTGAACAGTAGATTACAGAAATTTCTACCGCTAGATGGCGCTGAAATATTTTAAAATTTCAATATTTCAAATTCTAATTATGATTATATAATTTTTAATACATCATTCGAAAGATATTTTAAAGTTCTTTTATATTATCGAAAGTATTATTCGAGATTTTACCCGATTTACACGTTTTAAGGTTTCCTTTTTAGGTTTTCTTTTGTATCTCAGCTACTAATTAAAATATTTTCATAAGTAATACATCATTTGAAAGCTTTGTTGATTTGGAATTGAACAATATATTACAGAAATTTCTACCACTAGATGGCGCTGCTATATTTTAAAATTTCAATATTTCAAATTCCAATGAGCGAGGAAGGTGTTGTAAGTTCTAAAACGGGGATAAGGCGCCGCAGGCGCCACCGAGCGGGAGTTAGCTAAAGTTAGAAATTTGAAATATCAGCGCCGAAAGCGCTACCGCACGGGAGTTTACTGCGATTTAGATAAGCTATTTTCACGATATATCAATAAGCTGTTATTAGACCTGATACGGGAAAAAGGCGCCGCAGGCGCCACCGAGCGGGAATTTCGTAAAGTCGGATTTTTCAGGGATCGCGAACCAGCTGGTCGCCGAAGGCGGCTAGTACAGAAATATTTTCTGTGTTTTTATATTACAGTGCCGTGATTATTTAATCAGGAATTAAATAATCAATTTAATCAAGATTATTTAATCACGATTTAATCACAAATTAGAGATTATTACATAAAAATAGTGATAGAAAAAAAAGCAGAAATTTCTCATTAATGACAGTGTCCTGAAAAAAAGGCGGAGAATTCGAACTCTGCTAAACAAACCCACTCTGTGGCTGAAGAATGGATATAATGCTTAATTTGCGAAATGTGAGCACACATTAAAGGCATGAGAGGGAACAAAATATCATTTGCTTGAATTAATTTCAACTTTGAATAAGATTGACTTCTATGTTGATTTTATCTTTATTTTTATCTTTATTTTACTATAATAAATTTGATATAATTCATTATTACTATACCAAAAAGGTTATAATTTAATATTAGTTATTAATTGCCTTTTTTATTAAATTAATAAATGATTGATAACAAAAAGCATTTTGAAATATTATTGTTTTTATTGATAGGGTTTCCATTGTATCCGTTACTATTTGCCCAACGTGTGTTACAATTTGCCCCAAACCCGAAGCAAATTGTAACAGGCAAATAATTTTGAAAAAATATTTTTTGTGCTAAAATTAGCAAAATTAACGAAAGTTTTTTTAAAAATGAATATGATAGATGAATATGTATGCTATAGAAAACAGCATTTATGAATAGGAAAAGGTAAATACATTTCAAAATATACTTAATTTTCCAAAAACTGTAACAACCTGCCCCACGTTCCCCTACTCACACAGCGAGATAAATCGTCTGGTATAACGCGTAAGATAAAATTTAACAATTTCACATAGTTATTCAAATCCTTGATTCTTCTAAAGCGTACAAAATATAACGTACGACTTACATATTTTCTTCTTAAATGAAGTTTATGAATTATTTTGTTTATATAATTTTGTTTATATAATTTTTTTTAATAAATAATAGTTTTAAAGGTTACTTTATGCATTAAAATTTAAATCACTGCAAGCGTACGAGCCTGTTTACAATATTCAAAAACAAAAATGTGGACATAAAAAGTAAAAGGAAAAAAAAAAAAAAAAATGATGTAAAAAACTGAGAAAATGTTTAATATATAACGGCTCTCTTCACTTATCGTCGCCGTAAGCTTAAGCCAGTGTTACTCTATGGGAAATTTTCTTTACTTATAACTCATCAACTAATACATATTCATACATACATGCCAACCTAACCCGTAAGATTGTTAGTCCCGCCCCTTTCCGAATATTTTTTCACACCAGTTTTTTTTTTTTTTTTTTTAAGTACTTTTCTTCATATTTAATTGTAAATATATTTGAAGATAATTACTCTAAAATTTAAGTGGTGTACAAAAAGGGGCAAGAACTAACAATCTTCCGGGTTTGTTTGGCAAGTATGCATATTTTTGAATTCTGTTTTCACATTCAGAAAAATCACAACTGTTAAATTGACGGACCTTTTTTAAAAACAGATTTTTTTTTTTTTAAATATTTCATTTTGAAACTCTAATATGAAAACTTCACATATTGAAAATTCGTATTTTACAGCTTCAAAATAGAATATTAAAAATTAAAAAAATCTGTTTTTGAAAAAGGTGTCCGTTAATTTAACAGTAGTGATTTTTCTGATTGTGAAAACAGAATTCAAAAATATGTATTATAGTTAATGAGTTATAAGTAACGAAAATTTCTCAGCGTTTATCCATTTCTATTGGGTATATTTTTATTTTCAATAGCAAGCCCTGCAATAAATTGTTTCTATAAAATGTTGCATTTAATTTGAGGCATACAAACATGCAATATGAAATATCCCCCCCCCCCCCCAAAAAAAAAAAAAAAAAAAAAAATGTGGATAACGAGATTTAGAGAATAAATGAATGGTAGTAAATTGGGAAAAAATATTTGATATTTAAGAAAAAAAAAAAAAAAAAAAGAATTGTTGTTCGATAGCATTTCTAATTTATACAATTAGCCCGCCCATATGCTTTTCTCTGAAACGAAAAATCGTTCAATCAATTCGTGATTAAGTAACTGAAATTTTTACGGCAACAATCGAAGCAGTAAGTGCCATTGACGTTTATATATGCCGACGTCTTATAAAAAGTGAATTCAAATACACAAAATCATTTTTTAAAGTAAAGTATTGTCTCGAAGGAAGCCAGAGGGCGGGGCTTATTATTCTACTGGAATATTATGGCAAAATATCCCGCCTTAAACAGTTTCCGGTATTAACGGCCCTTTCACTTACCGTCGCCGGAAGCCCGAACCAATGTTATTCTATGGGAAATTTTCTTTACAAATAACTTATTAACTACTAATACATAATTTTAAATTCTGTTTTCACATTCAGAAAATTCCCAACTCTTAAATTGATGGACCTTTTTTAAGAATGTATTTTTTAAATTTTGAATATTTTATTTTGAAATTGCAAAATAAAAAAATTCACATATTGAAAATTTGTAATATGCAGCTTCAAAATAAAATATAGAAAATTATAAAAATACTTTTTTAGAAAAGTATTGTTGGGAATTTTCAGAATATGAAAACAGAATTTAAAAATATGTATTAGTTAATAAGTTATTTGTAAAGAAAATTTCCAATAGAATAACATTAGCTTCGGCGACGGTGAGTGAAGCGGCCTCTTAAGATTACGGATAATCCGTAATAACTTTGCACCGCATTGTATTTAAAAAAAAAACACATCTGATAAAATAATCTGTTAACACCGTTACATTTTTTAAATACATTTGGTACAAATATTTAAGCCGAGTGAATGCGTTAGATCAACCCTAAGATCAACCGTCTTACTTCCATTTAAACACGGCTTGCACCATTATTGGTAGCAAACTTGTATGTGATGAAGTGATGCGTAATTGACAACTTCATATTAAATGTGCCACGGTATTGTTGGTAGCCGTCGTTTTTCCACACTGATTTATTACTTTCATTACCCTACTACCGTAGGTAATGGAAGTATTGTATTCGGTCTGAAAATTCGATATCGGGTTTTCACGTGATTTACGCGTTTTAAGGTCCCCTGAGTCCAAAAAAGTGGTTTTTGGCAATTGGTCAGTGTGTGTGTGTGTATGTGAAGAATCTTCTGGCTATTATAGCTCAGAAACTAATAAAGATAGAGCTACGAAACTTTAGAATTGAAATACGTCTGGTGTACAGATGAAATTTCCAAATTTTGGTGATAATTGAAAGACCGGAAGTGGGACTCTAAGTCCGTATCTCAAAAACGGCTCTAACGATTTTCTTCAAACTTGCTCTATAAACACTTTATTAGATGTCCTTTCGAATGATATAGTTGGTTAGTTCAGGAAAATTGATAGGCGTCCTGTATAAATAGCTCAATTTCAGGCCTCGCAAAGGCGTTCCTTTAAAAACGGTTGTACGGATATTTTTCAAACTCGCCATTTTAACTCACTTTTAAATATGCTTTTGTATGTAATTATTGTTTTCCTGTCAATAATTGAGTTTAACCGGAAGTGGGACCGTAAGTCCGTATCTCAAAAACGGCTCTAACGATTTTCTTCAAATTTTCTATATAAACACTCTATTAGATGTCCTTTCGAATGATATAGTTGGTTAGTTCAGAAAAATTGATAGGCGTCCTGTATAAATAGCTCAATTTCAGGTCTTGCAAGCGCGTTTCTTTGAAAACGGCTGTACGGATTTTTTTTTTTTTTTTGAAACTCGCCCTATTAACTCACTTTTAAATATCCTTTTGTATGTAATTATTGTTTTCCGGTCAATAATTGATTTTTTGTAAATCTTGGTATCCCAAAAACGGCTCTAACGATTTTCTCTTTAGGTCACTTTTATGCTTTCTGATCACATTATCTTTCAAAAATGCATATAATACGTGTAATAGTGGGTAATGGAAGTCGTGTGGTTGTTTCACACCAGATTTTTTTTTAAAGTAACTATCTTCAGATGTAATAACAATAAAATAATAAGAAAACTATTCTAGAAAAAGACTGGGGTGAAAAAAAAAGAAAGGTGCGTATAAATTATTAATATAGATAAGTAATATTAATTAGGATGTTGGCAGCTATGCAGAAGGCATTCTATTTTAGGATATCTTGTAAGATCATTTGCATAAAGGCCGAAGCATGTTGTCTGTGTATGTCTTACGTGATGTGAATAATACATTGAATAATACAGCGCGTGCATGCTATGAAACTTAAGGATGTGAAACTAGCTGGGATGGAACACGGGCGCAGAACTCATGCCGGTATTTGTTTAAAAAATTTCTCTACCTATAATATCGTTGATTTAAAAAGTGGAAAGTAATAGAATAGTAAATATTTGGAATAACAAAGATTTGGAAATAGATTTTACTTAAAAATATGTGCCTGAATTGTATGTATCTGATGTATTACAATTTTTATTAGAACTTTTTCATTGTTACTACTTTTTATTTTATTACTAGCAAAGCCCCGGTTCGGGAACGAACCGAATGCGGGAAAAATCGAAATGTACAAAACTCGGCCTGATGCTGCCTGCGTGCAAATAGATGAAAGTTTGTTAACGAAACCATTTTTTAATTCATGAAATCAATGAAGGTAGTGAATCAACGAAGGCTTTTCTTGCTTCGCTGGTCACTATATTTAAAGGAAACTCTTTTCTATATCGCTTTACAAACAAAAATAAAATCTAAAGATATCAGGAAATTGCTTTAAAGCCCGCTTTGGTTTCCAATTGGTTTATGTTATTATTTTCTTTTTTGTTGTTGTTTATTTCTTTTCTTTTCGTTTTCCTTTCCTTTCCATATTTACTGAATTCGATTCTTTCTTTTTCAATATCACGTGATTGAGCAGACGACTATTATTTAACTATAACTTATTTATTTAACGTTCATTTATATTTCCATTAATTTTTGGAACTCTCGTGCAATTTTATCTAAATTGTCTTTTTACTCCATTTTCCATTTTCATTTTTTCATGTGCCTGAGTAAAATATTTTATAATTTTTTATTTTTCACGTGAAAGCGTATTTCCTTTTATATTTGGAAAAAAAAAAAAAAAAAAAAAATTTTTTTTTTTTTTTTTTTTTAAGCAACAATTAAAATTTTAAATGTCCACATTTAAAGCTTTTACCAGGTTATTATTTTATTATTTCACATTTTAATTAATTTTAAAAAATCTACTCAAAATTTCGTTACAAATAAGGTACCCAGAGCTGCCAACCTAATCCGGCAAATTGTTAGTATCGCCCCTTTTTGTACACCACTAAATGTTTAGAGTAATTCAAATATATTTACAATGAATTAAGAAAACAAATACTTTAAAAATTAAGTGGTGTAGGAAAAGGGACGGTACAAACAATTTGCCGGATTAGGTTGGCAGCTCTGGCTACCAAATGAAAGGGGCATTTTTTCGAATCAGCCGGTTTAATTAACTTATCGATCGGACAATTAGATTTTTTAAATTAACTAAAGTATGAAAAGCTGGTAACAATTTTTTAAATTAACTAAAGTATGAAAAGCTGGTGGCAACAACACACAGACAAACAGAAGAAAATCTCTCTAAGCCAATGAACTTGCGTCCAGCCACGGACTTACAGAAAAAAAACTCTCTTAGCCATTTATATATAGAGGGATTATTACTTTTTTTTTCTTCTTCTTCTTCTAAATAATACATTTTTTATGTGTCGTAACATTTTGTGCTGTGTTAATATTTGTACGCTTATTAAATAGGCCTAAAAAACCGCATTTATTTATCAGACTTTTCTACGAAATCACATTTTATGTGCTCCATTTTACTAGTTTATGTTAGAACGAATCTTTGTATCTACTTATTACAATATTTAAAAATTTTTGAAAGTTTTTAATCGTAGCGTAACGTTTTTTATAAATACTTTATAAAGGACGATGTTATCGTTATTTTATTTAACTTTTAAATTATAAATATATGAAAATAAAATGTCATTTTAATATACATTTGTCTTATGCATAATATTTTTCACTTATATTAGTTCCCCATCATACTATAGGTATAGGGAACTTAGGTAATCGTGAAAATTTTCGACCTCGGTTTTTTGACTTTTCTACACGTTTTCAGGTGTGAGGAATCCGAAAATGACAAAATTTGTATGGTGTCTGTCTGTAGGGTGTCTGTTAGTGTGTCAGTCCGTTAATGTGTCAGTCCGTTAGTGTGTTAGTCCGTTAGTGTGTTAGTCCGGTAGTTTGTTATTTTGTTTACACGATATCTCGCGAACAAATGGTCGCAGAGAGGTCAGATCGGTTTTAAAATATTACTTTCGATACTGGCCCCTATTCATTTGCAACGAACCCTATCCATTTGCAACATTCGAATTAAAAAACTTCGTAAGTTATGAGAAATTTACGATTTTCTTAACATGGGATAATAGGACAAAAAGTCACTTAAACGTGCATTAAATGGAAAATTTTTACTGTAAAAATCTCAGACCAGTTTTTAAATATCAGTTTTGATGCCGAAATGAACGTCAGTAACTATAAATAAGCTACTTAGAAAATTTCGCAAGTTATTGGAAATTTACGAATTTCTTAACATGGCAGTATAGGGCAAAATTTCACATAAACGTCAATTTTGAGAGATATTTTCATCGTAAAGATGTCAGACTACTTTTGAAATATTATTTAGGACACTGGCATGAATATTAATGACTATAAATTTCTCAATATAAAAATTTCGTAAGTTATTGGAAATTTACGAATTTCTTAACATGACAGAATAGAGCAAAATTTCACATAAACGTCAATCTTGAGGGATATTTTCATCGTAAAGATGTCAAACCACTTTCGAAATATTATTTAGGATTCTGGCATGAATATCATAGACTATGATTTTTCCAATTTAAAAAATTCGTAAGTTATTTGGAATTTACGATTTACTTGACATGTCAGAATAAGGCAAAATTGAGCATAAACTTCCATTTTGAGGATCATAAATACATTAGACAACTTCAAAATTACATTTATGATATTTGTTTGAGCATGATTGAATACAAATATTCTAATTGGCAAATTTCGTAAATTATTCGTAATTTACGATTTTATCAACATAGCGAAATTGTAAATTTTTCATATAAATATGAATTTTGAGGATTATTGCATTGGAAATAGTAGCATGAAAACTAAACAACGGAATTGACCCTGATAAAATAAATTAATAGATTAGAATAACATAAATATATCGAAGTGAACGGTGGATAGCCTATTAGGCGGGGTTTTCATTCTGTCACTGTATCAAGCTTTGGTCAAATTCATTTCTTTTAACATGATTATAATATGTCTCGCACTAGAAATTTATGAAAACATAAATATGATGGGGAACTGAGCGGAGTCCACCTATGCCAACTAGTTTATTTATTTATTTATTTTTCAACGGGTGTTTTTAAGTGTTTTTTATTGCAATTAATTGTTATTTTTGATTATTTAGGTTTAATTATCTAGCATTTTACTTTTATTTAAAATTTGAATCTATATATCAATTTTTATTCATAAAATACAATTTAAAAAAAAAAAAATTCTTATCCATGTATGGTAGAGAGAGTATCATTTCTATGTCATATTTTCGAAAATGAGTTTAGGCTATATTTATACGTTTTGAGGTTCTCGCCATCTGCATAGAAATCACATTTTTAGCGATTAACCAGTGTGAATGTCTATTATCAGCATATCTCCAGTAGGAAGTTCAAACTCGGTATTCTAAATCTGTATAACACTGAGAAATATATATATATATATATATATATATATATATATATATATACCGCCGTCATCTAGAATGAAAATGTGGCTATTTTCTAAATCCCTTAACTAGAAATATAGATTTCTGAGCTATGCGCATAAGGCACGCCAATAAACTGAATAGACGAAATGATCGAGAATTTCTAGTCTACACATTTCTAGACGGTGAAACAATATTCTAAATATTCTGAATCTTTTGTATGGCGAGAAATTCTCGCTTGATTATCTAGAATTGGGTCATAAACCAGGATTACTTGCTGAAACCCGCCTCTTGTGTTCACATTTATTTGGAGATATTTTCAAATAGGTTTGACCTCGATAATATAGACAAACACTCTAGAATTCTAATAGGGGTTTCTAGAACTCGCTTTCAAAGGGGACTAGAATTTATAAGGATGACATGGAACTATTTTTTCTAGAGCCACAATTTAGATTCTAGGTGTCAGTTACAGATTTTTTTCTCAGTGCACAATGCACACCGGCATGAAAAGTGAAACAATTTAAAAATACAGTATTTTAAAACTTGTAGAATAACATAACATAACATGTCAAAACATAAACTAACCTGCAATCAAACTTACAGAATAGCATCCAGGAGTGCAAATTTCGAAATAGAGGTGAAACGCTTTTCGAACGCATTGGCGACTTTTGAATTTTTATCGTCACTTTAGACAAAAATACATAATTTATGTTATTATTATTATTATTTGTTTGTTTCTTTTCTTTTCGTTTTCCTTTCTTTTTCTTTCTTTTCTGTTTTTCAATATTTTATAATTTATTTATATTTTTCATGCGCTACTTGGCTTAAAGTGGCTTTTACGAAAGTGGAGTCCTTGGCGAAAAATGTCCGATCTATTTCAGCATCAAAATTTTAAAAATTACCCAGGATTATCAATAAGTAAAGTTCTTTAATGTAATACTGATTTAGCTTTCATGCCAAGCGCGATTTATCCGTGCCAAAAATGTACTATTTAAACAAAAGGGGGAAAAATCTAAAATTGAGGTATATTATTTATTTTATTTATTTATTGTTTATTTTTTTTTTTACTCCCTTTTCATATTTTCATTTTTTCATGTGCAGGAGCAAATTTAATACCTATTTTTTTTTTTTTTTTTTTTTTTTTTTATTTTCGCGTGAAAGCATATTTCATTTTATGTTGAAAAAAAAAAAGTAATTTTTTTTCTTTTGGCAACACTTAAAAATTTAAATGTCTATTTTTAAAGCTTTTACCAGGTTATTATTTTCCAATTTTAATTAATTTTAAAAAATCTAATCAAAATTTCTTTACAAATAAGGTACCAAATAAAAGGGGCATTTTCTGAATCCGTCGGTTTAATTAACTTATCGAACAATTAGATTTTTTAAAATTAACTAAAGTATGAAACGCAGGTGGAATTTGCGCCGACACACAGACAAACAGACTCAAAAATCTCTTAGCCATTTATATGTATAGAGATTCTAGTGGTGCGAAATAAAGGCGAGGCTAAAAGTACTCCGGAATAAATTAAAATATTGGCAGCTATGGAACTCTGTGTATAGCTGAAATTAACGCACATTCGCCACCCTTTTCAAAGAAAATGAGTTGGTTCCCACTTCCAAACGTAGGGCACCTAATTCTAGCGTTATTTAGCACAGAAATATCACTAAAAATTTATTTTTATCCTAATTGAATAAATTGAATAAATTTATTCATCTACGTTTAACTATCCCCGTTATCTGCAACCAGCTATGTTTTGTTACAGTCGCGTTTGGACAACCTCCTTACCAGCAGAGCTCGAAGTCTCCGCCCTTTTTTCAGGACACTTTCAAAAATGAAAAAAAATTGCTTCTTTGCCATCACTATATTTATACAGAAATATTTACTATTTTTTAATATTAACGTTTTCGCGACCGCATGATTTTGAGTTTTTGACAGTAAGGTCCGCCTCTAGGCGTTATTCTCCCACGTTACACTATTTCAGAACAAAATTTTCTGTATTCACATTTATATTAGAAATGGATATACATTATCATTATATTCTTTCTAATCTAGGTATCTGTATCCATACTATATTTCATTCAAAAATGTGAATATTGGTTATATATTTAAGAAATAAATAGCATAAATATTGCGAAAGAAACGCTCACTGGTTGAGTTACAGATTTTCAAATGACGTGAATTAACAAAACTACGGAATATTAATTACTATGTTGGCAAGTATTGTTTTAACGTAAATTATTAACTTAATTTTTAAATTATAATTGCTTTCTTTTAAATTTTTTAGGACTGCATAACTGTTTTGTTAAGTTTAAACTTCAAATATTTTGTATTTAATTTTAAAATTCTATTTTTCTTAGATTTGTTTTGTGTTAGAGGGAAAAACTGGATAGCATGCAGTTCGGCTTTAACCCCTTCCTTCTCGCTTTCGTAATATTCACGGGCAGTGACCACGCCCCACGTGTATTTTTCCTTTAATATGTTAGGGTACATGAAAGCACCAGCCAGTACCAAACTATATATAATGTATTTGAAAATATGTACAAAATAAATTGATATTATTCATATATTTATTTTCAATCCTTTTTTTTTTTTTTAATTAGACAAAAATGTGGATTTTATGGGCGTGTCTTTGAAAAATATGCGACCGTTAAGGGGTTAAAAGCAGTGAGTTGCCATTTGCAAGGCAAAGTGTCATTGACAGGCTGAACTTGTTCAGTACAAGCTATGTATGGCCATAGTTGCTAATTTAGCTCCTTTTGGCTACCAGAAAATTTTAATAAAATTTTTTATTTTACTTAATCAGTGAAAACTGTTACAGTTCTCTAATTAAATAAACTAAATATTTCCATTAAAATTTTCTGGTAGACAGAAGGGGCTAAGTTGGCAACTATACGTATGACTCCCTTAAAATTGAAGAATAATAACACTTTCTAGCAAGGCAGAAAAGTGCTGACCACTTCGGGTTGCCTATCTGTCTTTATGGAACTTTGGAACCCCAACAATTTTTGTGTCCTTTCTAAAGGACTAATTTTTAAACTTTCTAATATAACTGTTCCCCGTATTTTGACTGTTTATTTTGATTTGCAATATGTCAGAAAATGTTTCAATTTGACTTTCAATATTAACATTTAAATTTAATGTCATTATCTTTATATTCTCAGGGATGGAACACGGGCGCAGAATTCATACCACTCTCAATGTAAGAAAATCTTCTACTTCTTAAATCAACGATATTATATGTAGAGAAATTTCTTAAACGGATTCCGGTATGAATTCTGCGCCCGTGTTCCATCCCTGTATTCTTGAAACGACACGATATTTCCTGTGTCACTTCACTAACTTAGATTTATAATTGTACACTCTTATCAATCCCAATTAAATCATTAAATTTTTCAATCAGTTGAGGTTTTAAATTCAAAAACTCACTAAATTTTGTTTCTTTAGCTTGTTTTTATATCTTTTACTTAAGATATTTTCCACTTTTGTTAAATGTTTATTAAAAGAAAAAAAAAAAAAAAAAAAAAAAAAAAAAAAAAATCTTAAACCTTTTCTTTTTTTCTTTAGACCTTTTTTTTTTTTTTTTTAATTACAATAAAATATTTTAATATGTTATACTAAATAATAAGGGATAAACGAAACAAAACTTCAGTTAAGAGGCTTACCAGATAAATAATAATAATATATTATTTTAAAATTTTACCTTTTGACAATAAACACGTACACTAATTGAACGAGAAATAAGTATTTACCCCGATTCATAGCGTCTCACAATCCAAGAAGATTCTAAAGTAACCTGCCATTCACAGGTCATATTATCTTCCAAAACAGTTCTTGAATATACTGGTCACCCATACTGGTCACCAAAATGTGGCGTCGTGGCAACTCCACTTTGTGCGTGTTCTAGATTTATCATAGAAGTCCTTATTATCATTTTACCATTTTTAATCAAATTTAAGAATACTTTTCATTAATAAAACATAAATTAACATATGGATATTTCATTAAAAACTATAAAAACTTTATCAGGAACTTCCCCGTTTACAAATGACATTTTCATTGTTCGTGATTTCATCAAGATTACAAATTTACTCATCGGTTGGAGAGAATGCAAGCAGAAAATTTCCTATCGCAGGTAGGGTGAGTTGCCATGTTTTACGGTACTAACAGCAAAACTTAATTATTCTATGAGAAATTTTTATGAGAATTACTTATTACCCAATGCAATTTTTTATTCTATTTTTACGTTCAGAAAGTTTATAACTGTTAAATTAGTTTTGTTTTTCAGATTTTTTTTTAATTTTTATTTTTTAAATTTTATACTGAATTTATAAATGCGCAAAATGGCTAAGTACATTTTGCGGTACTTTCATAAAAAAAAAAAAAAAAAAAGACTAGATAATGAGTTATTTTCATTAACATGGAGTTGAGAGTGAGCTACCACAGAATATAAATGGTGCCTTCCCGTACCCCCTCCTGTAAGATCAGTTGAATTCGTCCAGTACAAGAACATCCAACATGATTCAAACATATCACGCCAATGTATGAAATTTTTTATTGGTGCAAAGAAAAATCTTTAGCATAAATACCAAGTCTCTTGTATTTCAAGGGAGGATTAGTACCGGAAATTTTGTATAATTTTTTTCATATTATTTTATCGTTGAAAATATTCGTGACAAATCCTTTTTAAAAAATAAGGGTGATAAATCTGATTAAAACATCAGGTAGGCTGGTAGCTATGCGTTAGACTGCAGTAAACATAAGTAAATCGACACATACTGTTAAGAATTTGTAAACAATTCGCAGTTATTTTTATGTAAATTCATTCAAAGAGGCTTGGTCAGGTGATAAAATGTCAGTTTTCTGCATTTCTAGCTTTATTTCGCTTTAAAATAGCTCATTTTCCTTAAAAACGCATTAAAAAGCTAAGGCAGGTAATGGATTTAGCGCCAAATTTGACGACTTTTTCCCTTTTTGGTGACCTTCACTAGAAAATTCTTATTATCGATATACCAAATATGGAAGCTTTAACCTCATTGTCTGTCCAGTTTCTGGACTTTTCTACGTGTTTCTACGAGAGTATTTAAGGAGCCGCTTTACACCAAATCAGTCAGTCTCAGATTAATTTTGCCAAAACATTTGCTGGATAAAGATCTCTGAGCCTCTTTGGAATGCAGTCGCATTGCTGTATGTTAATGCTCTGACTCTGACACAGTTTGTACCGTGAATTTGCTGTGGACAGCTGTCATTTAAGCTGTGTTTACTGGTGAAACTGAAGTTGATACCTGGTTTATAGACCTGTATTCTTCTAGAATTTTCTGTAAATAAAGTTTCCAGCCTCTGCAAGATTCGCTTTTCTTTCTCAACTCGCGAACCCCCAAGTACGCAACAATATGTTTTTATAAGCACAAAAGCATGTTTCATGTAAAAAAGAACATGAACAACGTTTAATATTTGCTTACAAGGTCGCATAATGAGTTTGATTGTATTAGGATTATAGCTGGAAATTGCTTCATAAGCATTTCAAACTGTGCTGTACAATTTTTATACTGTTTTTAACTTAAATGCACTATGTGATGTTTGAACAATTTATAATCAAAATGAATATTACTTGAAATTAATAAAAAATTTAAAGATTGGTCTGGGAGAAAATCCTCTAAATATTTTTAAATAACTTTTTTATTTAATAAAATAAAACATTTTATTAATGTATTTACATCACTAATACCAAAAAGAAATTTTTTTCAATTGCTTTTTAAAATACACTGGAAATATACTATAATAATCCGTTTTTATAAAAATAATGATATAGGTATCAAGACTCTGTTTTTTCAAGGGAGGTTTAATATCGGAAATATTTCATGCCAGATGAATTGCAGAAAACATAAGATCACTCCCGAACTGGAATGAAAATATTATGGGTATGAACGGAATTCCCCCCCCCCCCCCCCCTCAAAACTGTTAAATGCAGCAATTCCCGCTGAACGAACCTTGTATCAGAAATAAGAAGCATATAGTACAAAATAGGAAATTTTCACCAATACTTAATAACGATTGAATAAGAAGAGAATTACTCTTAAAATATAACGGTAGGAAAAGAAAGCGGAGCTAACAATGTAGCAAAATAAATTAATACATGTGTTTGCAAATCTGCTTTTTAATATTCTCATAAATCTTAAATAATGAACAGGCTTATTAAGTTTCTTAGTTGTTTTTACGTATTTCTTTTCTGCTAATAACAAAACATTTTGTCATTCAGTGTAACTTTAATCCTTTGCGGAGGAGTGACTGAAAAATAGAAGGCTAAACGGCTAGAGTAAGAAAGAGTTAAAATAGAACCTTTAAATGTTTCATTAAAACCATAGCATCCTAAACTAGATACCTGTCGCGTTGCTCGGAAACTTGGCAACAGTCGAAGCGGTAGACAGCGCCACCTGGTACAGATTGCGCGACTTTTTTTTTCAAATTTACCAATAAATCTGTACTGATAAGTATAAAGGTTTTAAGTCCAAAAATGTCGATTTTGAGATAAGTACATAGTCAGACTCAGAAAAAAATTCTCTATCGATTGGTATAAAGGATTTAAATCTATATCATTTAGTCTTTGAGAAAATCATTGGTGAAAAGATTCAAGTCAGAAATTTAGCAATCATGTTTGTATATATTATATACGTATAATATAATACATAAATTTATTAAAAATAAACAAACTTCAAAATTAAATGTATGTAGTTTATTCACAAAATTGTACATTATGATAATATCCTGGTTAAAACTGTATTGAATGGGACGTTTTTGCACAGAATTTTTTTAACTTTATTTTGCGTCTCCTGAAAAATCAAGAATATGAACTTAAATCTTTTATACTTATCAGTACAGAACTTTAAAAAGTGATATATGATATATATAATCGACGTTTCTTCGATTCTCTTCGCATTTTATGTATATCATATCTCACTTTTAAAAACTTTTGGTGGCTGTTGAATAAAAAAGTTCGCAATCTGTACCAGGTGGCGTTGTCTACCGCTTCAACTGTTGCTAAGTTTCCGAGCCACGCGACAGGCATCTAGTTTAGGAGGCTATGCTAAAACAATACATTAATGAGAAAAAAAAAATGCTTTCTTTTTTAATCTGTTTAGCGTCGTAGGCGTATATATATATGTTAATGAAAATTTACAACATCAATTGCTGTGAATAAAATTTAAATGATTTTAATACGGATACGTAAAAATCTTTTGTTGAATGTAGTAACAGTTTAGAGGAATGCCGAAAGGTGGGGTTCACTTTTTAAAATAAGGCCAACTGCCGGCTTCAAAGGGTTAACAGCTGTTTTTTCTTGTGATAAACACATAAAGAAGTTTATAATATGTATTCCAACTTAATTTTATTTGTATTCTAATTTGTTATGTTTCAATAAACATATTATGTATTGAAATGTTAGAGATTAGAGTGATTAAAATAATCTCTTCCTTCCATTTTAGAGCACGTAACTTCATTAACATAGGATTGATATATAAGTAAACTTGTCTATTCTAAGAGAAGGCTATTCCCAAAATCTACATACCTAATCCAAATTATGGCGAAACATGTCATCCATCTGTTTGTGTGAATTGTTAACGGTTTATAGGATCCCAAAGGATTTCAATATTAAATCTATCAATTGGAGACAAATATTATCTATCGAAATCGGTGAAAACATTAACAAGCTAAGTTGTAATATGTGACATTTCATTGTTTATTATGTGAAACGTTTTACTTAAATTTTATATTACTGTTTTTGGTTTATAATATGTGAATTTGCAAATGTTTTAATTAAAGTCATTTTCCTGCTTATAATACTGAGATAAATCTCTTACATTTAGTTTTTCCGAACTGAAACTTATTATATCATACAAGGATATTTGAATTTGCTTTTACGACCAGAACTTTCGAAGAATACATACGGTCCTATTTAATCCCATAAAACGGTTTTAAAAATAATATAAATATTTCTCTATGAAAATATTGGCAGAATAAATAAGTTTGAGGTAAATCAGAGCTCGATGTCTCCGCCCTTTTTGCAGGACACATTCAGGAATGAGAAATCTCAGCCTTTCATGCTACTACTACTTTTATGCATACCCTCCAACATACAAATTAATATTCCGTAGTATTGTTAGCCTCGCCTTCTTTTTCACACCAGAATATTTTTAGAGTATTTTCCTTCTTATTTAATCGCAATTGCATTTGAAGAATATTACTCTAAAAATTTATTGGTGGGAGAAAAAAGGCGAGACTAACAATACTACGGAATATTAATTAGCATGTTGGAGGGTATGCTTTTATGCATTAATACAAATCCTATTAATCATGATACGTTACTATAAAAATACGATAATGATTTCTGCATAAAAATAGTGGTTGAAATTTCTCATTGTCTAAAGTGTCCTGAAAGAAAGGCGGAAATTTCAAGTGCTGGAAATATTGTATGGCCCATGAAATGTTAGTCAGACACAAGGACAGTGTTGCCAGATTTTAGGACTTCTTTATTCGATATCCATCAAAGATGAATCGTCTGTTTCTTATACCAAATATTACTTCTCAATATTACTGATGAATATTAAATAAAATCTTTGCAAAATCTGTCAGTACTGCACAAGGCTTATATTAAAACTTATTTTTGTTATCACTATTTCTATTTAAAAATTCCTACATTATTTTTAGAATAATTTTATATGATTAGCCAGCTAAAAAAAATCTGTAGAAAAACTATTAAAAAAAAAAAGAATGCCGGCAATCAGAAGTTATTTGGAATAAGAATAATAAAATATGCAGAATATGACTTCAGATTATCTGTAGTTTTTTTGAAGGTTTTCTTTTTAGCTGGGTAAATAAGACAGTAAATATTCTTCGAATATTGTGGTCACAAATCTGTGTTTAAATGTCGTGTTTCTGTTTGACTAACATAACATGTGCCGTATGGAATTACCCTGCACTGTTTCTATAACAACTATTATGATTATGGGTGATCGGGGCTTTGACAGAGATTTTGGTTTTTCTTTTAACTTTCTTTTCTTTCTTTCTTTCCTAATAATTAGTGATATTCTGGTAAATACAAGGGAAAGCCTTACTTTTTGGCTACAAAATCATGTGTGACGCATCAATTAAATGTGTATTTAAGCAATGCTCAAAACTCTTTTATTAAAAATTTGCAATTTAACCTTTATACCTGTACGGTAATGTTGCCAACATTTTATAGGGACTTTTATATACCAAATATCATTCTTCAAAACTAGTGGTGATTATTAAATAAAGAAGACCTTATAGTTTAGTATCACTGCCATTGCCGTAGTGATTAGTTGGTATAACAAGGTGTGAATAGAGATATTAAATCAAAACACAACAATTTTCAGTTGTAAATTTTCACATATATATTTCCGCTTACAAATTTGTAGGAAATTTTGTGCATTAATTTAGAACTAGAGCTGTCACAAAATTTGTGTCTTCCTTATTCTCCGAAATGAAATTAAGCAGACATGTAGACATTTTCTAAAAGGGTCAAACCACGTTCTAAACCTTTCAAAATATGTAAATATTTTGAAAATCAGAAGTCGAAAATGTTTAAGAATCCAATATTTTTCTTTTATTGAATAGAGAAAAATGAAATAAGACGTAAATTGTCAACAATAAAATCATTGTTAGAAAACACTATTGTAAAATGAAAAATGTCGCAACATTTGTTTCAGGTAGGAATAGTAGTACAACCTTTCTGCAGGCGAGCAAAAGAAAAAAAAAAAAAAAAAAAAAAAAAAAGGTAGGGAAAAGCATTTGGGCGTACTTTTTCTTTTGGTGAAGAGTTGTGTTATTATTTCAAAACGAATTTGTTACAGACATATTTGCTAACATCCTAATTTTTTTCCGTAGTTTTGTTAATCCCGCCCTTTTTTTCACAATAGTAAATTTCAAGAGTTTGTGACATAAACGGTCTGCGATATAGACATAACGATCTGCGCATGAGCAGAGAATCGAAGACTGACTGTGTGGAAGAAAAATCGGGAGAGTCGGCGAAAGGATGCCGAAGTGAGGAGTGGGTGGTGTCAGCCTGTGTGCTGGAGAGAACGCCTGCCGAATGTCTTTTTTTCGAAATGTTTCGTGAACTCAAAGTTATGATTTTAAATTTTCTTATACATTTTAATTAGTGTGATCTAGATGTTTACGTGTTCTTGTGTAGTCTGCAAAAATAAACGTGTGTCTTTAAAAAAATACTTCCGGATGTTTTCCTGGTTTGATGTTACAGACAATTTATATGGAGGTTCCACTATAGATGTAAGGAAGCAGAAAAAAAGAGGTGGGTGTTCTTTTGTTTTTACTATCCCAGGCCACTAAACGTTAACCCCTTAACGCGCGGTGTCCTTGCTGCGAGGACGCAAAATTTAAGATCCAGCTGCAAAAATTCATCCCGGAAACTTTTTAGCAAAAATTTACGTTTATAACATATCAGAAAAGGCCGGTTTTTTTAAGCTTATAATTTAAAATTTCTTTTAGTTTAATTTAGTTCATGAATTCCGGTGGCAGTATAATTTAAATGATCTGAATTGTCTTGCACCGCAAAGGGTTAATTAGTTATAAATTTTCTAATTGAATACTGTACATCAGTACAGAATTATATTATTTATGTTTTGCTTTGTTTTCTTTATACTATTTGGTACAGCTAACTTGGCTAATATAGATGTATAAACCATCCTGGTTTTATGAAGCCATGCCGGCAAAGTGTATGATATAATGAAATGGTGGTATAAAGTATAAAGCACACCCAGTGCATAACGTTTGAAATTTTACAGCAATCTTTATTATGGCATAACCATCCTGGTTTTATGAAGCCATCCCGGCAAAGTGTATGATATAATGAAATGGTGGCATAAAGTATAAAGCACACCCAGTTCATAGTGTTTTGAAATTTTACAGTAAATCTTTATTACGTCATAAATTGTAACTGTTCTTATTGAAAACGTAATTTTTCGATTTTGAGAAAAAAGTAAATTTCTCGTCCAGAGAAAATAAATTAGTATTTTTATGTGATTGCTGTTGGATTAGATTTTTGTGTTTTCAAATTCAGAAAACAAAAATAAATTCTCATCCCGAGAAAATATATTTTCCTATAGTTTTCATGTTCAAATGTTTTATTTTCTGTGTAAGTGTAATTACTCAAAGGCAAAAGTTCGATAAAAGAAAAAAAAAAAAAAAAAAAAAAAAAAAAGCTGAACGGAAAAATTGTGGTTTTCACTTTATGAAGAGAAACCAAGGTCAAATATTTGATCTGTATTTTTTTTTGTTTTTGTTTTTTTTCTTCTCTCTTTATGTGAAGTGTATGAGTAATGAGATTTTACTGAAGAAGAGAGCGGAGGGAAATAAAGTGAATAAGTGAGAAAATAGAGTTGATGTTATTTATTGATTTTCATCTGTAAAAAAGAAAACAGATCTACTTTACATTTTTATTTATTTGAGTGAGTAATAACGATTAGAATTTACCACTTATGTGCTGTGCTGACTACGCATACATTTTTTATGCGATTAATTGTTTGAATGACGGTTTATTTTTATTTTATTATTAGTCACAGGCATTGAAATAAGGAGAGTGATAAAGAAAGGTGGTTTCTATGTAAAGTTGTACTTCTTTCTTTTAACTGAGCTATCTTTTCCTTGCGATTATATATTTTTTTTAATGTGAGAGAGTGTGAAACTAAATAAATATATATTATATGTTCTTCGCACGTATTAGATCGCAATAATACAGGATAAAGTGCGACAAAATAGGTTTATTTTGTTCATTTATTCTGTTTTATTTATAAAATTGGTTTTTGGTTACCTTCTTCTATAATTATGTCTTTTTTAGGAAGGGGTAGAAAACAAGATCTAATTGATCTTGCGACAGAAATGGGGTTAGTTTTCGATCCTAATATTAAAATTGTCGCTTTAAAAGATTTAATTGTTAAGAGTGAAAAATATGATGAAGAGTTCATTAAGGGTGTGTTTGATCAAATAGTAGAAGATAGGAAAAAACGGGAAGATTTAGTAAAGGAACAGGAACAAATAGAACGAGAAGAAAAATTACGGAAACAGGAATTGGAAAGAGAGAGACTTGAAAAGGAAGAGAGTTTAAGAAATGAAGAATTAGAAAGGGCTGATAGGATTCGGAAAGAATCTTTCGAGTTAGAAAAATTAAAACTTGAGGCTGAGATCAAACGCGCGGAGAATGGGAATAAAACTTGTGAGGTAGTTAAGAATTCCACTTTGGATATAAAAAATTTAGTTCATAAATATGATTTAAAAGAAGACATTAGTTTATACTTAGTTTTATTTGAAAGACAAGCGCGTCGTGCTGAAATACCGGAACCCACTTGGATAACTCATCTTTTGGGATTACTTCCTTATGAAATCACAGAAATGATAGCACGTGAACCCGAAGAGAATGTGAAGAGTTATGAACAGGTTAAACAATTATTATTAAAACGGTTCAAATTAACTTCCGAAAAATTTCGGCAGTTTTTTAATAAGCATCATAAAGTTCCCGAAAAAACGTGGATAGATTTTTATCATGAACTTTCAACTTATTTTGAGGGATGGATATCCGGATTAGGAATTTCCACCTTTGAACAATTAAAAGACCTAATGATTGTAGATCAGATAAAAAAACGAGCTCCTTTAGATTTTAAAGAGTTTTTTTTGGATGAATGGTCGGGTATTATTTCGCCGCTGCAGTTAGTTGAAAAACTTGAGGAATTTGAGGATGTTAAAAAAACTACCAAAACTAAAACCACTAATCATAACTTTAAATATAAAAGTAATTATAAATTAGAGAAAAATATGGGACAATTTCGTAAATTTGAGGATTTCAAATCAAAACGAGTAGATTCTAAAAATAGAGATTTTGAAAAAAGAACACTTAAGTGTTTTGAGTGTGGTTCTCCTGAACATTTGAGACCGCAGTGTCCTAGAATAAAAAAAATGGCTTCCGAAAGTCTCAATAACATTTGTGAGCGAAACTCGTTTGAAAACCTTTTAGCCCCTTTTACATTTAAAGGTAAAGTAAATGGCAGACCATGTGAAATTTTACGTGATAGTGGCGCAACAATTGATATTGTACCACAAAAATTCGTTAAATCAAGGGACATGACCGGAGAGCATGTTTGGGTGCAACAACCGTTGGATTTTACACCAATTTGTTTGCCGATTGCCGAAATACTGCTTGAATGTGAGATAGGAAGTATTGCTACTAAAGCTGCTGTTATTCCTAATGAATTAGATCGGGGTCGATATTATTCGGAAATCGCAGTGCAGCTATTCTTAAAGACTCAAAACGTATTAAAGAACTTCCTGAGCAAATAAATGCTGTAATTACTCGGTCTCAAAAACGACAAAAAGAAAATAAGGCAAAGCTTTCAGAGGAGAAATTAGACGTTAAAGAACAAAATATGGAAATTAAGGATGAGGGGGAGGGAGAGTATTCCGAACAAAATATTTTACCTCCGGCAGACCCACATGATTCGCTTGACAGTTTGGCTAAAATAGATTCTCATACGTTGATAGGAGAACAACAGAAAAGTGTGGAATTAGCGCCTTTAATCGAATCCGCAAAAACTAGTTGTAAAACTGATTTTAAGATAAAAAATGGAATTTTAGTTAAAAGAAAAGTGAATAAATTGGGAGAGGACGAAAATTTAATCGTTGTTCCAGAAAAACTTAGGGAGCAAATTAAAAGGATGTGTCATGAAGAAGTTTCAGGTAATTTGGGAATTCTTAAGACAAAAGATAAATTAGTAAGACACTTTTACTGGCCAAATTGTTTCAAAGAAATCGAGGAATATGTAAAATCATGCGATGCTTGTCAACGACTGGGCAAAGCAACCGATAAAAAGAAAGCTCCCCTGATGAGTGTGCCCGTTATATCAGAAGTTTTTGGCAAACTTAATGTAGATGCCTGCGGTCCTTTGCCGACATCTGCTGAGGGAAATAAATATCTAATTACGGTAATATGTTTAGCATCTAAGTACCCTGATGCCGTCCCAGTGCCGGATATAACTTCCAAATCAGTAGTAAATGCCCTTATGACGATTTTTAGTAGAATGGGTTTCCCAAAAGAAATCCAAACCGATCAAGAAAAATCGTTTATGAGTGTGTTAACGGTGGAATTTTTGGAAAAATTCGGTATAAAAATTGTTAGAAGCTCGATTTACCATCCTCAAAGTAATCCAGTCGAACGTTTTCATCGTTCTATTAAACGGGTATTAAAAGTTTTGTGTATCGAAAATACTCCAAATTGGGAGGCTCAGCTACCTATCGCTCTTTTCGCACTAAGGACTGTGACTCATGAAAGTACAGGGTTTAGTCCTGCTGAACTTGTTTTTGGGAAAAATCTGAGAATTCCAAATGTTTTGTTATATGAAAAATGGTTAGACCCTCCTGATGAAGAAAATAATGTTGTACAGTACGTTTTTGAGTTAATGAACCGCTTAAAAAAGAGTCAAGATTTAGCAAGGGAAACCATGGAAGAAATGAGGGACAAACGAAAAAAATGGTATGACCGAAATGCCATAAAAAGGGAATTTCACGAGGGTGATTCCGTGTTAGTATTTACAATGAATCAACCACACAAATTGGCTGCTCAATGGAAGGGACCGGGAAAAATCGAGAAAACATTATCTGAAACAAACTATGTTGTTAGGTTTGAGGGAAATCGAGAAAGAAATAAAGTTTACCATATTAACATGTTAAAACCTTATTATAGGAGACCTGAATTGTTAAATATGGTACTTGTAGCGGAAAATGATTCGTGTGAGACTTCCGAATTAGATGAGGATTTTCCCGATTTGTTAAATGATCCTAACGTATTTGATTTCAGGGAAATCGTAGAAAGAAATTCTTTGAGAGAAAAATTAACGGATGAGCAAATTAATCAATTAGAAAGACTGTTATTAAAATTTTCGAAGCTTTTCTCGAACATTCCAGGGAAAACCCATTTGGTAGAACATAATATTGAATTAATTAGTGATAAGCAAATTCAACAAAAGCCATACAGAATGACAAACCGCCAAAATGAAATACTTAAATCTGAAATAGAAAAAATGCTCAGATATAAAATAATTGAACCAGGTGATTCTGATTACATTTCCCCTATGATACTTGTTGAGACACCAGGTAGGGATCCCAGAGCTTGTATTGATTATAGAAAATTAAATGAAATTACGCGTACTCAATTTTATCCCATTCCAAATTTGGAACAGAGAGTAGAAATAGTTTCTGCGGCAAAATATATAACCCTTATTGATTTGACAAAAGGTTATTGGTAAATTCCATTAAGTTTAAAGGCCCAGAAAATTGCTGCTTTTGCAACAAATTTTGGAGTGTACAGACCTCTGCGTATGCCATTCGGTCTAAAAAATGCCCCGTATTATTTTAGTAAACTTATGAACGAAATTTTAATTGGTTGTGAGGACTATGCCGTTCCTTATATAGACGACATCACTATATTTTCACAGACTTGGGATGATCATATAAAGCATTTACAAGAGGTATTTGAACGTATAAAAAGTGCCAACTTAACCATAAAGCCCGCAAAATGTAAGTTTGCTCAAAGCGAGGTACAATATCTGGGGCACATAGTTGGTCATGGAAAGCGGTCGCCAGCCGAACTAAAGGTGAAAGCAATTCAAAATTTTCCTGTCCCAACTAATAAAACAGAAATAAGATCATTTTTAGGACTTGCAGGTTATTACAGGCAGTACATTCCCATGTTTTCTGTTATAACGTCTCCTCTGATAGAATTATTAAAGGGTAAAAATAAAAAAGGGTAAAATCGAATGGAACGAGGAATGTACCCGAGCATTTAATTTATTAAAACAAAAACTTTCTAACAAACCCCTTTTGCACGCACCAGACTTTTCAAAGCCATTTATATTACAGACAGATGCGTCAGATTTGGGTTATGGGGTAGTGTTAGCACAACAAGATGAAAAAGGCGAAGAACATCCAATATTATATTTGAGCAAAAAGTTTACTGCAGCTGAGAGAAAGCACTCAGCGACGGAAAAAGAATGTGCCGCAATAATATACGGCATAAAAAAATTAAGGGGTTAAATTGATTGACAAACTGAATTTTCCATCCACACTGATCACAATCTTCTGACATTTTTGAATAAAAATTCCGGAAATAATGCGCGTTTATTTAGATGGGCTTTGGCGCTACAAGCATATAACTATAAAGTTGTTCATAAACGAGGAAAAGATAACACAAATGTAGATTGCCTTAGTCGAAATCCTGAAATGGTGAACTAATAAACTGAAATGTATAGTATTACAATTTTCTGTTCATTTTTTAAAATTTTGATCATAAAAATTTAATTATATTGTGTATTATTTTAAATATTTTGTATATTACATATGTTTTCTCACGTGTTTATTTATATGTTTACTTTCATTCTTGAGAGGAAAATTACCTTAGGGTAATAGTACTTATATCAAATAATAACAAAATATGTGAATAATTGTTGATTTTGGTGTAAAAAAAAAAAAAAAAATTGTGTATATAATATGAAAAAAAAATTTCTTTTTTCATAAATTTATGTATACAAGGACAATACAGTGCTACATCGATATATCTATACTATCTTGAAATTTACGTGGACTGGTATATTGACTTTTACTAACTGGTATACTTTGATAATTGGTACATTTTAAGCACTGTTTTTAATAAATTTTCAACATTGGTATTATTTTTAAATGGCCTGGTGATAGTTAGAGAACACCCTAAGCATACCTCACTTCTGCTGAAATTTTTCTAGTACCATAATAACTCTGGTATAACTGAAGTATTAACCAACTCTAATAGTGCAAAGACTGGTTTCTGCGTGTGAGTAATTGTTATGAACTGTATTTTCAGTCTTTAATGGTGTTCTAATATTGAACTTAGTCTCCAAATCACCATGCCTGAGTTTGTTTTCCCCCGTCTACCGGGAAAACAAAATTTGATGCGGGGAGGAGTTTGTGACATAAACGGTCTGCGATATAGACATAACGATCTGCGCATGAGCAGAGAATCGAAGACTGACTGTGTGGAAGAAAAATCGGGAGAGTCGGCGAAAGGATGCCGAAGTGAGGAGTGGGTGGTGTCAGCCTGTGTGCTGGAGAGAACGCCTGCCGAATGTCTTTTTTTCGAAATGTTTCGTGAACTCAAAGTTATGATTTTAAATTTTCTTTTACATTTTAATTAGTGTGATCTAGATGTTTATGTGTTCTTGTGTAGTCTGCAAAAATAAACGTGTGTCTTTAAAAAATACTTCCGGATGTTTTCCTGGTTTGATGTTACAAGTAATATTCTCCAAATGAAATTACGATTAAATAAGTAGAAAAATACTTTAAAACGATACTGATGTGAAAAAGAAGGCGGAGCTGCCAATACTACGGAATATTAATTAGTAAGTTGGCTGCAGAGGTACGAAATTATTTTTACGGATTTTCCGTAACCTTAATACCGGAAATTTTTTATTGTATTTTTTTGTAATAATTATTTGCAATCAAATATGTCAACTTTTTCTATTTCGTTACAATGGTACGAAATTTAATTTTAGTTGGTAGTATCTTGGATCTTGGTACCTCAGTTATTGTTGTGAGTCACTCAATTTTATGATGTTTGATTTCATCATCTTTCTGCATCCTTTATTGCATAGCTGCCAATATTTTAATTTATTCCGGAGTACTTTTAGCGCCGCCTTTATTTCGTACCACTTTATTAAAAGAAAAATTTTCCGCAATATATAACTTTAATAAAATAAGACAAAATCAGTATAAAAAAATATGTGGTACGAAATAAAGGCGGGGGTAAAAATACTCCGGAATAAATTAAAATATTGGCAATTATGTTTATTGTCTTTGTCCGCTATAGTTCATTGATATCTGTTTACTTAACATAATATATATACTATAAAGCATGAATTTTAACACTTATTTCAAATATCAACTTTTTAAAATACTTTTTGAAAATAAAATATTTATCTCGAAATAAAAATTAAGCTTATTGTTACAAATTATAATTTTGTATATCCTTTTTAAAAAAGTAAATAAATAACCTTCGTTTCTTTCTAACAAAGCATATTTTAGTGTGAATCTACATAATATTTTGAACTTAAAATTCACAATGACTACAGAGAATACCGAAGAACATATTATCGTTTTATTCCGAGCGTACATAAGTAAAAGATAAATATTTATTTTCAAATGCATGAAACAAGTATTTTCAAGCAAGGAATTTCTCATTTGTACAACATTTTGTAAATATAACAAAGTCTTGCCTTTTACACGAATTCTTATATGAATGCATAGACAGATATTTATTTTATCAAATTTAATCTCTTTGTAATCTTTTCAGGTATTCGCGATTAATGTTTCATAGAAAATTCTACTATGAAGAATAGGAGATTATAGGTTTTCATAACAACATTAAATGTGACATATCAGTCATTACATGAAACGATTACTTTTTAAAATCACACAATCAACTGTGGAAGAAAATCATATTTATTGAAATTTTATTTTTCCGACTGAGTGAAAATAATGCCTGGACTGGGAGTCGAACCCCGGATCTTTGACTTCTGCCTAAAGGTTGTCTGAGTGAGTAATGCTGACCGGTTGTCGACCTGGATAGCTCAATTGGTAGAGCCTTGACCTTGTAAGCCAAAGATCCGGGGTTCGACTCCCGGTCCAGGTATTATTTTCACTCAGTCGGAAAAATAAAATTTCAATAAATATGATTTTCTTCCACAGTTGATTGTGTGATTTTATTAAAAATTCTATTTCTTTCTCCCATTGTTTAATGGTGTTTTCCATTTCCTGCGGCTTATTTCTGTCGAGCTATCTACATGATAGACCAGAGATGTTTCTGCCTAAAGGTTGTCTGAGTGAGTAATGCTGACCGGTTGTCGGCCTGGATAGATCAATTGGTAGAGCCTTGACCTTGTAAGTCAAAGATCCGGGGTTCGACTCCCGGTCCAGGCATTATTTTCACTCAGTCGGAAAAATAAAATTTCAATAAATACTTTTTAATTGTTTTATTTTATTTATTTATTATTTTCTACCCAATTAAAAATTATCTTAAAGTAATGTTTAATTTTCTAGGAAAATTTTATAGTTATCTAAAGAAATTTTGCAAATATAAGCTAATGCTCGAAATATATCTGAATTTTTGAAGACATTTTACAGACATTAGGCAGATTTACTTTTTTATAATTTTATTATTATTATTATTATTATTATTATTATTTTGTCTTCAATCTTAAAACATTTTGTAGATATTTTGAAGATTACTAGTTAAGGAAAAAGTTAATGTTAAATCTGCAAAAATTTGAAAACATTTAGTATCCTAAATACGTTCGTGAATTGTGTCTGAACTCCGATTACGCATTTCTGTGCTTTAATACTAATGGAAATTAAAGTGTAAAAATTTGACAACCGTCATCCAAGGCAACTTAAGTCATTGGTGGAACTAAAGTCCTTTTACTGGGTAAATTTTATATGCTAAGTTTGGCAACATGGTTTAGAGTTTGTTTCTTAACATTCAAGCAATCAGTTCACTGTTTCAGTGGAATCTTGGCAGTGTACCTGTGAAGTGTCGAACTGTATATGTACGTTTATTTTAGCCTTTTATACCACTTTTATTACTCCATCAGTAACTAACTTGAATCAAATACTGAATGCTTACTCCTGTCTTTAGTTACCCCATACTTAGTGGTAACTTAAGCTACTATATTTAATTTAATTGTCTTTGTAATATGAGCTTACATGTTTTAACGTTTGAGTTTAACGTACAGTCGGGGAAAAAAAAACGCAACACCCGCTGTAATTTCGTTATTAATTGACGCAAGAACATCTAATAGACATAATTCAACAGGAAATTAAAAGCACTTTCCGAATATGTTGTCAAATTTTGAATTAGGGGTCATCTACATATTGAAATGAGCGCCAACTTTGATTTCTTCAATAGCAACACCCAATTTTGACTTCATTTTTGAATTTCTGAGAGTCTGGCAGTGCGGAAAAGTATACTGTTTATATACTTTATCTTTAGTATTTATTGCGTTATAAACAAAAATGTGTTAGGGGGTTATCTGTAAATGTAGAAAATAAAATTAAGATCCTATAAGAAATAGAGAAAATTTTAATGTTTCACACCGGAAATCTTTCACGAAAAAAAAAGTTATAAAAATTAATAAAACGTTGCTTCGTTCCCAGTTTTTTATTGTCTTGAATTCAATTTTAGATTTGTATATACTTCAGTACTTCTTAAGATAATTTTAGGTCTATTTAAATACATTACACTACACTTGCGATTAGTCCATACAGCACCCTTTGAAAAAAGTGCAATATTTTTCAAGTAAAAGTGTCTATTATGGCTATACTGATCACCATTGAAGCTTAAACTTTCTTTCGTAGGTAGGTAACATAATATACGAAAGGAAATAATATAGATATATATACAACAACGCATAAACTGAATCTTTTCGGATAAATTATTGTAAGGGTTCATGAAGTAAATATTAAACAATTTTAATCGCACTTACCAGTTTTGGGTCAGTTAAACCATTTGGAACTGTACGATTGGTCGTATAATTTCTATGAAAATATAATTTCTTAAATAACCGTTTCGCGACTGCTAACGTAGATTCACGCCATTTGAAAATCTGTAACTGTGTGAGTGGGCGTTTCTTTCGTAATTTGTGTGTTATATATTTTTTAAGTGTGCTATGGATAGAAATATATTGATTAGAAAGAATGTAATTATAAAGTATATCCATTTGTAATATAATTGTGAATACAGAAAATTTGTTCTGAAATATTTTATTTTGAGATTATAACGCCCGTAGGCGGGTCTTACTGTCAAAAAGACAAAATCCTGCGGTCGCAAAAAGTGTTAAAATATATTTATAAAAGTTAAAATATGTTTTTAAAAATGTATAAAGTTAAAATATATTAATAAAATTTTAAAGACTAAAGTGTCCTTAAAATAATAACCCTCCCCCCTACAAAATAAATAAGTAAGTAAATAAATAAAATAAAATAAAGCAATATATGAAGCAAATGATTAAGCCTCTTTTAACTTTGACAGTATTTAAGAAACGATTTTACAAGTCTGTCTTGCATTCCAATTCCATTTGTTTTTTATATTTGACAATTTCATATTAAACCTATTTTTCTATTTAAAACAGTAAACCCCGCCTAATTAGTTATTTTTTTTTCTTCTAGTGTTCGTTTAAAAGGTTCAAAATTTATCGCCAATTAATCGATGAAGTAAATACCACTTGTGCATATTTTTGTCAACATAAAATAAGGGGTTTAACAGGAATACTCAATGTCACATTTACTTTTCTTTTCTATATTGTTTTGTTTTGAAGAACGATGAAGGCGGGGCTTGTCTTCTTTAGAAAACAGGAATTCTTGATGCTATGTTAAAAAATCATCATTTTTGTTTAATTTCTTTGCGTTTGACGTTGTTGGTATACAATTTGACCCGCAAATAAAAAATAAAAATATTTTGTTTAATTTTCTTTGTTATTTTTTAAGATTTGATTCGTTATCTCATGCAAAACTTTATAAGAGACGGCCCCTTAAACCCCTCCAAAAGAAAGATTTATTTATATCTCGAAAACTAATAACTGGAATGAGCCGCAAATTTGCACACCCATATTTTTCAGCATTAGGATTCATTTTATGTAAAAATTTATATAGGTCATAATTCATAATTTTTATGAATATGAATTTATTAATATTTTTCATAATTAAAAATATGTTTCAGAATCAAAAGTAATGATGGATTATGTTTGGGTTTCTTCACTGTATCTCGTAAAAAAAAATTATACCGATCAAGTTATTTTTTGTGAAGATATTAATAAAAGTTTGAAATATGAATTCAACATTAGCACTTTCAAACTTTGAACGCTTATAACTCTGTGAAAAAATAAGTAAAATATACAACCAATATACTTTTTCGCGTTCTCGCGATCCCAGGAATTCAAATATAAAATAAAAATGGGGCATTACCATTGAAAAAATCAAAGTTGGTGCGCGTTTTAATATGTAGACGACACCCAATTCAAAATTTCAATTCATTTTCTGAAACTACTTGCAATTCCCCGTCGAATGATACCCTATTACATTTTTCTACATCGATTAGCAACGAAGTTACGTTGAGTGTTGCGGTTTTTTTTTCCCCGACTGTACATATTTCACACATGTAATTATTGAGTGTAACTGTACATCTATGCTTTACAACAATTAGATAATCTTTAATGTAAAGTCTCTTAAACTGACAGATGCAATAAATTGAACAGTGACCTAAATAACTTCAAACGAAGTATAAGTTTTGTTTCACACTGCGACATTAAAATCCTTTCAAATATCATTTCCACTTAAAAGAAGAATATATAATTCAATTTCCATAGGCGCCAACTCAACTGTTTTTGGCGGGAGACTTCAAACCGGAAAATTTTTATAGCTGTTTCCGTCAATATTAACCGTCGAATATATATATAATGTATTCTTTTTAAAAATACTGGTGTTTATTCTGATTTAAAAGTTTAAAATGTTGGCAGCTCTGAATTTCTTATATGAATATAAGAAAAGCGTGTATATTGTTTAAAATTTCAACTGACGTTATCAAGTACGTTGTTCTTAACTTACTTTCTTGAATTTTGCTAAAAATATTCTGTGTTTTAGCTAAAGATTAACCCTCGCTTTCTCAAGATGGGGTCATTTTGACCCCAATTTGAAGTTGAAATTTAATTAAGCTCACCTGATTCAAAAAGTGCGCTAATTCGCCAGAGATAGCAAACGTAACCAGTGGAATGTTGCAACTTCTAAACGATACAAAAAGGCGCGGTGCGGGTGATTTTCGCCAAACGTGCCAAGCGGCACCTGAAAGCAATTTTTCTGCAGTAACGCCTTTATCTTGGGAAAGCGAGGGTTAAAAGAAAAAAAAATTGTTAAATATATAAGCTAGATGATCAGTATATCTAGTAAAGCTAACTATTTTCGAAAATAATTTAGCAAAAACTAGCATTTTGACAATATTTGAGACCTCTTTAGATATTTTTAAAAAGATAAAGTTTTGACAAGTAATTATTTATAGTAAAGTTATTAACACTTTTCCTATACGCTTATTTGAATAATAAAACAAAATTAAAGTGATTAAAATAAATAACAACAACAAGCTTATGAAAAGTTTAATTTTTGGAAATGATTGATGAGAGAATTGTTCATGCATCCTTTATATGTCATAATGAAATGTTACTCAATAAAGCTTTTAACGTCAATTCAAATTTTCGAAAAAAAGAAATTTCAACAAAGAATAATAATAATAAAAAATTATACGTGTCTTCAACTAATGTCAAAAATAGGGACACATTTATCTTATTAGAGATACTAAGTAAATATATCTCTCAGAAATTATTTTTATAAATCACCGATAACAATACTTTGCATAAATTTATTACGATATATCAGTTTAAAACGGATGGACATTTATAATTTTGTACATTACTTATATATATTTTATGCATGGATTGTGCTGTCATGATTTTTCTTCACTCCCATATCTTTGCGTGCGTTTCATTAATTTGTCTTCAGTATTTTAAAAGCGTAATTCTTTATATAATAATATAGCATTAACATACTCAAAATTTTTTCTTTTTAAAAATAGTGGTGAAAAAAAAATAAAACATAGTAAAAACATAGGAACGCAGCGACCCCTGAATAAACTATGCCTACAAATTAAAAAAGAAAAGAAATTTTATCAGAGGAAAAACGAGCTATACCAGCCCTGATTATGGTAAATTTTTAAATGATGTTCTAGCACAGTTTCCAACCGTTCCGGTTTTGGGATATACATACTTGCCAACAACCTAATTAATATTCCGTAGTCTTGTTAGTCCCGCCCTTTTTCTTACACCAGTAAATTTGTAGAAGTAATATTGTCCAAATGCATTTACGATTAAATAAGAGGAAAAATATTCTAAAAAGATGCCGGTGAGAAAAAGTAAGAGCTAACAGTACTACAAAATATTAATTAGTATGTTGGTAAGTATGGATATATACCCCAGAACGTGTTTCCTAGAAATTCTTCGAAAACTTTTGTAGCAGTTACTCATGATTACATAAAGTGAAAATTTCTGTAACAAAATACTGACATTAAAAAATCTGAAAGGTTAGCAGCTATATTCTATACAGAGTTACTAATTTTTATTATTTATTCCGAATCATTGTTAGCATTGCCTTCAATTCATACCACTTTTTTTAAAAGAGAAATTTTTACTTATATAGTCGTAGTTATACAGGGTGATTATAATTAGATTTGTGATTTTAAAACGTTCTAACTTTAAAAGTACTGTCAGAACGATTTGATATTTTACCGAAACAATCATGAGACAACGGATTTTTCTTTTTTTTTTTCTTTTCTTTGGCGGAGGAAAAAGTAGTTCCAAAATATGTCTATCTGGCATTGTAAGGGTAATGTCAGGGAAAACGCCTAAATGAATTCATTAAATACAGGAAAGTTGTTGGAAATGGAAAGAATAATAGGAAACAATAGACTCCAAGGGTTTACAAGATTTTTTTTTTAGCAAAAAGACAAGAATACGTGTTTACAGCGAAAGTACTGATAGTGACAAGGGGAAAAGAGGAGCTTCATGAAAAAATAAATAAATAAATAAATAAAAAACTCAACATACTTGCTAATATCCTAATTAATATTCTGTAGTGTTGTTAGTCCCGCCCTTTTTTCACACCAGTAAATTTTTGGAATAATATTCTCCAAATGCAATTACGATTAAATAAGAAGAAAAACACTATAAAAATATACTGGTGTGAAAAAGAAGGCAGAGCTAACAATACTACAGAATATTAATTAGTATGTTTGCAAGTATTCCTCAAAGTAGTGCTGGACGATATCAGAAATTAAATATCGCGATATATCACCAAGTTAATATCGATATTAGTGATATATTGCGATATTTCTTTCAAGATAGGAAAAAAAAAAACATTTGTTATTTTTTAAGGACATATGCACACGAATTTTAAAGTAATATGCACACAAATTTTAAGCTTTGTTTGAGCTTTGCTGCGTCACTCAAAAAACTGTCGTTTTTTATGATAGAGTGTTTTCCATGTATTTTCTGGTATATTACTATCATAACTTTATCATTAAAAAAAAAAAAAAAAATGCATAAAAAGTGAATCAATGTTTTGTGTTTCTTATAACTTATACTATTGTTTTTTAGTACACCTCTGTATAGTTTGTCCTCTATTCTTCCCATTTTAAGCTTTAATTATTTTGAAATCATATTTTAACACAACTAATATGTGATCTGTGTTTTATTTGTACCAAGTATATCAAAATTCATAATTCTACTAAAAATAAAGCTTAAGAAAAATTGTCTTAAGATGTAGGTATTAAATAAAAATGAAAATCATTTTAAATAGTTCAGAATTGCCATTGAATACACCTTTTTTGGTCGTAGAGAGTAATATTTTTTACTTAAAACTCTTATATGCATCAAAAATGTCAGTTACTTGTCATTTTTATTCTTGTATCTGCTTACCAAATCATTACAATATTTTTTAAATATATATATGTTCAATTCACATTCGTAATAGTTTCACAATAATTGAAAATTGAATTATATATACATTATATATATATGTATACATTGTCAGTATAAAAATTATATTATTTAAACAAAGTTATGTAAAAGTTTCTTTTCGTTACTTAAAGCAACTCATTTTGCATTTAAACCAATTTTATTTAACATGTACGGCTTAAAAAAAAAAAAAAAAAAAAAAGTAAAGAGAAAAAATAAATGCTACATAAAAAAAGTAATAAACTATCCAATATTATATAATTCTATAAAGAAACAGTCACTGTAAAATTACTGAAGATAAAACTTTATTTTACATCCCTTTCTCCCTTCCCATGTTATCCCTGGGATTTTTGTCGCGTCGTTTTATAAAAATATTTTATTCAAAAATGAACTTTTCTGAATTCTGTTTTTTGAATATTACTCTTTGAACAGGTCGTATTTTAGCTTAGTGAGCAAATTTTCGAAAATATAAATTTAAATATTCTACTTAGAGATCCACACTTAGAGTGCATAATTTACTTATTGAAATAAAATATTTAAATTAATTTTTTCGAAAAATTGTTCACTAAGCTAAAAGGCGACCCGTTCAAAGAGTAATATTAAAAAAACAGAATTCGAAAAACTTCATTTTTGAATGAGATATTTTTATAAAACGAAGCAACGAAAATCCCATTGGATAACATGGGAAAGAGAAAGGGAGCTGTCTGACTGATGTACAGCCTTAATAAAACAAATATTTTATCGAAATATTTAATAATAATAATAATATAAAAAAATACATTCCATAATTGCTTATATTTTCAGAAGTTTTTTATTAAACGCTAAGAAAATTTGCAAAAAAAAAAAAAAAAAAAAAAACTTTTCTAGCAGATACCAGTTCGGCTTTGATTTTTTTTTTTTTTTTTTTTTTTTTTTTTTGTTAAACACATGTTGAAGCTCGCATGCCATTGGCCAGTAAATATCGATACTTTGAAGTAGACCAATATCAATGAACCAATAGCAGGAAATGAGCTAAAACAAAAGATATTGTTTTCATTCGTCATAATAAGCGTTTGTTTTTGTATCGCCTTGTCTGTGGTTTTCATCACCTACGATGCCTACGATCCACAAGCGGTGATGTGCAATATTATCAAAGAACTTATACTAACGGTAGTATAAATTCTTTCTTTCATATTATCGTTTAGGGTCAGGGAAATGCATGAATATAGAGTGGGAAGTCAATATAGTGTGATAACTTTCTTGATGAATATCATTTGGGCAGTGATATTTTCGATTTGGTAGATAGCACGAATAAAGATAAAGAAAGTAAATACACTGCGGTAACTTAGTTTTTTTCTTAATGAAAGAAAGATATCGTTTGGGGTTGGGAGTTGGGATTATGTTTCTCTATTTTAGTCAGTGAGCAATAGAATAGGAGGGAAAAAGAAAAAGGGTTGCCCTATTCAGCTCTCTTTTTGTTCGGGTTTTGTTCGGTGTGTGGTGATGCATGCTAGAGTGGGGAAAGCAGAATTAGAAGAAGGTATTTAAGATTGGCGTTCATTATTATTTATCGGCACATCGATGGAGCGCGCACAAGGGGTTGCATTAGTATAAGCTATTCGGCGCTCGCTTTGTTCCGTGCGTGATGATGGGTGCTAGTGGTAGTGGGGAAAGCAGAATTTGAAGAAGGTATTTAAGATTGGCGTTAAACATTATTTATCGGCGCATCGATCGACCGCTCAGTGCGCGCTAAGAAATATCGTTAGAGGGATATATCGGCGAGCAAGATCTTTAATATCGTCATTGCGATATTAAAAAAATATTGATACTTGGGGATATATTGATAAATACTCCAGCCCTACCTCAAAGATGATTAACGGTACATTTTGGAACTATTGTTTTTCCTTTGCCAAACAAAATTCCATCGCCTCACGATTGTTCTGATAAAATATAAAGTCAAAAGTCTGGAAAAATATCAACTTTTATTATAATCACCCTGTATTTTAGAGAAAAATACTTTATATATGAAACATAGTTGCCAACATTTTAATTTACTCCTTTATTTCGCTTCACTTTATTTATAGAAAAAATTTCTCCAATAAATATAACTTCGATAAAATAAGAAAAAAAATTACTTTTAAAAAGTAACTAGTATGAAATAAAGGCAAGGTTCAAAGTATTCTGAAATAAATTAAATTGTTGGCAGTTATGTATAAAGTAGTGGGAAATAAAGGCGGGGCTAAGAATGCTCTGGAATAAATTGTAATAGTTGGAAACTCTGTTCTCTGCTAGGAGTCATAGTCAACTGCGACATATAGGTTGTAAAATGTGTTAATTCTTTGGAAGCCCATAATATTTTCTAAATTTTTAACGATGTATTTATAATAATCTCTGTAGAATTATAAAAGAGATTTTTCTTTAAATCAGAAACTTGAAGTGAGACTGCTCATATTAACACGTTGAGTGCTATGTCAGCCATAGGTGGCTAACACTAAACTTTCCTTTTAGGCTGCGTCAACCACCGGTGGCTGATAGTGCAAAATATGATATAAAGCCGCGACAACCACCGGTGACTGACAATGTAAAATATGACATAAAACTAAAAAACTTACATTGTTTTAAGTAATTAGGAATTCAAAAAGTAAAGGCACATTTGTAATTTCTCTTTCCAGGGGTTGGCAACATTGTTAGTGACCAGCGCTGAGTGAGTGTAGTTGGCAACACTTCGAAACAACGTGTCACTCTTATTCCTGCATTAGTCGTTGGCACGGATTAAGACTATCTATAAGATGGAAAACAAGATAGGGCAGCCAGCGCGGAAACCGGAACTTTCTATCCCACATTAATTCAGCCGAGGGGAGGAAAACGATCCGATCGCCGCCTGGTGTAGTATCTTTGAAACTTATCGGAAGAAAGTGAAATCGCCCCCCTTCGGCTTCTGTCATCATATGATTTCCGAAACGACCAATGAGCCGCAACAAATTTAAACAAACGCGCCGATTGGTAGATTGTCAAGATCTGTTCGCCCTCTACCTGTAAGTTGAAAATTACTACTTTTCCGTAGCACTCGTATTACATCCTAAACTCTTAATCCCTGGTCGTTGGAGTATAGCTGACCCCATTGGCGATCTGCACCAAGGAGGAAATGAGAGGAGTGATTCGCTTTTTGTATACGGAAGTTGTGAAATCTGCGCACATTATTCGTCGAATGCAAGCACAGTATGGTGACAGCTGTTTATCGCAAAGAAAGATGAAAGATCTACGATTGGATAGAGCTTTTTAAACAGGGAAGAACTGGCAGGCCATCGACGAAAAACCGAAAAACTTTTTTTCTGAAGGAAACAAAAAACTTTTGAAACGTTGGGAGAAGTGCACTGAAGTTCCAGGAGGTTATGTAGAAAAATAAGGTATGTTTTAGTTTTCTGTCATTAGAATAAGTACAGTTTTTCTCAAATGTGCCTTTACTTTTTGAATTCCCCTCGTATATGTGGCAAATTCTCTTTTAAAAATACTGGTAATAAGTCTGATTTAAACATTACAATAGTTGGCAGCTATAACTTTTTTCTATTGTTATATGTATTACATATTTCTTAAGAATATATTTAATGATAAGTTAGGAACAAATTCAAAATATTAAGACATGTTCCACCAATCCCATAGTATTTAAAAAAAATTAAGTATAATCTATTTTATATTATATTTTAAAAGTTTTTGATGAAAAAATTCTCTGTAAACAATCCCATTAAAAAAATATATATTGGTTCTGTTTTAACTGGAATGAGTTAGAAAAAGGTGTTTCATCATACACGCACTTTTAGGAAATATTTAATTTTGTACAAGTGAAATATAATTAGTAGCTTTCAGCTATTTAATAAAAATGATTTATTTGTGGAAGAATACTTTTTTATACATCTGTTTAATTGAAATTATTATTATTATTATTATTATTATTATTTTAAAAATATTGCTTTCTTTCTATTATCTTTTATTTTATTTTATTTTTTTTTTTAATTCTGTAATGAAGAAATCTCATATGTTTTTTTAAAAGACCTAAAATGACGTACAATTAAAAAAAAAAAAAAAAAAAAAAAAAAGGCTTTTAACGATTTCCAGTTATAGCACATTTGTAAAATCTTACTCCATGAGTTTAATAAATTTAGCTTTCAGATAGATTTTTTTTTTTAAAGTTTTCTAAGCATACTAAGTAAAAATTTATTTAATTATTTCGATTTTCTAATTCATAACAAGTTATTTACCAGAATTTGAATTCGCATTGTTCAGACTTCAAGAGTATATGATTCTGTGGAGGCTATGATGCTATGCACACATGCATACCAATAAAAGTATGTATACATGTATACATGTATATATATATATATATATCTGTATATATATATAAATTACGTGTCACGATGTTTGTCCGGGGTAAACTCCTAAACTAAGGAACCGATTTTAATCAAATTTTGCACACTGTGTGCAGTTTGGTCCAACTTGAGAGATAGGATAGTTTTTATCTCAATTTATTGTCACAATATTGTTTTATTGCAATTATTTGTTAATTATAGACCTTTATTAAAGTTGCTCCAAAATATCTGTGAGTTCCATTAATTTAATTGTTGCCAAAAAAAAAAATACGAGTTCATTTTCTTTCGACATAAAAATAAATACATTTAATCAAACGTGAACGTTAAAAAATTATAAAAAGTTAAATTATGCATCTCACGAAAATTGACGTCATAATCAATTTAAATATTTTAGACAATTGATAAAGTGCTAATGTAGTTCTGTCATAGATATAGTAATATATATATATAGAGATCTATCATCTCCATGTTATACGCAAGCGAAGTGATGACGTCACTGGCCGTTCATGGATGCAAGAAAAATAATTCCAATGTTAAAAGCCCATTGGATTTTTTGTAAAAAATTATTAAAAATCGAGGAAAATTATTTCCCGATTTTAATCCCCATATTTATGTATAGATATGTATTAGTTATGATCTGCATGCGTTAAAAGTTGTTTTTATTGTAAAATTGATAAAATTTGAATTTTAAATTTCAAAACTCTAGAAGAAAAAAAAAAAAAAAAAAATGGCAAACTTCCATATTCGATTGAAAACATAAACATTTTATTTCAAAAGGTGATATTTACACAATAAATATCCAACTAATATACTATTTAAAAGGAAAATGGTAAATATTCTATCATAATTTGAAGTCAAATTTGTTTTCAAATGTCTAAATAAAGTATCTGATATAAGATACTAATATGTTGCAGCGGAATAGACTTGATATCGGACATCTTTGGCAGAAAAAAAAATATCGCCAAATTACTTGGCGAACATAATTTAATTCCTTTAAAAAATCATGGTTATTTTAACAACTTATATTAAGAGAGTAATGAATAATATGAAACAATATTTCGTACAATGCATATTAATAAAATATACATCTGGCATGTATATTTTCGTATACATTTTTGATAGCCAAATACAAAAACGCCAAGGACAACAGAGTTTTCAAGTTTAAAGTTAAATTTTTGTCAATTTGACAGTAAAATAACACAATCTAAAACATGCACATGATAACTAATACATATATATACGCAAATATAGGGATTAAAATCGGGAAATAATTTTCCTGGATTTTTAATATTTTTTTACAAAAAAATCAATGGGGAACATAGGAAATAATTTTAGGAATTTTAAAATAGGAAATTTTAACATAGGAAATAATTTTTTTGCATCCACGGACGGTCAGTGGCGTCACACTTCGCTTGCGTATCGTATAAAGATTTTTGATGCCGAAAAAAAAGCTTTGGAATCAGCCTTTAGGAGGTATTGGGAAAAAAAAAATAAGAATTTGAAATTGTATCTGGAGTTTTTCATTCACCTTTAGTAAATAAATTATTCATAAATTTTATTTGCTAAAATATTCGTATGTACTCCCGTGTGTATTCACTCGGGGAAAGGCGGCCATATTTTGGCAAAAACGTCGTCTTTTCCCAAGTGAAAAGGAATCACTTTTTTCTCCCCAATGATCACTCTATATATACTACACTATATCTATGAGTTCTATACGCAAGTGACGTGTGGCTCACTGACCGTCTGTGCAGGCAAGAAAAAGATATCCTATGTTAATCGCCCATTGGATTTTTTGAAAAAAATTATTAAAAATCGAGAAAATTTATTTCCCGATTTCAATCCTTATATTTTGGTATAGATATGTATTAGTTATCGTGTGAGTTAGATTGAGTTATTTTCCAGTCAAATTGACAAAATTTTAATTTTAAAATTAAAAACTCTGTCGTCCTTGGCGTTTTTTTTTCTCTTTTGTATTTGGTGATCAAAAGCGTAACACGACAATATACATGCCAGATATATGTATTGTACGAAATGTAATATGTATTATTGATTGTACGTATGTATGACATGTAATATGTATTGTACGAAATATTGTTTCATATTATTCATTACTCTTTTAATATAAGTTGTTGAAATAACCATGATTTTTGAAAGGAATTTAATGTTCGCTAGATAATTTGGCGATATCCTTTTTTTCGCCAAGGATGACAGAAATGAAATCTGTTCCGCTACAACATCTTAGTATCTTATATCAGATATTTTATTAAGACATTTGAAAACAAATTTGACATCAGAATATGATAGAATATTTATCATTTTCCTTTTAATTAGTATATTATTACTATATTAAGATTTAAAAGCATGGTATATAAAAAGTTTTTTTTTTTTTTTTTAATCTTATAATTATTCTTATCTTAATCCTCGATGTTTTCCATCTCTATTAACTTGAATTTACTATTAAAACTTTAACATACTCAAAACCTTCTCATCAGTTCGTTAAAATATACTAAACTTTTCCAAAATCTTTTTCTATTTAAAGTGATACATGTATTTACTTTAAATGTCTAATATTTCATAAGATGTCCTATTTTAAAGTTTAAAAATATTTATCAAATTTACTTATTTTTCTGGTTTAGCCATATTGTTTTCCTTTTTATAACTATAGCTGTTGCCATCTTTAAAATATTTAAAATGATGAGGTCATTTTATAGTAAAATTATCCATTATGGCGTATATTAAATTTCACTCCTCCATAAAAATTTATTTTAAAATCGTCTGCTTCTTTTGTACTTTTATTTTAATAGAATTTTAATAAAAATAAAATTACATATTAGTCTTTTTAGCATTTTAATCTAAGATAGCTTTAGACATATTATATTTCACTCATCCATAAAAACTGATTTTTAAAATCGTCTGCTTCTTTTATGCTTTTATTTAAATAGAATTTTAATATAATTTAATTTATATATTAGTCATTTTTGCATTTTTATCCTAAGTAGCAAAAGAAATAATATATATCACTTCTTCATTAAAATTTATAAGAGCCTACAATAAAATTAATTTGTGCTTAATATCAACTGTACGAAAATTTGTATCAATCGCTTTCAAATTTTGACCTTAGCTTCAAATCTCAATACTGTGGGTTTTTAAATCGGCTACAACGTTTGCGTCTTTATTCGTAAATAGTAATTTGACTGTATTAATTAGCTTGCTGCAATATAATTCAACGTATAACTTAGCCACAGCAACGCGTGGCCGGGTCTGCTAGTATATATATATATATACAGGGTGGTCAATTTAAAAGAGTACCTATTTTTTTTTCTTTTTTTTTTTTTTTTTTTTTTTTGTATTATACCGCATCTAGAATAGTCATACTTGCAAACATACTGATTAATATTCCGTAGTATTGTTAGCCCCGCCTTCTTTTTCACACCAGTATCTTTTTAGAGTATTTTTCTTTTTATTTAATCGTAATTGCATTTGGAGAATATTACTCTAAAAATTTACTGGTGTGAAAAAAGGGACGTGACTAGAACCACTACGGAATATTAATTAGGACGTTGGCAAGTATGAGAATAGTATATCTAGCAAGAATTTTAACATCATTAGTTATTTGATATGCATTAAATGTGCGGATATCGTTTCTTTTTTCACTTTCTAAATTCGAAAACTCGTTTTTTAAACATAAATTCGCTTGAAGATTATTAGTAATTTTTAATAGGATTCTGCGCAAATGATTTCGGTAAATCCTCTACTTCCTTCAACGCTTTTATTTATTTATTTATTTATTTTTATTTTTTTATTTTGAAAACTCATTGCTTAAGATTATGAATGACAACAATAAAAATAGTCTGCATGAACTAATTCTTAATGAAAGCGGCTCATTATTTTGTGGGATTATCTCAAAGATAGGGTTTTCCAAGTCCTGCAAACATCGATGAATTAAAACAAATCATAACTGGAGAAATCTCTTCAATAACACCAACAATGTTGCGAAGGGTGTCAAAAAACTTCGTTCGACGTATTCATAAGGAATAATAATATAAAAAGAATTGAATTAAATTATGTTTTTCAAAAATGAAATTATCACGGGATTAAGTAACGTTATGCGTGTACATTTCTGTTTTACCTCACAAAAAAAAAAAAAAAAAAAAAAAATTCTTACAGTCCAACAGAGTTGGAGATTGTCTCCCACACTTAAACAAGGTTCAAACAATTATACTTCAATGTTAGAATAGATGCCATATCTGTCAGATTTAAGGGTAATAAGAAAAAACGAATGGGTACTCTTTTAAAATAATCAGCCGGTACATATTTAATTTGTAAAAATATCTGACATACTTATACACTGTTAAAAATAATAGTTCAATGTTCCACCCTAAAAATGGTGTAAATTGGAGGAATTTAGCTGCAACCAACATTTTAAGAAATTTGGTGCTTTATATTTCACCATTTTAGAAGTGAAATTTGAATAGTAAGAACTAAACTATTAAAACAGTTTTTGTGCTTAAAATAGCATAACAAAACTTAAGCACCAATTTTTTTTAAATGTTGGTCGCAGCTAAATTCCTGTAATGTACACCATTTTTAGGGTAAAACATTGAACTATTATTTTTAACAGTGTAGTGAATTGAGATGTTGCAGATCATTTACAGTTAGTATATACTGAACATAATATAAATATGATTAATCCTTGGCACTCGAGAGATGACTCTCACTCACCATGTGGTTTGATGCTTCAACTCGAGAGGTGACTTCTGCTCATCACTTGGTTTGCTGCGGTAACTCGATGCGCGGCAGTAACTGTTTACTTTTAGTTTCTTCGACGCGGGTTCCTACGCTCTTTCTGTATAATCTTATGCGATAGATAATCATTTGCGATATTTGAAAACATTAGTCTACCAATCAGTGGCGGCTCGTGCACCGAAAATAGGTGAAGAGGCACACTGTATTTTACACTGTATTCATTTGTAGAATATAAATTTACATTTAAACAAGTATTTTTAGTTAATTTTAGTTAAGACCATACTTAATAAAAATTATGCATTAAAAATACTTAAATATTATTTTTGAGCTCTTCACCTATTTTCGATTCACGAGCTGCCACTGCTACCAATTAACTGGAGATTTTCGCCAGCCACGCGATCAAGCCTCGACTTCAACCTCCGATTCTAAAGATATCCGCTTGAATGGAAAGCTACACAATATTCTAACAGGAGTTAGGAAGGACTGCAAAGTCTGTTCTCATAGAAATAAACCCGGAAAAGGCCTCGAACGGCATATTATTGTAATACTTGCCCCGACAAGCCGGGCATGCATCTTGGGAATTGTTACATGAAATATCATACACAGAAAAATTACAGAGACTAATATTTGAGAAATTATGTTTATAGTAAAGATACATGAAATGTTAAAATATAATAAGTTGCTACATTAATTTGTGTGTGTAATGGTTTTAAGTTACTGATAAGAAATGGTTCCTAAAGGCTGCGAAACTTCTCGAGTTGCTGGTGCGCCGCACGAAAAAGTGCAAAGGGTTAAAACAGAGTGTCGGTATTGGAGTTTCATCAGTTCGAATTTCCCATAAATCCGAGCTATTAAAATATATATATATACCTATTTTGATACTTTGAAAAGTAATGAATTTTTAACATTTTCGAACGTAGTTGAAAAGCGTTTAGGACTTCGGTTTATCTGTCCGTCCATCTGTCTATACATGTTCTAATTTCCACAGGTATTTGCCGAATGCCTTGAAAGTTATGTATGTTATGTTCTTTAGGTTCAATATAACATATTTCCTATTTAAAATGGTGTAAGTAGCACTAATGGTTTATACAGGGACTAACAAAAATATTTCAAAGTATTACAGTATATTAGAGATTTTCATTTAAACCTTGTCTTTGAATGCTTTATGTCTGTACAAAGCATTAGGAAATTAACATACATTATATAGAAGTAGATAAGCATGTTTCTCATTGAGTTGGATTTGGTTAGCATGAATTATTATTTTATAGGTCTCATATAAAATGATGTAATATCATAATATTTCAGATATAATTCATATATATTTAGAGACTAGCTGACCCGTCCGGCTTCGCACTGATGAACAAATTTTAGTTAAAGATGGATTGATATGTAAAAAATCAAGAAATATATCAGTTTATATGTTATAGTCAGGCAATATTATTAACTGGAAAGTCAAAATATAATTTTACAATTATTTTTTTTAATTAGTTGTTAAATGTTGGCAATTTTTACTTAATGCTATTTATTTATTTATTTATTTATTTCATAAAAAGAAACATTTCTTTACTCATGAATCAAAAGTATTGAAAAATAAACCTATGACATGAAAATGTTTTTGATAAAATTGACGTTATAATAGCTTTAATTATTATTTATTTTTTCATTTCGCAAATATATTTAATTTTTTCCATAATTGATTATTATTTTAATAATGTATATTAAAGGAGAAATCAATAATATGAAACAATATTCGTACAATATATACTATTACAGAATCTGGTGTGAAACAACCACACGACTTCCCTTACCCACTATTACACGTAATATATAAAATTTTTTGGAGATATTACTTGCATTTTTTGAGATTTTCGAGTAAGAGAAACTTGATACACGTATAAAGACACATACAACAGAGTTTGCATAGCGAGTTAAAAAATAAGGGGAAAAAAATAGATAGTTATTTTTTTAAACACGAATTTCCGAGATCTAAAACTGAACTACCTAATCAGGATGACCGTTAATATTCCTGTAATAAGCACGTAATACTTGAGAAAGGTTATCTAAATTGGATTAAAGAAAAAATTTTCAAGAATACGTTAGAGCCGTTTTTGAGATACCAACTTTTACCAAAACTTAATATACTCAATTATTGACCTAAAAATAATAATTACATACAAAAGGATATTTAATAGGAAGTTAACATGGCGAGTTTGAAAAAAATCCGTACAGGCGTTTTTAAAGGAACGCACTTGCGAAGTCTGAAATTGAGCTGTTTATAGAGGACGCCTATCAATTTTCCTGAACTAAGCAACTTTTCAATCGAAAGGGCATCTAATATATTATTTATATAACAACTTTGAAGAAAATCATTAGAGGTGTTTTTGAATATGGGCTTAGGGTCCCATTACTGGTTTTCGATGACCCAATTCCGGTTTTTCAATTTTCACGAAAATTTGGAAAATTTATCTGTACACCAGACCTGAATCACTTGTGAAGTTTAGTAGTTCTATTTTTATTAGTTTTGGAGATATGACAGCCAGAAAATTACACACACACGTGCACATATACACACACACTGACCAATTGCCAAAACCTATACAATACTTCCACTACCTACGGTAGTAGGGTAATTGAAGTAAACACATACATCTCGTATTTACTACGATAATATACAGATTTTCGTATTACGTTTTCGATCGCCAAATACAAAAATCGCCAATGACGACAGATATCAAATCTATGCTTTGTTTTCAATTAAAATATTGAAAATTTTAATTAAAAATTTATTTTACCAAAATTTATTATAGCTTCTAGCACTTAGAGAGAGACAGTGTAACTTTTGATTATTGAAAGAAAAAAAAAAAAAAAAAAAAAAAAAAGCAATCGGCTTTTTAGTTCTAGCGATCGTTCTCTACATATGCATATAAACCTTTCTTTTTTTATATTAGTATAGCTATAGAGCATAGGTATATTAAATAGGTTTCCAGTCAACATAATGTAACTCAAATAATTAACTGCTATTTACATTTCAGTAATGGCTGTATGCGCTATGTATATTGAGCTACTTGCCATAACTGTTAGTTGCTAAAAATAGTCGCCAAATAAATTTAAACATCTCAATACGAAAGCGAAGTATGACATCACTGACCGCCCGTGGATGCAAGAAAAAGATTTTCCATGTTAATCGCTCACTGTATTTTTTTTTTTTTTTTTTTTTTTTTTTTTAATTTTTTTTTTATTAAAATTCTAGAAGAATTATTTCCCGATTTTAATCCTCATATTTGGGTATAGATATGTATTAGTTATTGTATGCATGCGTTAGATTGAGTTATTTTGCTGTCAAATTGACAAAATTTTAATTTTAAATTTCAAAACTGTCACCCTTGGCGTTTTTTGTATTTGGCGATCAAAAACGTAATACGAAAATATACATGCCAGATGTATATTTTCGTAATATGTATTGTACGAAATATTGTTTCATATTATTCATTACACTCTTAATGTATGTTTTTAAAATAACCATGATTTTTGAAGGGAATTAAATTATATTCGCCAGATAATTTGGCGATATTTTTTTTTTCTGCCAAGGATGACGGATATCAAATCTATTCCGCTGCAACATATTAGTATATTATATCAGATACTTTATTTAGACATTTGAAAACAAATTTGACTTCAAATTATGATAGAATATTTATCCTTTCCCTTTAAATTAGTTTATTAGTCTTTATACTCCGTGGTTGGATGTTTATTGTGTAAATATCATCCTTTGAAATGAAATGTTTATGTTTTCAATCGAATATGGAAATTTGCCATTTTTTTTCTAGAGTTTTGAAATTTAAAATTCCAATTTTATCAATTTTACAACAAAAACAATTTAATATAACGGATGCACATGATAACTAATACATATCTATATCCAAATATGGGGATTAAAATGGGGAAATAATTTTCCTCGATCTTTATTATTTTTTTTTACAAAAAATCCAGTTCACTTTTTATATTATTGTTCGCGTGAAAATATATTTTACTATATGTCTAAAAATAAATTAATTCGTAAATCTTTTTGGCAACAATTATAAATTAAAATAAATAATACAACGAGATATATAAATTAGAGTGCTGATTCAATGGATGAAGGAATAACTTTCCGTGGTTCAAGATGAATCACGTGATATGCTCGAATAGGTTGCTGTGTTTGGCCCTTTATCGCTATTTTGGCATTTAAAATATCAGTTCGACAAATTATCATTATTATTAGGTAACATGACAGTCCTATGACCGAAATAAATTGCTTTTAAAATAATTTTACACATATTTCACATTTTAATAAATAATAAAATACCTTTCTTTTCAACGTTTCTCAACAAAATTTAAAAGTGTTTATAAAACAAAATTTAAACTTTTAAAGAGCTAAATTTAACAACAAATAATAATTTTTCAACTATTTTTAAGCATTTTGTCGGTTAAAGTTCAACTACACGAAATAAAAAAGAAGTAAAATCAAAATCAAAATGGTTTAGAACAAAAGAATATTAAACTACGTAAAGTAAACAAAAACATTGAAACCGTTGCCATAGAAATGTACTGAAAATGAGCTGTTACCAAGGAAACCACCGAATACGCATGTGCAAGGAAAGCATGTCACATGACTCATCTTGGACCTTCTCAAGGGTTACCATTTATCACTCTACTTTATATATCTCGTTGAAATAATATTATAAAATAGAATTCTTATTTTATTTTATTTATTTATTTATTTTTAAATTCCAATTTCGTTTACACACATCAGTTTAAACCACGGAGTAATAAAGACTCCGTGGTTTAAACATTGATGCTTAGATATTATATCATATCATATCAAATTAAATTATTAGAAAAATAAACACTTTTAATTCTATAATGACGTCAGATTTACCGTGTAAGTTTAACAATTAAAAAAGCTTTATATGAATTTCAATTTAATGCACGTGCAAATATATTTCTTTTCTTTTCACGTCAAGATATTTTAAAAACGAAATGAATATGTAAATGTTTCTTTTATGTTGGCAGCAGCTAATTTTTTTAATATTTCATTATTTCCATTTCTATTACGGCTTCTATGGGGATTTTAATTAAAATGCTCAGATTTTAAACTAAAATTTATTTTATCAAAATTAAATATAGCCTATAACAATATGGCATACTGTAGCTTTCGGTCAGTGAAAGAAGTTTTTAAATCGGTTCAGTAGTTTCAGAGATTACCCTCCACAAACAAACAATTTTTTGCGCTTTATATAATGATATAGATGATTTAAGAGGCACTTTTAATGTTTTACATCGAAACGAGAAAGGGTTAACGATATCGGTTTGACTGTCAATCTGCTTGTCCTTCTGTCTCTCTTTCGATCCACTTCTCGGTCTTTCCTCGCCCTAACTCATGTAAATATTTTCTGAATGCCTTGAAATTGATGTATAATATTCACTGTGGTATATTTTCTATTAAAATGGCTGACGCTTAGCACAACTGTTGTGCATACAGGAACATCAAAAGGAATATGCATACATTAAGTTCTATGAGAAGTATTTTTACAAAGATTATTTTAATATATTTGTATTGAATATAATTGAATAAAGTTAAAATTTGCTATTCATATACACAAAACACTGCTGTATAACAATATGATTAGTATGATTTACGTGGCTACACAAAAGTATTCGGATACCTTTGAGGATATAATTGGAAAATGACATGCATTTTTAACATTTTTCACCAGTGTTTATGATTTCGGTTCACCTGTCTTACTGCCTGCCTGTTTGTCTATTCGTGCTTTAACATCCCTCAATTTTTACAGAATACTTTTAAAATGGCAGACGTTATTGATGTTCTCGATTGAATTTTCTATATTGAACATTGTGTAAATAGCACAAATGATTTTTGTAGAGAGACTCACAAAAACTTTTGATGCATTGCAGTCTATGAGAGGTATTTGCAAAGCATATTTCATATTGCCTTATACTATTAATATTATAACAACTTAATGTAAATAGTTTTATTAATAACGTACACGAAACCATTTTTTCCGTACAATTAGGTATGGTTAGCATTACAGTTTAGTTTACAGGGTCCATAATTATGTATAGACACATTATGGGATGTAAATGAAAATTGGTCAATGTTTTGTAAGTTTTTCTAATTTTAACTACACTATAAAATTCGTACACAAACTTTAGTTGATATACAGGATTACAATATTGATTTTAAACACCTAAAATAATGTAAAAAAGGAAAAAAAAAACTATTTTGCCCCTTTTTATGAACAATGGTGTTTTACTATATGTTGCCTTTTGGACAAATATTATAATCTGCCACACTTTAGTTACTTATTTTAAATACTGCTTATGGAACTACAGAAAAAATGACTATTTAGAAATAAACAAATTTGCATATGTGTCACGTATTTTTTGACATGCAAATTTGTTAAGCAAGCCCTGCTATTTCCTTTTCTCTTTATTTATATATCTATTTTTTTTTTAAATATTTAATTGATGATAACTCTATCCTCCAGATTTTTCGGCAAAGCAAATATATGATTTCTCATAAAGAAATTCCGCCAATCAAGATCACTTTCTCCTGATCTACTAATAGATGGGATGACGTTATGATCTCCTGTCTTCTTTGTAAGATGACCACCATTCTTGGCCTTGCTCTCCTGTATCACTTTTACCTAACGGACAATGGCATCTGTGATCGTTGTCGTATGATGGATACTATAAAGCATATTCACTTCTCTTGTGCGCGCTACCAACAGAACCGTATTCAATATCTTAACGCGATGCTGGATAAAGATGACTTTTCCCGTCTTTTTATAGAAATTTTGTTACTTAAGAAATTTTTGTCTGTCCACTCCACAGATTATCATACAGATAGGACAGTGAAGCTAAAACGCGAACCGGAAATATAGTACACCACTAGTGTCAAAAGAGGGGAACTACAAGTGTTAAGTCTACATGAATAACATCTTTGATCGAAAATTGTTTTTCTATTTCGCGAGTAGTTAGTAGCAGGGTTAGTATGGGAAGTTTTCTTTTTCTTCACTTTCTATTGTTTTTGAATTCACAAAATGACAAAATTATCCTCAAAACATTCACAGCTATTTTTCTAAAAAATAAAAATTAATTTTTATAATGTTTAAAAATATGCTTTGTCAAACATATCCATATTCAAGTACAAATTAAAATTACAATTTGTAATTCTGAAATAGCAGTATGAAATCATTAAATATTTAACGTTGCTTCTTTTAAATAATACAAAATGCTTTAAAATGAAAAAATGTTTTTTATTTTATGTATATTCAAAGTTTATTTTCTTAATATTTAGCACTTGCTTCTTAAAAAAAAATTGCTTTTAACAATCAAGTTTGTAAACAATAATAAAGTTGCCAAATGAAAACATTATGTGCAGTTTTCTTTGCTTCACTATTTCTACTACTTTTAAATTCACAAAATCATAACATTACAGCTATTTTCTAAGAAATAAAACTAATTTTATTATGTTTGAAAATAAATTTTGCCAAACACATTCGTGTTCAAGTATACAAATTAATATAACAAACTGTAATGCTGAAATAGCAGTATGGAATAAAATCTTAAATATTTAACATTGTTTAGTTTAAATAAAACAAAATGCTTTAAAATGGAAAAAAATATTTCTGGTTTATATATATTTTCTAAATTTATTTACTTAATATTTAGTACTTGCTTCTTAAAATAAATTGCTTTCGACAATCAATTTCGTGAACAATAACAAAGTTGCCAAATGTAAACATCGATACAATGGTTAGTTGGTTGGATGTTGGGTTTAACGTTGCACTAATATTACAATGAACATAGATACAATAAAAATAAGATGAGCGATTGCGTAAACCGGAAATCTCGAGAAACTTACAGCCGTTGACAATAGGGTCGTTGCAGTCAAATTTTGGTTACCGAAGAATATACGGGAGTGTCCTATTGTTGTGATATTTAATCTCAGACATTCTTTTATTAACTTTCATTTTTCTTGTTCCGAACTTTCTTTTTTGTTTTTTACTTCCCGCCAAAAGATTGTTCGGTGCACCTGCCGTATCACGTGACGATGTGTCGCGTCTCTCTACAAGTACATTGTAATATTTTTATCAATCATGTAATTTTTGTTATTCGGAACTGACGTTCCATTTTAATCGTATTTTGTGCCTAAGAAATCTATAATAATAATATTAAATAAATTGTAAAAGGTGAAATTCTAGGCAGTCCTTTATCATGCAGTTAATATTTAAATTATTAAACAAATATTAATCCCCTTTAATTACAGCAAAACAAGTTGTTATGGTTTTAAACCAGAAGTTATTCATACTGCATATTTAAGCGTACAATCTGATGATTGCGTTACGAGATTTTCTTCAACTTCAAGAAATGGCATACATCATTACCTGTGATAACCCAGGTAAGCCAAACTTTATTTAATTATATCACTGTTATTTTAGCAAAGAATTATTAGTAAGAAATATTTGTTATAAATATATTTAAATAACTAATTTGAGGAAACTCCGAACTCATGCACATATTCAGAAAGTATTTTTCTATGAGATTATGATTCTGATATTTTGAATTGAAAATTTAGATTTATTCTTGACAAAAGTTCAAAAGTTTTTTTTTTCATTGCACATTGGAAGAGATTGCTACATTTAAATAATAAAATAAATAAGAAATGAAAATGTAAGCGAAAATATTTGTTTTTGTTTCTTCAAAACCGAAGTGACACTAAATCGAAAGTATTGAAAAGTGCTTATTTTCATGAAAACTATTTAATTTCATTTTCTTCTTCAAGTACTATTTATCCGAACTGTGTGATTTAAAATATTAAATGAATATTTACGAATTGAACAAATATTAACAAAACTATTACAAAAATTTTGTTTAAGTATGTCAGCGACTAAAGATATACAAATTGAACCGCTGAACTCTACAAATTATAATGTGTGGAAGTTTCGTATTGAGATGTACTTGCAAAAAGAGGATCTTTTTACAGTCATTACTGACGATCCTCCCAACCCAATAACCGATCAGTGGCGTTCAAAAAATAGAAAAGCGAGAGCTTTAATTAATTTACTTATTGATAACGAACAAATCGTGTATGTTATGAATCTAGATACAGCACGAGAGTGCTGGAATGCTCTGCGCCAAGTCCACGAAAGATCATCCCTTACGAGTAAGCTTTTCTTACTTAGGAAACTTTATTCCATAAAATTAATGGAAGGTGGTGATGTAAACCAACATATAGCTGATATATATAAAACACGCGACAGACTCACTGCTATAGGTGAAGTCATAGATGAATCGCACCTAGCTGCATTAATGCTATGCTCACTCCCTCCTTCGTATGACGTTCTCATAACAAGTCTCGAATCGAAAGACGAAGCGCAATTGACACCTGAGTATATACGAAACAAATTAGCTGATGAATATGCCAAAAGGCTTGAAAACAAAACTTATCAAAATTCAGCGTTAAAAGTCCAATACCATAACAAATCGGAGAAATTCTGCAAATACTGTAAGAAAAGTAATCATAATATAGAAGAATGTTATAAGTTAAAAAACAAAAATAATTCTGCTGTTAAAAGTCACAGTAAAAATTTCAACAAAAAACCCAACTTCAGATCCAACATATGCTCTCAGAACAATGAGAAGCCAGATAGCGCTCAAATTGCAGAGGGGAGCAATAAACCAAAAGCTGATAAATTGTATTCTTTTTATGTTGGAGATAAAACTGTAAATTGGGTGGTTGATTCAGGGTCGTCTTCACATATCTGCAATGATAAACTAAAATTTCGCGATCTTAAAAATAACGTTTCTAACGTCACTATCGCGAACGGCACGCAGCTAAAATCTTTGGGTTCCGGTACTGTGGATTTGTATACCGTAAATTCGGAAAACACACAGAACAAAATAACACTTAAAAATGTTCTTTATGTCCCTGAAATAGAAACTAATTTAATTTCTATAAAAAGAGCAACAGAGAATGGCTGTATCGCTGTATTTGATGATAAAACCTGTAAAATTGTAAATCAGGGAAATACATGCATTGAGGGATATGTGAAAAATAACTTATATGAATGTCAATTAAATTATTCTGAAAACAAACACACAGCGAACATTGTAATACAAACTTGTGATAACGAAAATTGCATAAACAAGTGGCATGTGAAACTTGGCCACAGAAATACTAACCACATTAAAGATTTAGTCAACAAGGACATGGCTGTGGGTATAAAATTAAATGATTGCAAACATAATACTGAATGTAAAACATGCATAATGTCAAAATTAACTGATTCACCTTACCCCAAAGCTGCACAATTTAGAGCCTCCGTACCACTCGAACTGGTCCACACAGACTTATGTGGCCCTATGAAAACCCCCACTGTAGGTGGAAAATATTACTTTCTTACATTTATAGACGACTACAGTCGTTATACTATTATATATTTGCTAAGAAATAAGTTTGAGGTATTTTCTAAGTTAAAGGAATATGTGGCTATGACCGCAAACAAATTTGGCCGAAAAGTGCAAGCAATTCGCTCCGATAACGGGGGTGAATACACTAGTATGGAAGTGAATGAATTTTTGAATAAAGAAGGAATTGAGCACCAGTTTACCGTTCCTTACTCTAGTGCTCAGAACGGCGTGGCAGAACGTAAAAATCGTACGCTGACCGAAATGGCTCGCTGTCTGCTTAAAGACAGTAATTTACCGAATTCCTTTTGGGGGGAAGCCGTAAATACTGCAAATTACATACAAAATAGGCTCCCGACCTCCTCATGCGACTCAACTCCTTACGAAAAATGGACCGGCCGTAAACCCGATTTATCAAATATAAAAACATTCGGATGTCGCGCATACGCATATGTACATAAAATACATAGGGGAAAACTGGATAGCACCGCTCAAGAAGGAATTTTTGTGGGATATGATAATCGTAGCAAAGGCTACAGAATTTGCACAAATAATAAAAATGTAATAATTAGCAGAACTGTAAAATTTTTGGAAGATGAGAATAGAGAATCCCACAATAATGAAACATCACAAATTAAGAATGAAAATTCAAATGATGAAATTCCGGTGTCCAAATTACCAATATTAGATACTGATATAAATATAGATATAGCGGGCGATAACGATAGTCCGGATGACACGCAAACTCTGCCGCGACGATCACAACGATTAAATAAAGGTGTTCCGCCCGACAGATTTGCATTTGCAGTAAATGACAAAAGAATTGATGAGCCTAAGTGTTTTGATGATATACTAAAAATTCAAAACCCAGCTGAAAAAGAAAATTGGCTGAATGCCACACTCGACGAAATGAATTCACTCAGACAAAACAATACTTGGGAACTTGTTGACGCTCAACCAGGGACCAAAGTAGTAGGGTGTAAGTGGGCGTTCAAGGCCAAATACAATAGCCAAGGACAAGTCGAGAAATATAAAGCCAGGCTTGTTGCCAAGGGTTTTTCTCAAAAATACGGGGTGGACTATGACGAAACTTTTGCACCAGTTGCATCGCATACCACTCTAAGAAGTTTCTTGACCATGTCACTATATAAAAATTTGAATCTAAGGCATGTAGATATAAAAACTGCTTTCCTACATGGAAATTTGCAAGAAGATGTATACATGCATCAACCCGAGGGTTATGTTGTCCAGGGCGAAGAAAATAAAATATGTAAGTTAAAGAAAGCGATATATGGCTTGAAACAAGCCGCTAGAGCGTGGAATTTGAAAATTAATGAAACATTGTGTAAATTAGGATTTAAACAAAGTCAACATGACAAGTGTTTATATATACGTAACAAAGATAACACAGAAACTTACATTCTTGTGTATGTTGATGATCTACTTGTAGCTGGTAAAAATCACGATATTGACATACTAATTAATCAACTTAGGGAAGAATATCCATTAACCGACCTTGGGGAAGCCAAATATTACCTCGGCATAAATATAGAAAGACCTTGTAAAGGGGTAATTACGCTTGATCAAAATAATAAAATACGAGACATTGTAACCAAATTTGGGCTAGATAACGCACGGCCCTCTGACACACCAATGGAACCAGGGTATATAAAATTAACTGATAATGACAATCTCTTACCAAACAACACAATGTACAGACAGGCTATAGGCGCGTTACTTTATATTTCTACAGTATCGCGACCTGATATAAGTGTTGCCGTTGGCATCTTAAGCCGTAGAAACGAAAATCCTAGAGCGAAAGACTGGGAGGCAGTTAAAAGGGTTATTAGATATTTGAAAAATACCCAAGATATTAAATTAAAACTTTGTAACTCTGGTGAACCTGTTCTTAGAGCATATTCGGATTCGGATTGGGCCAATGACCCAAGTGATAGAAAGTCTATATCTGGAAATTTATTTAAGATAGGAAAAAATCCAATATTTTGGACTTCGAAGAAACAGTCCTGTGTGTCCATGTCTTCAGCAGAGGCTGAGTACGTCGCAGCTGCGAGTGCTGCACTTGAAATACAGTGGCTCAACAAACTACTGGATGATTTAAATTTGCCGCAAGAATGTCCTATAGTGTTGTACCAGGACAACCAATCTACCATCAAGATTGCTGAAAATGAAAAATTCCAGTCCAAAACAAAACACTTACAGCTGAGATATCATCTTCTGCGAAACTTAATACAAGAAGGCCTGATAAAGCTTCAATACAAACCTACCAAAGAAATGAGCGCCGATGCCCTCACAAAAGCTCTACCAAAAACTGATTTTAATAGACATAGAAATGCATTAATGAACAATTGAAAAATTTCTGAGCTTAAGAGGGGGTGTTGTGATATTTAATCTCAGACATTCTTTTATTAACTTTCATTTTTCTTGTTCCGAACTTTCTTTTTTGTTTTTTACTTCCCGCCAAAAGATTGTTCGGTGCACCTGCCGTATCACGTGACGATGTGTCGCGTCTCTCTACAAGTACATTGTAATATTTTTATCAATCATGTAATTTTTGTTATTCGGAACTGACGTTCCATTTTAATCGTATTTTGTGCCTAAGAAATCTATAATAATAATATTAAATAAATTGTAAAAGGTGAAATTCTAGGCAGTCCTTTATCATGCAGTTAATATTTAAATTATTAAACAAATATTAATCCCCTTTAATTACAGCAAAACAAGTTGTTATGGTTTTAAACCAGAAGTTATTCATACTGCATATTTAAGCGTACAATCTGATGATTGCGTTACGAGATTTTCTTCAACTTCAAGAAATGGCATACATCATTACCTGTGATAACCCAGGTAAGCCAAACTTTATTTAATTATATCACTGTTATTTTAGCAAAGAATTATTAGTAAGAAATATTTGTTATAAATATATTTAAATAACTAATTTGAGGAAACTCCGAACTCATGCACATATTCAGAAAGTATTTTTCTATGACCTATCTGTATAATAATCTGTGGTCCACTCTTGCTTTTTTGGGGCGCCCAGTCGATAGAGCGCCGGCCTCGTAATTGGAAGATTGCGGGTTCGGTACTCGAGCCGGCCAAAGACTGTCGTGTACACTAATGATGGCTGGTGCACGTAAAATCTGTCGTGGCTGCAATGCCCTTCATGTTCCCATCAAACATTATACCTCTGGGGGTCACCGAAGCAGGAGAGCCATCTCTTCCGTGGAGGATCAAAATTGTGATAGCATGTCTCCGGACCACCTCTAGGGGTGTGTCCCAGACCGTCGCCAATTGCTTCATCTGCGCAGCACTAGTGCGACGTAAAACCCAACCAACAAACCATTGAATTAACATTAAGACAAAGAGATTTTTATTTGGCGCTCTGCGCTGATATTTTCATTGTGCTGCTAGATTTGGCGATTAGAATACGAAATGAATCTTGGTCTTTTGGCAACTGGAACTCGAATTGATTGACAAATAAACATGTTATTTGTTTTGCTCTATCTTCCGCAACTTTTAACGATTTCCAATTCTGTAACGAGCCTGAGTATGATTTCCCATCAAACATTATACCGCTGGGGGTCACCGAAGCGGCAGAGTCATCCCTTCCGTGGAGGATCAAAATTGTGATGGCATGTCTCCGGATCACCTCAAGGGGTGTGTCCCAGACCGTCGCCAGCAGCACTAGTGCGACGTAAAAAAACCAACCCAACCCAACCAACTTGCTTTTTTGCATTCAACTAATCAATTTTGAGGAAGAGATAATGTACTAATTTGCCAAAGAGATGAACTGATCCTTTAACTGTTTATTACTTTTTGGACAATTGAGATAAAATCCTTAGCAGCTTTAGGTCTCAAAGCAACTCGCCTCTACCATCACCAAATGATAATATAATATTGTTATTCGGCATAAAGAATTAAACAGAGAAGAAATTTCTTTCATTATTTTCCTTATATAAGAAAAATATCTTTGACTTCTTGACGCATCATATAAGGACAAACCTAAATACTTAATATTTTCATTATTCGGTTGCAACCGTTCAATGTGAAAAAAAAAAAAAAAAATACATTTCATTCTTTTAACCAGTTATTTCAGATAGTGGAATCATTTTCACAATTTTTCTATTAAAATGCAATCAATTATTAAAATTTATCATTATTATTTTTATTTTGTTAAGCTGTTATTCCATTATTTAACTTATTAAACAGTTTTTTTAATTTTATGATTTCTTTGCTATATTATAAAAAAAAAAAAAAAAAAAAAAAAAAGAAAGAAAAAAAAAATCCTGTATTTTGGTTTAGATATACTTATTTATTTATTTATTTTTATTGCGATGTTTACCGACCCGTCTTTTATTCGCGACATTTTGCATTAATTTTTATATAATAATTTTCTCCCTAATTGATTGAGGAAGATTGCATACAGAAGATTATTAGATTAATATAGAAGAGCCATGAATGAAATACGGACAGAAGAAACGCGAATTCTTATTACCATTTTGAAGTTTTTCCCATCTATCATTAATTTCATTTATTGTAAGTACGCCAGGTAAAATTTAGAAAGCCCCCCATGGAGTGCTCTGTCTCTCAGACATGGCACCCTCGTACAGTCAATCGGCCTTTTTCTCAAACACCAACACTAACACCAACGCCAACATTCCAGGCAAAATATGTTTTGTTTTATTTTTAATCATATTCATAGCATAAATATGTAGGTGTATAAGGTAAATAGAAAACTAATGTTGATAGTTAATTGAAGATTGGACTTAAATAATGCATGCAATCATGATATGAATTTTATATAGTTTTTAATACAACTGATTTATAAAAATTCAGTTTTATTACAATTTATATAAAAACCATAACGAATATTTTTGTTAGAAGAAACACAACACCTAACTTAAATAAATTCAAATAATAAATTTTAGAGCATTGTAACTATCTTCTTTAGAAACATTAGTTAAACAACAATTATCGAAACTTTCATCATTATTTTTATTAACTGACTGACAGAAAATGTTAATAAAACTTAACATGAAACATTAGTTTTTAAAACTTTAATGGAAGACATTTTCAAATTTTTAATTTGTTGAAACATAAAAGTCGTATTGTATTAGCAATAAGTGCACCCCTTTTTTCAAGTTTACATTAAAAGCTTTTATCATTAGTCATTTCTGGCATTAGTCTATCAAAACATTTCAAAAACTTCTATTTTTACTTTCTAAATTCGAGGATAATGACTTATGACAACTTATTCAAACATTGTAAGAAGCATTTTAGTTGAAGTTGCTGACATTTTTTAAAAATGCTTTAATTATTATGACTTTTAAAAAACACATTTTAACTAAACATATTTGTATTAATGATTAATGACATATATCTCAAAATATAGAAAAATGAAATGCTGAAAATTTTTGAAAGCTAAAGACTCTTTAATGAACGTTCAAATCCCTGCTATCAATTACATAAAACTTATATTGAAGTACACAAATAAAAAAGAGAGAGAGAGAGAGACTATTATAAATTTTTCAAATTATCACTAAAAGAAAAATTCACGCTTGTCAATATAATTTTTAAAAGCTCGTAGTTTATGTAATACCTTTATTTTGGTAAATATTACAGTGTATTTAAACGAAATTAGAGAAATTTTTATATTCATTTTAATCTAAATTTACTTTTATGCTTTGCCCAAAATATGATAGGTGCTGCGGTTTTGTGTACATCACTGATGTCATTTTTTTTTTTTTTCATAAATCACATTTTTATTCTAAAATTATCTTTTATTAATTACTTATCATTATTAAATGTGTCAAAGGACTTTATGGCAAGATATTTTTTAGTAAGAAAACGCTTAATATGTAATAAGAGAAGTAACTGCCTCAAATTATTTATAAACGTGGCATTAATATAAAGTATGTTTAAGAAGCTTTAAACTTTGACTTTTAGATTAAACAGCAAGTATATGTAATGGCACTTAGATCATTAGTATAATAAATTTTTTACAGTAGTATTCTTTTGAGGAAATGTTTACCCTTTAAGAGGCAAGTTATTTTTGCTTCTTTAAAAGAAAAACTAAGAATTTGGGATGATTTTAGAAGAAAAAAAAAGCAAGTTTTTTCTATAAGTTAGAATAAATAAATAAATAAATAAATAATTCCGGGACGAGTTTTTACGCTTGAAAATAAAAAAATATGTGGGATATTCTACCAACCTTTAAAGGTTAAGTGCGAAAAAATACCATGTAGCACACAACTGCTTTAAATATAATATAGCAATGAATAAGTCTTATTCTTATTAAGTCACATGGTCATCTTTTCGTAAAAAAAGGTTATAAATTATTAACCCCTTACCTGCCGGAAAAAAATTACGAGATTCTGTTTTCTCTCAAAACTGAAATACGCAAATCTTTCGAAAACGTTCTCAAGATCACTTTCACGGTTATTTTATTGGATTGCCAAGCTGTGACAGTAGTTTCACTGTAGCCGTACAATACAAAGGATCGAACTTTGGAAAAACTTATATATACGACCGGGGCAATTAAGGGGTTAAAATGTGTTTGTTAAACATGAACTACACTGAGAAAAAATTCTGTAACTGACATCTAGAATCTAAATTGTGACTCTAGAAAAAAATAGTTCCATGCCATCCTTATAAATTCTAGTCCCCTTTGAAAGCTAGTTTTAGAAACCCCTATTAGACTTCTAGAGCGTTTGCCTATTTTTTCGAGGGCAAAGTTATTTAAAAATCTATGCAAATAAATGAGAATACAAGAGGGGTTTCAGCAACTATAATCTTTGTTTATTACTCAATTCTAGAAAACCAAGCGAGAATTTCTCGCAATACAAAGGATTCAGAATATTCAGAATATTGTTTCATCCTCTAGAAATGTGTAGACTAGAAATTCTCGATCATTTCGTCTATTCAGTTTATTGGCGTGCTTTAGGCGCATAGCTCGGAAATCAATATTTCTAGTTGAGGGATTCAGAAAATGGTCACTTATTCATTCTAGATGAAGGCGGTATATATTTTCCTCAATATAACATTATAGATTTTTGTTTGATTTATCAAAACAATCAATAGTGATCGTTATCAGTGTTACTATCATTTAACAATATCAAGCAATACACATTTTTTTTTTTGTCGTATAATGCGGAAGTTATATTATGCTCAAGCTTTAAAACACCTTATTCATGTTATAAAGGTTATCAATAACACATATTGTTTTCATAAATTTATTATCTTTGAATTATTCAATAAATTTCGAAAAGGAGAAAGAAGATAGTGTGGTGGTGACATAGATAATATAGATACAGAGCATTAATGACTTTGTGATGGTCAAGTTTCTAAAAAAAAAGTAATGTTTTGTATTATGTTGACAGACTTGAAGTCATATATCTATATTAATAAAATCAGACATTTGCCTCGAAATTTTTCAGAATCAAATGTAATTAAAAAATGACTTTTGAAAAGTTTTTTCCTCTAGCTGTGTGTGTATCATTGTGTCTGTATATCTGTAACGCTAGTTTTGTCCGGGTATCATGTGAGAACGTCTGGACGGAATTCGACGACACTTAGTAGGGACTTAGGTCATTACGCAACTGAAAATTACATTTATAGAATATTTCAAAATTTTGATTGGATTTAGCGATATATGTAAAAAGGGCTTTTGCCATAAGGCTTTTGTCAGTTAGATGCTTTGAACGGAAAAAAATGCATTATCTTTACGTTTTAGACATCAGGGAACTCCTAAATTATTTTAGAATATTTTCTCTTTGTGCATGGGAGGGATGGAGGTACACACAATATTTTTTATTCGACCGGGTATCACGTGAAAACGGATAGACGGAATTGTCTGAGGTTTCGGACTGTACCCAACTTAAAATTATGTTCATAGAATGCTTCAAAATTGTAACTTACAGATTTACAGATATCTGCAAAAAATACTTGTGTAACTAATTAAAAATTATATATTAGTATATTAGATATTAGTATGATATCTATCGTATCACCGGACTTTAAGCACGGGACGAAAACAAAAAACAACAACAACAACAAAAGAAAAAAGTTAAGCTAATTTTTTTTTAAAATTCAGTTGAAAATTACAGAATTTATAACGACGTGATATATATATGTGTGTGTATACCATAGATATAGTAATGAGACATAGATTGATCAGCTAGAGGGAAGAAGTGATACCTTTTTTTTCGGGAAAAGTCACTCTAATGGCTGCCTTTCCCCGAGTAAATCACACACAGGAATACACACGGATAATTTAGTAAATAAAATGTATGAACAATTTATTTACTAAAGGTGAATGAAAAACTCCAGATATAGTTTCAAATTCATTTTTCTTTTTCTTTCTTTTTTTTTTTTTTCAATTCTCTCTAATGGCTGATTTTAGAACTCTTTTTCGAAATCAAAATTTTTTGCTCGATAACATGGGGATGATAGATCTATATATATTACTATATCTATGGTGTATGCATACATTTACATATGTATCTACAGTCGGTAACAAAAGTCTCCAAACACTAGCAAACATTCCTATATAAAAAACGTACATTGCGCGGGTCGAGTAAACTTGACCCGTACGTGACACGCAGAAAGACTTTTGACCTCCAACCTCCAACCCGACCCAAACGCGCAGCTTCTGAATCATAACCCAACCAACAAAAAGTATTTTTCAGTTTACATTATATAAGAAATCGAATTATAATTCTATTTCCCAAAATATAATTATACTATTGAACAAATCTTTTAGAGAACTAATTATTACATAAATATTACAAGTATACAATCGTGTTAAAATGAGTGTATAATGAAAATTATATTAAAAGTAATTAGTGTAAATGTAAACAAAACTTCAGTGCATAACGTAATAAAATTTCTTTCGTATTACATTTACTGTTAAAAAAATCCACTATTTTATATATTCACAGTGTATTAAAAAAAAAAAAAGTAAAATAAGGAAGCAAATATATGTTGGGAGGTAAATAATTTTCGCGTATAACTTTTAAATGTTAAATTTTAATATTTATGCGTTTTTTCTTCACAAATTAAACTTATGGCTAAACATAATTGCTATGAAGGAAAATAATGTCATCAAGTGTCTGCATTCAAAAGACTATGTTCCTAAAAAAGCAACTTTATTATTATTATTTACACAGAAGAGAAAAATTTTGCGGATAAACACACGATGCAAGACTCATCCCCTCCACCCGCATGCAGTATAATCACAGATCTTTCAATATCTAAGTTCTTTGGAATAATGCCAAGCCAAAGTGCCGCCAATACGTCTCCCTGCCTTTATTTTATTCGCCCCCTGACCCTATGGCTTTCTTTTCTATTACACACACTATAAGTCAGCACAACAGTCACACCACGACCACCCACGGACAGCTGACGACCTTGAATTACAAACACAACTACAAATTTCGCTTCTAACAGGATCCGAACATGACAAACTTACAACATATCCTATAAACATAACACTTCATTCAGTCATGTCATTCCATTCAGGCTTTCTCTGATTTCTGTTTCTATTCTGAGTATCTGAATCTCACCCCGTTGAATAAGTGAGACAAAATTTTTGAAGTACTTCAAATCCAGTTCAGATAGATTAAGGTTCTGTGTGAGTGAATGAATGAATATGACAAAACGTTCGAAGCGTTGACTGTGTGTCTTTGAATAGGACAAAATTTTTGGGGTACTTCAAGTCCTGTTTGGTCAGATTGAGGTATTAAGTGACGCGATGAATGAATGGGACAAAACGTTTAAGGCAGTAAGTGAGTCGTTGAATGAGACATAACTTTTGAAGTGATACAAAAAATAATTATGAGGTATCATGACAAACCGTTGCGATGACGCATGACAATGTCATATATCATGTATGAGTTACCCAACACTAGTAGAGATATTTTACAGAGTCGCCAGGTCATAATTTTTATGCGAGGCCAAACTTTCTCTGAATCAGAACCAAATGCTAACTAAATAAAGCAAAAAAGAGCCAACATCAATTTTGCCAACTTTAGAGATTTGTCCCTACGCGTAGGGACTTTTATCAGTTTTCTTCAGCATGTAGGGACTTTTTGGATGTACCCTTTCTTCTCACGACCTCCTCAGGATATCCTGAGAATGAAAGAACATCACACGGACATCCTCGGCTGTAAAGTAGGGACTTTTCTCATTAATGTAGGGATATTGAGCTGTCCGTAGGGAACTTGGCAAAATTTAAGTTGGCATGTTAGTAACACCAGCCTACATTTTAAGATTCAAAGCACTGTCCGGCGACATGGCATTCTTGTTTTATGAGCTTTAATTGTTCTTGTAATACATCCTTTTGAAAAAATGAAACATCGGTTTACTATTTTTTATAAAATTTCTGAAATATTCTATTTTGAAAACTTCGAAATCATTTCGTTTTCAGTGCATATTGGAGCAGAAGCTTATTATGTTAAGCATAAGATTTAACGATTCGAAAAGAAAAACAAATCTTGAAACAAGGTGTGTTGCATGCATTGATCTAGTTTAAATTGGCAAAGTAAAATGTATACGATCAACCATTAAATAGGAGAAAGTAATTTAAAATATAATATATATTATTTAATGTAGTTACACAGGTCATATAATGTCGTGTTCCAACTAAATACATAAGCACATGTGAAAACTTATCAATAAAAATATTTGTTATTTTAATGAAAATTTACTTACTAAATTCTAAAAATAAAAATAAAATCTCATGATTACTGACCGAATACTGTATACATACAAACTGGGATTATTAAGGACATACGTGGAAGAGAGAATGCCATTCGCTAGTGTCTTTTACACTAATTTTGGAGAAAACTGTAGTATTTGTGCAAAATAATTTACTCCATTTTCTTAACATATTTTTTTCCATTTCCATATTTTCCTCTCCAAGAAAGAAAAAAAAAAAAAAAAAAAAAAAAGCTTTAGCGTGTTAATAGGTATATTTTCTTTTGAATGAAAGAAATACTTTCGAAAAGAAATTGTTAAAAAAAAAAAAAAAAAAAAAAAAAAAAAAAAGCTTTAGCGTGTTAATAGGTATATTTTCTTTTCAATGAAAGAAATACTTTCGAAAAGAAATTGTAAAAAAAAAAAAAAAAAAAGAGGGGGGGGGGAGGCGATAGAACAAGAACAAAACAATTTTAACACTGAACTATGCCAAATTCCAAGATACTTTAAAAGCATAATTAATTCACTAAAAAATAAAAATAAAATCATTGAAGGTATGATCATCTGAATATTTCTCTTTTCTTTTAATTTATTGGACCATCCTTAGGGGTGCGTCCCAGACCGTCGCCAATTATTAAATGCGCTGTACAAGTGCGACGTTAAACTCAACCAACCAACTTTTAATTTATAATGATATTTTTTTCTCAATTTGCTCGAAAAGTGTCAACATTGGTAAATATCTTGAAGAAAAAATAAAAATGTTCCCAAAACAACACTTAAGAGAAACGGGGCCAGATTTGGAGCCAAATGCTCTCCGAGGACAAAACCATAATTTCGGAGCCAACCACCTTGATTTGGAGCCAGTTTGGCTCCAAGGAGCCAAATTTCTATATAATTTTAACTGGCTAAATAAAATTCCAAGTTTGGGTGTTTTTCTTAAAAAGATTATGTGTTTTCACAGGGATCTGATTTTACCTAAATTTACACATGGTCAATGTAAAAAAACAAATTGTATATCAGATAATGTACTAGAATTCAGCAAATAATTCGTAAATAAAAATAAAGAAGAAAAAGCACTTTAAATGTACAGTCGGCAGGGATGGAACACGGGCGCAGAATTCATACCACTATCGATATAAGAAAATTTTCTACTTCTTAAATCAACGATATTATAAGTACAGAAATTTCTTATACGGATTCCGGTATGAATTCTGCTCCCGTGTTCCATCCCTGAGTCGGGGGAAAAAAAAAACGCAACACCCACTGTAATTTCGTTATTAATTGACGCAGAAATATCTAATAGACATAATTCAACAGGAAATTAAAAGCACTTTCTGAATATGTCGTCAAATTTTGAATTAGGGGTCATCTACATATTAAAATGAGCGCCAACTTTGATTTTTTCAATAGCAACACCCACTTTGGACTTCATATTCGAATTTCTGAGAGTCTGGCAGTGCGGAAAAGTATACTATTTGTATACTTTATCTTTAGTATTTATAGAGTTATAATCAAAAATGTGTTAGGGGGTTATCTACAAATATAGAAAAATAAAATTAAGATCTCATAATAAATAAACAAAATTTTAATGTTTTACACCGGAAATATTTCAGGAAAAAAATAATAAAAAAATTAATAGAACTTCAACCTTTTTTCCTGTTTCTTATTTATATTGAATTCAATTTTTTAGATTTGTATACACTTCAGTACTTTTTTAGTTAATTTTAGGTCTATTTAAATACATTACACTTGCGATTAGTCCATACAGTACTCTTTGAAAAAAGTGTATATTATGGCTGTACTGATCACCAATAAAGCTTAAATTTTCTTTCGTAGGTGTAACATAATATACGAAATGAAATAATATAGATATATATATCTATACAACAACGCATAAACAAAATCTTTTCGGATAAATTATTGCAAGGGTTCATGAATTAAATATTAAACTATTTTAATCGCACTTACTAGTTTTGGGTCAGTTGAACTCTTTGGAACTGTACGATTCATTTTATAATTTCTATGAAAATATAATATCTTAATTAACCCTTTCGCGAATGCTGACGTAGATTCACGCCATTTGAAAATCTGTAACTCCGTCACTGGGCGTTTCTTTCGTAATTTGTGTATTACATTTTCTTAAGTGTGTACCCAGTGCTCATAATTTTGCAATAAAATATACTATGGATAGAAATATATTGATTAGAAAGAATATAATTATAATGTATATCCATTTGTGATATAATTGTGAATACCAAAAATTTTTTCTGAAATATTTCATTTTGAGAGTAAAACGCCCGTAGGTGGGTCAAAAAGACAAACTATCAAAAAGACAAAATCTTGCGGTTGCAAAAAGTGTTAAAATATATTTATAAAGTTAAAGTATGTTTTTAAAAATGTATAAAGTTCAAATATATTAATAAAATTTTAAAGACTAAAGTGCCCTTAAAATAATAATCCTCCCCCCTACAAAATATACAAATAAATAAATAAATAAAATAAAATAAAGCAATATATGAAACAAATGATTAACCTTTTTTAACTATGACGGTAGTTAAGAAACGATTTTACAAGTGTGTCTTGCATTCCAATTCCATTAGTATTTTTATCGTTGACAATTTCACATTAAACCTATTTTTCTATTTAAAACAGCAAACCCCGCCTATTTAGTTTTTTTTTTTTTTTTTCTTCCAGTGTTCGTTTAAAAGATTCAAAATTTATCATCAATTAATCGATGAAGTAAATACCACTTGTGCATATTTTTGTCAACATAAAATAAGGGGTTTAACACGAATACTCAATGTCACATTTACTTTTCCATTTCTGTATTGTTTTGTTTTGAAGAACGATGAAGGCGTGACTTGTCTTCTTTATAAAACAGGAATTCTTGATGCTAAAACTAATGTCTAAAAATCATCATTTTTGCTTCAATTCTTTGCGTTTGACGTTGTTGTTATATAATTTGACCCATAAATAAAAATAAAAATATTTTGTTTAATTTTCTTTGTTATTTTTTAAGATTTGATTCGTTATCTCATGGAAAACTTTATAAGAGACGGCCCCCTAAACCACTCCAAAAGAAATATTTATTTATATCTCGAAAACTAATAACTGGAATGAGCTGCAAATTTGCACACCCATATTTTTCAGCATTAGGATTCATTTTATGTAAAAATTAATATAGGTCATAATTCATAATTTTTATGAATATGAATTTATTAATATTTTTCAGAATTAAAAATATTTTTCAGAATCAAAATTAACGATGGATTATGTTTGGGTTTCTTCACTGTATCTCGTAAAACAAAAATTATATCGATCAAGTTGTTTTTTGAGAAGATATTAATAAACGTTTAAAATATGAATTTAACATTAGCACCTTCAAACTTTGAACGCTTATAACTCTGTGAAAAAATAAGTAAAATATACAACCAATATACTTTTTCGCGTTGTCGCGATCCCAGGAATTCAAATATAAAATAAAAATAGGGTGTTACCATTGAAAAAATCAAAGTTGGTGCGCGTTTTAATATGTAGACGACCCCCAATTAAAAATTTCAGTTCATTTTCTGAAACTACTCACAATTCCCCGTCTAATGATACCTATTACATTTTTCTACATCGATTATCGACGAAGTTACGTTGAGTGTTGCGTTTTTTTTCCCCCGACTGTACCCTTGCAATCTGTGTTTTTAAACAAGATAATTTTTTTATATGGAATTGAATAATTTTACTATTATTGGAAAAAGCGTAGTATAAGAGACTTCATTTTCAAAGAACCATATACATTTTCTTTTATTCCATTTTTATATAAATGCTATAATTTGTTTTAATAAAAAATAATGAGGAATGTTGATATTTCACATAATCAAATTACGTAAAATACACCAAAATTGAATTTTTAATTTAAATTTGACATTTCAGTACTAACAACTGTTGTCTTTGACAAGACAAATAATAAATCAATATCAATCTGTTTAATAGATGGCGCCACTAGTGTATTTTGAAGTAGGGATTTCAGTAGGGTAAAATTTCTTCAGTGTAAGGGTAGAAAGGGATTTTATAAGACTTTTGTAGGGAGAATTCAAATTTTCATCTTCCAACACTGGTAGTTTCTGTTATCAGTTCGTAAAAATGCGTAGATTCGCTCAGTTAGCCAACGCGTGTGCCTGACGAATTGATGCAGTTGTAATTATTATACTTAGGTAAAGAAAAAGGGAAACCCACTAACACTTTTTCAAATCGATGCAACATGCAGGCAAATATGTATATACAGTAACCGCCGCTTAATGAACTCATTGGTTAATAAAATCAGCCGCTTAGTCTGATCAAATTGCCAGGACCGGAATCAAATCAATACAAACTATTTTTGAAGCCGTCGCTTAATAAAATCAGCATCGCTGGTTAATAAACTCAAAAATATCTCCTCAGCAGCTAAAAATGTCATTGATGCACAATATTTTTTTTACTTACATTGTGATTTTTTTTTTTTTTTTAAATAGAAAAAGGAATTAAACCTCAACAAATCCTCCTTTATCGCTTATTATCGAAGATTTGCAGCACAGTTACAAATTAAACACGCCCCATAACCAGTGGCAGATCCAGAACTTAACTTTTTTTTTTTTTTTGAGGGGGGGGGGGCTAAGATTTTTCAAGATGTTACTTCAGATCAATGAAAAGTTTACTACTGTAATATTCAATTGTGAATGTCAGTACTTTTGGGGGGGGGGGCTTCAGTCTCCTAGCCCCCCCCCCTCCTTAGATTCGCCACTGCCCTTAACTTATCTACGTAACAATTTCAAGGAACGCAGTAAGAAGTTATAAATTTGTTTTGAAATGATACATATTTTTTAAATTTCTAATTATTAAATGTGATTTCTAGCTCTTATTTTGTGATTACTATAATTCATGAGGTTTAAATGGATAGTTTTAAATTTGTAAGAATAGCGTGAACTTTTGGTAAAGTAATGATGATTTTCCTCAAAGAAAAGCGCATAGGAACTTGGAATACGTGTAATTTACTTATACTCGAAAGAACAAATAATTATCTATCAAAATTTAATTATTATTGTTTACTAATACCATTATTCGTTACCTTTTGAAATTTTATCCCAAATTCAGGAAAGAATTTTTTTTTTTTTACTTGAATGCAAGAACGTTCGCCGGTTAAAAAAATCAGCCTCTTGAGAAAATTAATTTCGCTCAGATCAAACGTGATTTCAATAAGCGGCGGGAACTGTATATGCAAACGTCTTAATTAATATTCCTTAGTGTTGTTAGTTCCGCCTTTTTTTTTAAACAAGTAAATTTTTAGAGTAATAGTCTTCAAATGCAAATACCATTAATTAAGAAGAAATATACTCTAAAAAGATACTAGTGTGAAAAAATAGGCTGAGCTAACAATACTACGGAATACAACCACTTTCACGACCGCATGACTTTGTCTTTTTGACAGCAAGGACAATATTCTGTGGGCAATATTCTTCCAAATAACAATATTTCAGAACAAAATATTCTGTATTCACAATTATATTACAAATGGATATACGTTATAATTATATTATTTTTAATCAAAATACTTTTATGCATATAACATTTCATTGTAAAAATATGAATATTAGATTTATTCTTATGAAATAAATAACATAGAAATTGAGAATGAAACGCCCACTAGGAAAGTTAGATTTTCAAATGACTTGAATCTACGTTAGCGGTCGTGAAAGTGTTAACCACTTTTTGCAATAACTTAGTTTAAGGACCTTTGATAGCAACACTGAAATAGATTTCATATAAAAGCTTTCATTTCCATTTAACATTTATAAATTGAAACATATTACAGTTGTTCAATAAAATACGTATTTAAGCACACATTCTTGTGATTTTTTTACATATATTTTACAGTTTAAAAATCTTTAGATTGGGTTTTCTGATTTTGCATTTTTTCATAAAATCATGATCTTCAAAATGCTAAAACTTATACAGATATATATAAAAAAAGAGTTATTTTATATTATTATTATTATTACATTATTTAAGTTAATGGTAAATGCATAAAAGAATTAGGGATTTGAAATTCATTAATTATTTCTCAAGAAAAAAATTAAAACGTGAATTGCTAATTACAAATATGGGGGGGGGGGGCGGGGTGAAATCGTGCTTTTCGTTATACTTTTATTTTTAATATTTATTTTTTAAAGATATTGCGAAGGTTATTATTAATTATTTTAACTAGGTTCTGGTATATATACATACACACACACACACACACATGTATATATCAAGAAAGAAAAAAATATACACATCAATTTATATATAAGTGTATATGTATTTGTAGAGGTTTTTGCATTCTAAAGATAATGAAGTCATGAAAAAACGCAAACTCAAAAAACACAATGTAAAATTTCGAATCCAGAAAGTATATATGTAAAAAGCATAAGAATTAGTGCTTTAATGTATATTTTAATGAAAAAATTAAAATATTTGGAGCTATGAAAATTCAATTATGTTTAAATGAGAAGTAAAATACTCTAAAAAGATGGTGTGAAAAAGAAGGAGGAACTACGGAGTGTTAATTAGTATGTGGGCAAGTATGTATATGTATACATAATTACCAACCATCTCCTTAATAAGCGTAAAATTGTTAACGCTCCTTTTACCAGACAGATATGTTTAGAGCAATTCTAGTCAAATGTTGTTACGATTAAACAAGAAGAAAGTAATTTAAAAAAATGCCTGGTGTGAAAAAAGGCGGGTACTAAATATTTTACACTTCATAATGAGATGATTGTCGAGTGTGTGTGCATATATATATATATATATATTCATATACGTCAATTAACTGCTATAATTTTTTCTTTACTAAAATCCTTATTTCAAACACTAACTATTTTTTCTTTTTTTAAATTACCAAGTTTTGATCATACAATAAAGAAACTTGAAAAGTATATACACTTTATACATAGCTGCCAATATTTTAATTTATTCCGGAGTACTTTTAGCCCTGCCTTTATTTCGCACCACTTTATTTATAGAAAAATTTTCTTCAACATATAACTTCGATAAAATAAGCAAAAAATTCTTTTAAAAAATAAGTGGTTCGAAATAAAGGCGGGGCTAAAAGTATTCCGGAATAAATTAAAATATTGGCAGGTATGTTAATAACAATTAAAAAAAAAAAATACGATGCACCAAGAAGTGGGGGGCAAAAATTGGTAGATAGGATGGAATGAGCGGTCCGAATGGGACAAAAATTGGTAGAAGTGATGTACATGTGGAGAAAAACAATTGATTACATTTTCAGAAAATTTGAATGATTTAATCAAGAGAAAGGGCCTCACGAAGTAAACAAATCAAAACGTGTTGGTCCACTTCTGGCCCTTATGTACGCAGTTATTCGGCTTGGTATTAATTGATAGAGTTGGCGCATGTGCTCCTGTGAAGTGCCAAATTCTGTCCAATTGTTGCATTAGATTAGTAAAATCCCGAGTTGGTTGTAGGACCCTTTTTATGATGCTCCAAAAGTTCTCTGTGGAAGAGAGATCCAGGGACTGAGCTCAACCCCACTGAGCCGAATATTAAGGGTATTTGAAGTCACTGAAGTACCAGCTGCACGTAGGATCGACGATAATGATGAATTGGTGCTTGATTCCATCAAAACCTGTATGTATGTCAATTTGTGTCCAGTTTGCATTACTCCTTCTTGGTGCGGCACTTTTTTTGTTATAGAGTATATAAAAAAAAGTACGAAAATCTCACCTTTTCTTGAAATTACTCAAAATACTAAAAGAATTTTCGTAAAAGAAATATACCTCTGTATGTATGTTAAAACATAGACTGAAAGCACATAAAACATGAGGAAATCAAGCAGAATTTTCTCTGATGCTTTTGTTTAATCATCACATTACCTTGGAGATTTTAAGATTTCATAATAGGACAATTCAGGCAACTGCAAGTAACAAATTCATAATGAATTTTTATTACTAATATGTTTTAAATGAAAATATAATTCTGAAAGAGATTAAACCAGAATAAGAATTATGTAGATAAACGCTGGAACACTTTTCTTTTTTCAACATGAGTTTTAATGACTTTTTGCTAGAATTTAATCATATTTTCCTAAATCAAATAGATTTAAGATATTATTTTAGGTATTCTTATGTTTTCACCTCAAAAAGCCATTCTCTATCAGGATGCTACATTGCGTGCTAAGAAGCACTGCAGTTGTAGCTAGTTAGTGCCAAAGCCAGTTTGGTCAGAAGTAGGAATTTTTAGTTCTGCTTTTGACGTAGGGGGGATAATTTTTTAAATTCTGTTTTGTAGGGATTTTTCTACCCTCTAATAAAAATTATAAAATCTCTTTTAAAAACGCAAAAAGTTTTAAACTTATCTGTAAAAAAGTTTCTTACAATACCTTGTTTCTAATACATTATTTTATTACAGATGCGAGGTGAAACATCTCAGAACTCAGAGTTGCCAACATCTATAATTTATTCCAATGTATTATTAGTACCGCCCCTACTTCTCTCACTTCTACTACTTTTTTATAAGAGTTTTTTTCTTCCTATTTAATCTTAGTTACATACTGGGAAAAATTACTCAAGAAAATTGGTAAGGGAGAAAAAAGGGCATTATCAAGATTGCGCCGGCATAAATTATAATAGTTGGAAAATATGTATATTTTTAACATGTCCTCCCTTTTATTAATATTATATTACTATTATTATTCTGAAATGGTAAATTTGTAATATTATTTTAATAAGAAATATAACATTTATTTAATATTTTGATATAAATAACATCAAAGTTTTAAAATAAATTGGACAGTAAGTCATGTACATGTTAAAATTAAATTTCCTCTAAATGAAAAATTGTCAAGTAATTTGTAATTTGTATACACCGACCCCTCAAATAAAATATATTCTGCAGTACAAAATCTTAATCGTAAATATATTATACTGATCTAAAAAAGCATTTTATTTTGCTTTGAGTAAGCATGCGTTGTGTTTCGTTTTCCTTTCTGTAAATTAGTCTTTTTATTTCTCTTTGATGTGCTTGCTCACACCACCCATTTCGTGTAGTTACACCCCCTAAGGAGTACCTTGATAGGTAAACGGTAAGGTACCTATCAAGTCGATATTTGCTGGTTTAACATTGATTATTTATTACTAAATTAAATTTATTAGGTAAGTTTGATGCGAAAACATGTCAAAGGAGATTAGCCGTTTGATTTAAAATCTTAATAGAATAAAGAGCTAACAGTATAAAATTTAAATAAATTATAGAAACATCTCTTTGATGTGCTTACACCACCCATTTCGTGTAGCCACACCCCCTAAGGAGTACCTTGATATGTAAAAGGTAAGGTACCTATCAAGTCGATATTTGCTGGTTTAACATTGATTATTTATTACTAAATTAAATTTATTAGGTAAGTTTGATGCGAAAACATGTCAAATGAGATTAGCCGTTTGATTTAAAATTTTAATAGAATAAAGAGCTAACAGCATAAAATTTAAATAAATTATAGAAACATAGTCCATTTTATTTACTATGTTTTCACGAATATACATTTGTATATATTAGGTACTTGCTTTTATCTGTCTGTTTGTTTCAGCAATCAACTTAAGTGTATATTAATAAGAATGGATCTTTTTTTTTTGTTTTAATGCTAGAAAATATTAAAATAATACTAATAATAATATGATTTTATATAAGTGCTATTAATAGTTTTGAAACGTAGGGTATTTTTAGAGTAAAAATATTTTAACGTAGGGAATGTAGGAATTTTTTTCCATTAAGTAGGGATAATTTAAATTTTCATCTGGCAACACTGTTTGAAAATTTCAAACTAACATCATAAAAAGCGTATTTAAGATCGGATTTATCGTATTATCCAGCATATAACGCATTCATATAAATGAGTAATACAACAGAAAAATTAATTTACAAATAAGGCTATATTTGTAAGAAACAAAAGCTTCTTAAAAAATAGCTTTTACTATTAATTGTCCGCTGTATAATGGATTTAACAAACGCGAGCGTTATACGCTAGGAAATACGCTATTTAAATTTCGATGTATGCATAGCTCAAATTAGCGTCTTAGCTAATTTATTAATTCACTTGAAGAGTTTTGGATCTTGTTTGAAAATGGTGGTCGGTTCAAATAGGGCGCTAATTTAACTACACGTTAACTTGCGAATTACTGAATTAATTCGAAACAAATGAAAGATTAAATAAAAAAATATATATATATCTAACAAAAATAGGACAGTACTCTTATCTTAGACATATATTTAATAAGTTCTTTAGTCAACTTAATTAACCATCCTGTTTCTAAATATCGGTCACATGAAAATTTCAAATTCACATAAGAGAAGTATTTATAATTTGCTTAAAACTTGGTATGACTATTAGAATCAGAATAATAATAACGCAAGGTAAGATAAAGTAAAGCATATATAATTATATACAGCAGATTCCCATTCAACACACTCCCGCTAAATGGCGGTTCTTCTAATGAGACAAAAAAATTGCGACTAGTACTAATACAGCGAGATAAACCTTCCGGTATAACTCATAAGATAAAATTTAACAATTTCACATAATTATTAAAATCCTTGATTCTTCTAAAGCGTACAAAATATGACGTACGACTTACATATTTTCTTCTTAAATGTAGTTTATGATTTTTTTTTTTTTTTTTTTATAATTTATTTTAAATAAATAATAATTTTAAAGGTTACTTTATGCATTAAAATATAAATCACTTCAAGCGTACGAGCCTGATTACAATATTCAAAAACAAAAATGTGGATATAAAGAGTAGAAGAAAAAAAGAAAATTGCTGTAAACAACTGAGAAAAAAGTTTAATATTTAACGTCCCTCTTCACTTACCGTTACCGGAAGCTTAAGCCAGTGTTACTCTATTGGAAATTTTCTTTACTTATAAGTCATTAACTAATACATATTCATACTTGCCAACCTAACCCGGAAGATTGTTAGTCCCGTCCTTTTCCGCCTATTTTTTCACACCAGTCTTTTTTTGAGTACTTTTCTTCTTAATTAATCGTAAATATATTTGAATATAATTACTCTAAAATTTAAGTGGTGTACAATAAGGGGCGGGAACTAACAATCTTCCGGCTTTGTTTGGCAAGTATATGAAAACTTCACACATTGAAAATTCGTATTTTACAGCTTCAAAATAGAATATTAAAATTTAAAAAAATCTTTTTTTGAAAAAGGTGTCCGTCAATTTAACAGTTGTGATTTTTTCTGAATGTGAAAGCAGAATTCAAAAATGTGTATTTGTTAATAAGTTATAAGTAAAGAAAATTTACCGTGGAATAACATTGGCAAAAGCTTCCGATGACGACAAGTGAAGAGGGCCCTTAAGAAAAAAGAGTTCATCCATTTCTGTTGGGTATATTTTTAATTTTTACAGCAAGCCCTGCAATAATTGTTTCTATAAAATTCTACATTTAATTTGAGGCATAAAAACATGCAATATGAAATATCCAAAAATATGGATAACGAGATTTAAAGAATAAATAAATGGTAGTAAATTGGGAAAAAATATTTGATATGTAAGAAAAAAAAAAATGTTGTTCGATAGCATTCTTAATTTAAACAATTAGCCCACCCTTATGCGTTTCTCTGAAACGATAAATCGTTCAACCAATTCGTGATTAAGTAACTGAAATTTTGACGTCAACAATCGAAACCGTAAGTGCCATTGGCGTTTATATATGCCGACGTCATATAAAACGTGTATTCAAATACCCAAAATCATTTTTTAAAGTAAAGTATTGTTTCGAAGGAAGCCAGAGGGCGGGGCTTATTATTCTACTGAAATATTATGGCATAATATCCCGCATGCAAAGCATTAATTTCACAAAAATAAATAATTTTGTATAGTGAATATTTAAAAGTTACTTGGAAAACAATAACAATCACAGAAAAATAATCTGTAAAATGTTTCCTGATTAGAATGAACTTGCAAAAATTGTTCTGATAACGTATGTCCCGTATTACATGATTTTCTATTACGCGGTACGATGAATCGTATCTTCGCGTTGTACAGGAGCCTACTTCAAACAGAGGTGTCACGTTACTACTAACGAAAAATCAGTTTCATACCACTAAGAAAAAAAAAAAAAGATGAAATTGTTCCTACTAAATCGCAAATAATGATTATAAAAGAATACAATTAACAATTTCCGGTATTAACGGCCCACTTCACTTACCATCCCCCTGAAGCCCGAGCCAGTGTTATTTTATGGGAAATTTTCTTTAAAATTACTTATTAACTAACACATATTTTTAAATTCTGTTTTCATATTCAGGAAATTCCCAACTGTTAAATTGACGGACCTTTTTTAAAAATGTATTTTTTAAATTTTGAATATTTTATTTTGAAATTGCAAAGAAAAAAAATTTCACATGTTGAAAATTCGTATTATGCAGCTTCAGAATAAAATATAAAAAATTATAAAAATACTTTTCTAAAAAAGGTCCGTCAATTTAACAGCTGGGAATTTTCAGAATGCGAAAACAGAATTTAAAAATATGTATTAGTTCATAAGTTATTTGTAAAGAAAATTTCCCATAGAATAACATTAGCTTCGGCTTTCGGTGACGGTGAGTGAAGCGGGCCCATAAGATTACGGACAATTCGTAATAACTTGGCACCGCTTTCTGTATAAAGAAAACACATCGGACAAAATAATCTGTTGACACCGTTACGTTTCTCAAATACGCTAGGTACAAATGTTTAAGCCAAGTTGGTACGACGGATTCATAAATTAGTAGGTTTCTCTTTAACGGGCTTGCGCCGTTAATGGTCGCAAGCTTGTGCATGTTTTTAAATTAGTAGGTTTACGTGATGAAGTGCTTGCTATAGCTGATTGATAACGCCTCAATGAATGTTCCATCAGTTGGTGACCGTCTTTTTTCTACACTCATTTGTAATAACGATAAAGTAAGAAGTATTTTAGAAAAAGACGGGAAAAAAAAAAAAAATGTGTATACTAAACTAATATAGATAAGTAATATTAATTAGGATATTCGCTATGTAGAAGACATTCTATTTTAGGATATCTTGTAAGATCATTTGCAGAAAGGACGAAGCATGTTGTCTGTTTATGTCTTACGTGATGTGAATAATACATTTAATAACACAGTGCGTGCACGCTACGAAATTTAAGGATGTGAAACTAGCAGGGATGGAACACGGGCGCAAAACTCATGCCGGTATTTGTTTAAGAAATTTAGGTTAAGGAATTTCTGTACCTGTAATATCGTTGATTTAAGAAGTAGAAATTCGTAGAATAGTAAATATTTGGAATAACAACGATTTAGAAATAGATTTTACTTAAAAATATGTGCCTGAATTGTATGTATCTGATGTATTACAATTTTTATTAAAACTTGTTCATTATTACTACTTTTTTTTTTTTTTTTATCTTCAAAATAATACATTTTTTATGTGTCGTAACATTTTGTGCTGTGTAATTATTTGTATGCTTAAAAAATAGGCCTAAAAAACATTTTTTTTTTATCAGACTTTTCTACGAAATCCCAATTTTATGTTCTCCATTTTTTAAGTTCATATTAGGACGGATCTTTGTATCTACTTATTACAGTATTTAAAAAAATTTGAAAATTTTTAATCTTAACGTAACTTATTTTATAAATACTTTATAAAGGACGATATTATTTTAATTAACTCGTTATTTTAATTGGATCGTTATTTTAATTAACTTTTTAATTATAAATATATGAAAATAAAATGTCATTTTAATATAAATTTTTCGTTTGCATAATATTTTTCACTTATATCTTCCTTCCAAAGTGACAACAGCTTACCAGTAGGCGTCCATTTGGGTGCTTATCAGATGACAGTTTCGAAACCGACAGTATTGAAAAAATTGAAGTAGCCATTTTATATTTGAATCCCAGTTACATATGCATACTTGCCAACATACTAATTAATATTCCGTAGTTTTGTTAATCCCTCCCTTTTATTCTCACCAATAAATTTTAAGAGTAATAGTCTCCAAATGCAATTACGATTAAATAAGAAGAAAAATACTTTTAAAAAATTCTGGTGTCTGGTGTGAAAAAGAAGGCGGATCTAACGATACTATGGAATATTAATTAGCATGATGTCAAGTATGTATATGAACAACACTATACGTGGTGTACGTAATATTTTTTTTCACGTTATTTTCTATATTTATTTGATTTATTCGATCAACCATAAAATGACAATAATTTCACACCAAATATAATATTACAATGTGCTATGATCGGCTACGTCTATCGCATGAGACAATTATATTTTGTGGTTATAATAGTAGTTGAGTTAGTTAATAGTAGTTGGTATGTAGAAAAAAAAAATAATGAAATATGCAAACCTGATCATGGAACAGCCTTAATGTACCTCCCCTTAACGACTTTTGAATTTTTATCGTCACTTTAGACAAAAAATACATAATTTATGTTATTATTTCGTTTCTTTTCTTTTCGTTTTCCGTTCCTTTCCATTTCTTTCTCTTCTGTTTTTCAATACTTTATAATTTATTTATATTTTTTATGCGCTACTCGGCCTAAAGTGGTTTTTACTAAAGTGGAGTCCTTGGAGAAAAATGCCCGATCTATTTCAACATCAAAATTTAAAAAATTACCCAGGATTATCAATAAGTAAAGCTCTTTAATGTAATGCTGAATTAGCTTTCATGGCAAGCGCGATTCATCTGTGCCAAAGATTTAAACAGAAGGGAAAAAAAACAAAATCTAAAATTGAGGTATATTATTAATTTTTTTTTTTTATTTAATTATTCTTTTACCCCCTTTTCATATTTTCATTTTTTCATGCGCAGGAGCAAATTTAATATATATATTTTCGCGTGAAAGCATATTTAATTTTATCTTAAAAAAAAAAAAAAAAAAAAAAGGTAATTTTTTTTTGGCAACAAATGAAAATTTAAATGCCCATTTTTAAAGCTTTTACCAGGTTATTATTTTCACATTTTAATTAATTTTAAAAAATCTAATCAAAATTTCATTACAAAATAAGGTACCAAATGAAAGGGACATTTTTCCTGAATCCGTCGGTTTGATTAACTTACGATCGGACAATTAGATTTTTTAAAATTAACTAAAGTATGAAAAGCTGGTGGCAACTTGCGTCAACACAATCAAATCGACTCAAAAATTTCTTAGCCATTTATATATAGATAGATTCTAAAATATGCATGCACATCCACAGATTGTTTAGGTATAGCATAACCAGAGTTCCCAACTTTTATCATTTATTCACTAGCATTTTTAGCCCCGCCACTTTTTCATACAGAAATTTTTGAAAAATGTTTTCCTTCTTACTTAATCGTTGTCACGTATTAAAAAGAAATAATCTACAAAATTTCTGGTGCGTAAGGAAGGCGGGACTAAAAATGCTCGTGAATAAATTATAAAAGTAGGGAACTCCATAGTTGCTAATATTTTAATTTATTCCGGAGTATTTTTAGTCCTGCCTTTATTTCGTACCACATATTTTTTAAAACTGATTTTGTCTTATTAAAGTTATATATTGCAGAAATATTTTCTATAAATAAAGGGGTGCGAAATGAAGGCGGGGCTAAAAGTACTCCGGAATAAATTAAAATATCGGCAGCTATGGAACACTGTGCATAACTGAAATTAACGTACACTCACCACCCTTTTCAAAGAAAATGAGTTTGTTCCCACTTCCAAACGTAGGGCACTTAATTCTAGCGTTATTTAGCACAGAAATATCACTAAAAATTTATTTTTATCCTAATTGGATAAATTTATTCATCTACGTTTAACTATCCCTGACAGCTGCAACCAGCTATGTTTTGTTACAGTCGCGTTTGGACAACCTCCTTAGCAGCAGAGCTCGAAGTCTTCGCCCTTTTTTCAGGACACTTTCTAAAATGAAAATTTTTTAGCTTCTTTGCCATCACTATATTTAAAAAGAAATGTTTACTGTTTATATATATATATATATATATTAACATTTTAGCAACCGCATGATTTTGAATTTTTGACAGTAAGGTCCGCCTGTGGGCGTTATTCTCCCATGTTAAAATATTTCAGAACAAAAATTTCTGTATCCACATTTATATTAGAAGTGGATATATATTATCATTATATTCTTTCTAACCAAGGTACTTGTATCCATAGTATATTTCATTGTAAAAATGTGAATATTGGTTATATATTTAAGAAATAAATAGCATAAAAATTAAGAAAGAAACGCCCACTGGTGGAATTACAGATTTTCAAATGACGTGAATCTACATCAGCGATCACGAAAGTGTTAAAGTGTCATGATTAGATAGGTTAGAGATTAATGCATAAAAATAGTGGTAGCAATAAAGGCGGAAATTTCTCATGAAAGAGAATATCCTGAAAAAAGGGTGGAAATTGAAGCTTTGCTTACCAGTTACTTTACTCGTAAGGGAATATCCCCCCTTTTTCTATATAGTTTAGTTTTAACATACTTGCCAACATGTTAATTTATATTCCTTAGCCCCCGTCTTCTTTTTCGCACCAGAATTTTTTAAAAGTATTTTTCTTCTTGAAGAAGAGCGTTTTAATCGTAATTGCATTTGAAGAATATTACTCTTAAAATTTACTGGTGTGAAAAAAAGGGCGGGATAAACAAAACTACGGAATATTAATTAGTATGTTAACAAGTATGGTTTTAACGTAAATTAAAACTTAATTTGTAAATTATAATTGCTTTCTTTTAAATTTTTTAGGACTGCTTAACTGTTTTGTTAACTTTCAATTTCACATTTTTTGTGTTTAATTTCAAAATTTTATTTTTCTTAAATTTGTTTTGTGTTAGAGGGAAAAACTGGGTAGCATGCAGTTCTGCTTTATCCCCTTCCTTCTCGCACCCGTAATACTCACCGGCAGTGACCACGCCCCACGTGTATTTTCCCTTTAATATTTTAGGGTACATGAAAGCACCAGCCAGTACCAAACTATATATAATGTATTTGAAAATATGTACAGAATTAATAGATATATTATTCATATATTTATTTTCAATCTATTTTTTTTAATTAGGCAAAAATGTGGATTTTATGGGCATGTCTTTGAAAAATATACGACCGTTAAGGGGTTAAGAGCTGTGAGTTGCCATTTGCAAGGCAAAGTGTCATTGACAGGCTGAACTTGCGCAGTACAAGCTATGTATGGCCATAGTTGCTAATTTAGCTCCTTTTGGCTACCAGAAAATTTTAATAAAATTTTTTATTTTACTTAATCAGTGAAAACTGTTACAGTTCTCTAATTAAATAAACTAAATATTTCCAATAAAATTTTCTGGTAGACAGAAAGGGCTAAGTTGGCAACTATACGTATGACCCCTTAAAATTGACCCATTAATATATATATATATATAATAACACTTTCTAGCAAGGGTGAAAAGTGCTGACCACTTCGGGTTGCCTATCTGTCTTTATGGATCCTTAGAACCTAAACAATTTTTGTATCCTTTCTAAAGGACTAATTTCTAAGCTTTCTGATATAACTGTTCCCCGTATTTTGACTGTTTATTTTGATTTGCAATATGTCAGAAAGGGTTTCTACTTGACTTTCAATATTAACATTTAAGTTTAATGTCTTTATATTCTTCAAACGACGCGATATTTCCTGTGTCACTTCACTAACTTAGATTTATAATTGTACACTCTTATCAATCGTAATTAAATCATTCAATTTTTCAATCAGTTAAGATTTTAAATTAAAAAGCTCACTAAATTTTGTCTCTTTAGCCTGTTTTTATATCCTTTACTTAAGATATTTTCCAATTCCGTTAAATATTTAGTAAAAAAAAAAAAAAAAAAAAAAAAAAAATCTCCAACCTTTTCTTTTTTCTTTACACCTTTTTTTATTATTATTACAAGAAAATATTTTAATATGTTATACTAAATAGTATGAGATAAACGGACAAAACTTCAGTTAAGAGGCTTACCAGAGAAATAATAATAATAATAATATATTATTTTAAAATTTTACCTTTTGACAATAAACACGTACACTAATTGAACGAGAAAAAAGTATCTACCCCGATTCATAGCATCTCACAATCCAAGAAGATTCTAAAGTAATCTGCCATTCACAGTTTTTATTATCTTTCAAAACAGTTCTTGAATATACTGGTCACCAAAATGTGGCGTTGTGGCAACTCCACTTTGTGCGTGTTCTAGGCCGTTACTTATCATAGAAGTCCTTATTATCATTTTACCATTTTTATTCAAATTTAGGAATACTTTTCATTAATAAAACATAAATTAACATATGGACATTTCATTAAAAACTATAAAAACTTTATAAAGAACTTCCCCATTTACAAATGACATTTTCATTGGTAATGATTTCATCAAGATTACAAACTTCCTCATCGGTTGGGGGAGAATACAAGCAGAAAATTTCCTTTCGCAGGAAGGGTGAGTTGCCACATTTTTCGTCACTAACAGCAAAACTTAATGTTATTCTATGAGAAATTTTTATGAGAATTACTTATTACCCAATGCAATTTTTTATTCACCTTTCTTTTCCTCTATCTTTTACGCTCAGAAAGTTTATAACCGTTAAATTAGTTTTTTTTTTTTTTTTTTTTTTTATATACCGAATTTATAAATGCGCAAAATGGCTACGTACATTTTGCGGTACTTTCATAAAAAAAAAAAAAAAAAAAAAAAAAAAAGGACTAGATAATAAGTTATTCTCATTAACATGGAGTTGAGAGTGAGCTACCACGGAATATAAATGGTGCCATCTCCCTACCCCTTCCTTTAAGATCAGTTGAATTCGTCGAGTACAAAAACATCCGAAATGATTCAAACATATCACGCCAATGTATGGAATTTTTTATTGGTGCAAAGAAAAATCTTTGGCATAAATACCAAGTCTCCTGCATTTCAAGGGAGGATTAGTACTGGACATTTTTTACAATTTTTTTCATCTTATTTTATCGTTGAAAATATTCGTGGCAAATCCTTTTTAAAAAATAGTGGTGATAAGTCTGATTAAGACATTAGGTAGGCTGGCAGCTATGCTTTAGACTGCAGTAACTATAAGTAAATCGACACATACTGTTAAGAATTTGTAAATAATTCGCAGTTATTTTTATGTAAATTCATTCAAAGAGGCTTAGTCGGGTGATAAAATGTCAGTTTTCTGCATTTCTAGCTTTATTTCGCTTTAAAATAGCTAATTTTCCCTTAAAAACGCATTAAAAAGCTAAGGCAGGTAATGGATTTAGCGCCAAATTTGACGACTTTTCCCCTCCTTGGTGACATTTTTGGCGACCTTATCGAGAAAATCCTTATTATCGATATACCAAATATGGAAGCTGTAACCGCATTAGCTGACCAGTTTCTGGAATTTCCTACGTGTTTCTACGCGAGTATTTAAGGAGCTGCTTTACACCAAATCAGTCAGTCTCAGATTAATTTTGCCAAAACATTTGCTGGATAAAGATCTCTGAGCCTCTTTGGATGCAGTCGCATTGCTGTATGTAAATGTTCTGACTCTGACACAATTTGTACTCTGAATTTGCTGTGGACAGCTGTTATTTAAGCTGTGTTTACTGGTGAAACTGAAGTTGATACCTGGTTTATAGACCTGTATTCTTCTAGAATTTTCTGTAAATAAAGTTTCCAGCCTCTGCAAGATTCGTTTTTCTTTCTCGGACAACTCACGAACCCCAAGTACTCAACAGTATGTTTTTATATGCACAAAAGCATGTTTCATGTAAAAAAGAACATGAACAACGTTTAAAATTTGCCTACAGGGTCGCATAAAGAGTTTGATTATATTGGGACTATAGCTGGAAAATGTTTCATAAGCATTTCAAACTGTGCTATACAATTTTCACAGTTTTTTTTTTTTTTAACTTAAATGCACTATGTGATGTTTGAACAATTTATAATTAAACTGAAATGAATATTACTTGAAATTAATAAAAAATTTAAACATTGGTCTGAGCGAAAACCTAAATATTTTTAATTTTTTAATTTTTTTTATTTAATAAAATAAAACTTTTTATTAATGTATTTACATCATTAATACCAAAAATAAACTTTTTCAATTGCTTTTTAAAATACACTGGAAATAAACTATAATAATCCGTTTTTATAAAAATAATGCTATAGGTATCAAGACTCTGTTTTTTAAAGGGAGGTTTAATATCGGAAATATTTTATACCAGATGAATTGCAGAAAACATAAGATAACTCACGAACTGGAATGAAAATATTACGGGTATGAACGGAATTTCTCTCCCCCCCCCCACTCAAAACTGTTAATTGCAAAAAACATTACTTTCGCTTGTCGCTGAACGAACCTTGTATCAGAAATAAGAAGCATATAGTACAAAATAAGAAATTTTCACCAATACTTAATTGCGATTGAATAAGAAGAGAATTACTCTTAAAATATAACGGTAGGAAAAGAAGGCGGAGCTAACAATGTATCAAATAAATTAATACATGTGTTTGCAAATCTGCTTTTTAATATTCTCATAAGTCTTAAATAATGAACAGGCTTATTAAGTCCCTTAGTTGTTTTTACGTATTTCATTTCTGCTAATAACACATACTTGCCAACATACTCATTAATATTCCGTAGTATTGTTAGCTCCGCCCTCTTTTTCACACCGGTATCTTTTTAGAGTATTTTTCCTCTTATTCAATCGTAATTGAATTTGGAGAATATTACTCTAAAAATTTATTGGTGTGAGAAAAAGGGCGGGACTAACAAACTACGGAATATTAATTAGGAAGTTAGCAAGTATGATAACAAAACATTTTGTCATTCAGTGTAACTTTAATCCTTTGCGGAGGAGTGACTGAAAAATAGAAGGCTAAAGGCTCAAGTAAGAAAGAGTTAAATATAACCTTTAAATGTTACGTTACAACCATAGCATCCTAAACTAGATGTCTGTCGCGTTACTCGGAAACTTGGCAACAGTTGAAGCGGTAGATAGCGCCACCTGGTTCAGATGGCATGACTTTTTGATTCAACTGTCACCAATAATTTTAAGAAGTAATATATGATATATATATATAATCGACATTTCTTCCATTCTATTCGCCTTTTATTTACATCACATCTCACTTTAAAAAAATTTTTGGTGGCTGTTATAAAAAAGTTACGCAATCTGTACCAGGTGGCGCTGTCTACCGCTTCAACTTTTGCTAAGTTGCCGAGCCACGCGACAAGCATCTAGTTTAGGAGGCTATGCTAAAACAATACATAATTGAAAAAAGAAAAGAAAAAAAAAAATGCTTTCTCTTTTAACCTGTTTAGCGTCGTAGGCGTATATATATGTTAATGAAAATTTACAGCATCAATTGCTGTGAATAAAATTTAAATGATTTTAATACGGATACGTAAAAATCTTTTGTTAAATGTAGTAACAGTTTAGAGGAACGCCGATAAGTGGGGTTCACATTTTAAAATTAGGCCATCTGCCGGCTCCAAAGGATTAACAGCTGTTTTTTCTTGTGATAAACACATAAAGAAGTTTATAATACGTATTCTGACTTAATTTTATTCGCATTTAAATTTGTTATGTTTCAATGAACATATTATGTATTGAAATGTTAGAGATTAGAGTGATTAAAATAATCTCTTCCTTTCATTTTAGAGCACGTAACTTCATTAACATAGGAATGATATATAAGTAAACTTGTCTATTCTAAGAGAAGTCTATTCTCAAAATCTACATACCTAATCCAAATTATGGAGAAACATGTCATCTATCTGTTTGTGGGAATTGTTAACGGTTTATAGGATCCCAAAGGATTTCAATATTAAATCTTTCAATTGGAGACAAATATTATCTGTCGAAATCGGTGAAAACATTAACAAGCTAAGTTGTAATATGTAATATTTTATTGTTTATTATGTGAAACTTTTTACTTAAATTTTATATTACTGTTTTTGGTTTATAATATGTGAATTTGCAACTGTTTTAAATAAAGTCATTTATCTGCTTATAATACTGAGATAAACCTCTTAAATTCGTTTTTTTTTTTTAACTGAAACTTATTATATCATACAAGGGATATTTGAATTTACTTTTACTTTTACTTTTCGAAGAATACATACGATCCTATTTAATCCCATAAAACTGTTTTAAAAATAATATAAATATTTCTGTATGAAAACATTGGCAGAAAAAATAAGTTTGAGGTAAATCAGAACTCGATGTCTCCGCCCTTTTTCAGGACACATTGAGGAATGAGAAATCTCAGCCTTTCATGGTACTACTACTTTTATGCATACCCTCCAACATACTAATTAATATTCCGTAGTATTGTTAGCCTCGCCTTCTTTTTCACACTAGTACATTTTTAGAGTATTTTCCTTCTTATTTAATTGCAATTGCATTTGAAGAATATTAGTCTAAAAAATTATTCGTGGGAGAAAAAGGGCGGGACTAACAATACTACAGAATATTAATTAGGATAGTGAAGTGTATGCTTTTATGCAATAATACATATCCTATTAATCATGATACGTTACTATAAAAATACGATAAAGATTTCTGCATAAAAATAGATGTTGAAATTTCTCATTGTCTAAAGTGCCCTGAAAGAAAGGCGGAATTTTCAAGCGTTGGAAATATTGTATGGCCCATGCTATGATACGTTAGTCAGACACACGGACAGTGTTGCCAGATTTTAGGACTGCTTTATTCGATATCCATTAAAAATGAATCGTCTGTTTCTTATACCAAATATCACTTCTCAATATTACTGATGAATATCAAATAAAAACGTTGCAAAATCTGGCAGTACTGCACAAGGCTTATATTTAAACTTATTTTTGTTATCACTATTTCTATTTAAAAATTTCTACATTATTTTTAGAATAATTTTATATGATTAGCCAGCTAAAAAAAAATATGTAGAAAAACTATTAAAAAAAAAAAAAAAAAGAATGCCGGCAATCTGAAGTTATTTGCAATAAGAATGGACTTCGAGGGGGGGGGGGGGGCTGAGTGCTGAGTACCCGGGGTCTAATGATGACCCCACACCTCAGCGGACCAGAAAATGAAAGCAGAAGGAAAAAGGAACGTGATGGCTTTTAACTAGAAATAACAAAAATGAAAAGGGGGACAGGCCGGGACGAGAAGACAAGAAGGGGAATTCTGAGCTCAACAAGAAGGAAGATAGAGTGAAATCGAAAATGACATTTAAAGCTACAAAAGAATTAAGTAAAACAAAACTAAAAAAGTGTCAAGAGAAAACAGAAAGTTTAAGTATAGCATTACAAAATAAACCAAAAAAATAAGAGAGTTTAAGTATAGCATTACGAAAACATAACAAAATTTTATGGCAATTTTTTTTTTCTTTTTCTTTTTTTTTTTCTTTTTTAACAAATTAACAAGAAAACAACGAAAAACTAAAGAAGAAAGGAAATAATAATACCCACATTAGGGCGACGCCTATTGGCAGGATCCGTGTGGTCATACACATCGCGTGTGTTTAAAGCTTGATTATCTATATATTCTAATTGTTCGTGGAATTTAATATTAAGATGTTGAATAAAATTTTCAAGACGTGGGAATTTAATTTCACGGTACATTTGATAATTGTGTACATAATATGGGAGGTCATAAATTTGCCTGATGGTTGCATTTTGGCTTTGAAGAAGCAGTTTAATATTAGATTTAGATGCAAATGACCACACAGGGGATCCGTAAGTAAGAAGAGGACGAAGATGGGAAGAATAAAAGAGCATTTTGTTACTAGTAGACAAATCACTGTTCCGAGCAATTAGGGGGTAAAGTTGGCTTTTAGCACTTCGGAACTTATTACGCGAACTTATAATGTGTTTTTGGAATGTGAGTCTCTGATCAAGAATAATACCTAAGTATTTGCAGTGGTTAGACCATGGAATTGAGTGGTTGTTTAATTTAATCTCGTATTTATCTCTGTACTGGTGGCACATGGCCGAAAAAAGGATGGCCTCCGTTTTGTCATAATTTAAGGCTATTCTCCATGTTTGGAACCATTTGGTTAAAATTTTGAGATGTTTGGAGATAGCAGTAATAGCAAATTTTCTATTTCTGTTTGCCGAAAGAATGCAGGTGTCATCTGCAAATATAGCCAAATGGGTATGGGGGTAATGGGGCATGTCATTAATAAACAAGTTAAAAAGTTTTGGCGAAATTTTGGAACCTTGAGGGAGACCATAATGTGCAAAGTAGTTGTTAGAGAGTTTATCTTTAACTCTGACATGATAATTACGATCTAGTAAGTAGAAGTAGATAAGTTTAATAAGAGGGGGGGGGAATTGTAGTTAATTAATTTAAAAATAAGACCGGCAATCCAGACCTTGTCGAACGCTTTCTCAATATCAAGGAAGACGGCAGCGGTAATTTTCTTCTGAATTTTGTTGGTGGTGATGTACTCGACAAGACGATAGACTTGATGGGTGGCCGAAAGATTGTTCCTGAAACAGAATTGTTCCGGAATCATGATATTGTTATCCTCAATGACTTGATCAACTTGTCGAGCAATGAAGACCTCGGTAAGTTTACTAAGTGAATTTAGAAGGGAGATGGGTCTGTAGCTGGAGGCCTTCTCGGGGGGTTTACCAGTTTTGTGGATAGGGGCAATAATAGCCGTCTTCCAGGCATGTGGAAAGTAGCAAAAATTGAAGATATTATTAATAAGATGGGTGATTTTTGGAATAAAGGAGCGTGGCAGATTCTTGAGTGCTTCATTAGTGATAGTGCTGATGCCAGGGGATTTTTTATTTTTAAGTTTAAGAATTTCTTTGATTTCATCAGCATCGGTGAGCCTGGAGGGTGGGGAATTGATGTCAGCACTCAAGAATCTTTTGACTTTAATATTGACCTCCCTCTCGGTTTCGAAGTTAATAATAGGATTTCCCTGAAACTGAGTCTCAAATTGGATGGCAATAGCATCAGCTTTTTGATCGTTGGTGTACGCATAGGAACTAGAATTTGGAATAAGGATAGGGGGAAAAGTATGAGCTTTATTTTTAAATCTCTTGGCGGCTTTCCAGATGGAACAGTCATCTGGTGAAAGAGATTCTAGGTGATTCTTCCAGTTTTCTTGCCTTTTTTTGTACAAGTAGTTTTTGAGCTCTTGCTGTGCTCTGTTCATGATTGTTTTATCAGCAAGCCTATGCGTACGTTGCCAGTTGCGCCTAGCACAATTCTTGTTTTTTATGAGATTACAGATATTATGAGATTACAGATATTTTTTTTGAAGATTTTTCTTTTTAGCTGGGAAAATAAGACAGTAAATATTCTTCGAAAATTATGGTCACAAAACTGTGTTTAAATATCGTGTTTCTGTTTGACTAAAATAACATGTGCCGTATGGAGTTACCCTGCACTGTTTCTGTAACAACTATTATGATTATGGGTGATCGGGGCTTTGACAGAGATTTTGGTTTTTCTTTTAACTTTCTTTTCTTTTTTTCTTTCATAATAATTAGTGATATTCTGGTAAATACAAGGGAAAGCCTTAGTTTTTGGCTACAAAATCATGTGTGACGCATCAATTAAATGTGTATTTAAGCAATGCTCAAAACTCTTTTATTAAAAATTTGCAATTTAACCTTTATACCTGTACGGTAATGTTGCCAACATTTTATAGGAACATTTATATACCAAATATCATTCTTCAAAACTAGTGGTGATTATTAAATAAAGATGTCCTTATAGTTTGGTATCACTGCCGTTGCCGTAGTGATTAGTTGGTATAACAAGGTGTGAATAGAGATACTAAATCAAAACACAACAATTTTCATTTGTAAATTTTCACATATATATTTCCGCTTACAAATTTGTATGAAATTTTGTGCATTAATTTAGAACTAGAGCTGTCACAAAATTTTTGTCTTTCTTTTACTCCGAAATGTAATTAAGCAGACATGTAGACATTTTCTAAAAGGGTCAAACCATGTTCTAAACCTTTAAAAATATGTAAATCTTTTGAAATTCAGAAGTCGAAAATGTTTAAGAATCCAATATTTTTGTTTTATTGAATACAGAAAAATGAAATAAGACGTAAATTGTCAACAATAAAATCATTGTTAGAAAACACTATTGTAAAATGAAAAATATCGCAACATTTGTTTCGGGTAGAAATAGTAGTACAACCTTTCTGCAGGCGAGCAAAAGAAAAAAAAAAAAAAGGTAGGGAAAAGCATTTGGGCGTACTTTTTCTTTTGGTGAAGAGTTGTGTTATTATTTCAAAACGAAGTTGTTACAGACATATTTGCTAACATCCTAAATTTTTTCCGTAGTTTTGTTAATCCTGCCTTTTTTTTTCACACTAGTAAATTTTAAGAGTAATATTCTCCAAATGAAATTACGATTAAATAAGTAGAAAAGTACTTTAAAACGATACTGGTGTGAAAAAAAAAAAAAAGGCGGAGCTGCCAATACTACGGAATATTAATCAGTATGTTGGCTACAGAGGTACGAAATTATTTTTACGGATTTTTCGTAACCTTACTACCAGAAATATTTTATTGTATTTTTTGTAATAATTATCTGCAATCAAATAGATCAACTTTTACTATTTCGTTACAATGGTACGAAATTTAATTTTCGTTGGTAGTATCTTGGATCTTGGTACCTCAGTTATTGTTGTGAGTTACTCAATTTTATGATGTTTGATTTCATCCTCTTTCTGCATCATTTATTGCATAGCTGCCAACATTTTAATTTATTCGGGAGAAATTTTAGCCCCGCCTTTATTTCGCACCACTTTATTTATAGAAACATTTTCTGCAATATATAACTTTAATAAAATAAGTTCAAATCAGTTAAAAAAAATATGTGGTACGAAATAAAGGCGGGGCTAAAACTATTCCAGAATAAATTAAAATATTAGCAATTATGTTTATTGTCTTTGTCCGCTATTGTTCATTGATATCTGTTTACTTAACATAATATATATATATATATATATGCTATAAAGCATGAATTTTAACACTTTTTAAAACAATCATATCAAACATATCAACTTTTTAAAATATTTTCTGATAATAAAATATTTATCTCGAAATAAAAATTAAGCTTATTGTTACAAATTATAATTTTGTATATCCTTTTTAAAAAGTAAATAAATAACCTTCGTTTCTTTTAACAAAGCATATTTTAGTGTGAATATACATAATGTTTGGAACTTAAAATTCACAATGACTACAGACAATACCGAAGAACATATTATCGTTTTATTCTGAGCGTACGTAAGTAAAAGATAAATATTTGTTTTCAAATGTATGAAACAAGTATTTTCAAGCAAAGAATTTCTCATTTGTACAACATTTTGTAAATATAATAAAGTCTTGCCTTTTACATTAATTCTTATTTGAATGCATAGACAGATATTTATTTTATCAAATTTAATCTCTTTTTAATCTTTTTAGGTATCCGCGATTAAAGTTTCATAAAAAATTTTACTATGAAGAATAGGAAATTATAGGTTTTCATAACAACATTAAATTTGACATATCAGTCATTACATGAAACGATTACTTTTTAATTGTTTTTTATTTTATTTTATTTATTTATTTATTATTTTCCACCCAATTCAAAATTATCTTAAAGTAATCTTTAATTTTCTAGGAAAATTCTATAGTTATCTAAAGAAATTTTGCAAATATAAGCTTATGTTCGAAATATATGTTGAATTTTTGAAGACATTTTACAGACATTAGGCAGATTTACTTTTTTATTATTTTATTATTATTATTATTTTGTCTTCAGTCTTAAAACATTTTGCAGATATTTTGAAGATTACATATTAAGGAAAAAGGTAAAGTTAAATCTGCAAAAATTTCAAAACATTTAGTATTATTAATACGTTCGTGAATGGTGTGTGAACACCGATTACGCATTTCTTTGCTTTAATACTAATGGGAATTAAACAAAGTATAAAACTTTGACAACCGTCATCCATGGCAACTTAAGTCATTGGGGGGAACTAAAGTCCTTTTACTGGGTAAATTTTATACGCTAAGTTTGGCACCATGGTTTGATTCTTAACATTCAAGCAATCAGTTCAATGTTTCAGTGGAATCTTGGCGGTGTACCTGTGAAGTCTCGAACTGTATATGTACGTTTTTTTTAGCCTTTTATACCAATTTTATTACTCCATCAGTAACTAACTTGAATCAAATACTGAATGCTTACTCCTGTCTTTAGTTACCCCATACTTAGTGGAAACTTAAGCTACTATATTTTATTTATTTATTTGTCTTTGTAATATGGGCTTACATGTTTTAACGTTTGAGTTTAACGTACATATTTCACACATGTAAATATTGAGTGTAACTGTACATCCATGCTTTACAACAATTGGATAATCTCTAATGTAAAATCTCTTAAACTAACAAATGCAATAAATTGAACAGTGGCCTAAATAACTTCAAACGAAGTATAAATTTTGTTTCACACTGCGACGTTAAAATCCTTTCAAATATCATTTCCACTTAAAAGAAGATTATATAACTCAATTTCCGTAGGCGCCAACTCAACTGTTTTTGGCGGGAGATTTCGAACCGGAAAATTTTTATAACTGTTTCTATCAACATTAACCGTCGAATGTATGTATAATGTATTCAATTTAAAAATACTAGTGTTAATTCTAATTTAAAAGTTTAAAATGTTGGCAGCTCTGAATTTCTTATATGAATATAAGGGGATCCGGAATTTTCGCCCCCAGCATCTTGCCCCCGGCATTTCGCCCCCAGCATTTCAGCCCCGGGAAATTTCGCCTCCGAGTAATGTAAAATATAAATGTAATTACAAATAAAAATATAAACATGCATGCGGTATTTCCCAAAATATTACCATGATTTTATTAACTTCGATTCTTCTTTGTTTGTTTGTGTGTCCAGTACAAATCTTGCAATCGAATTTTAACTAACTTCCCGACTAGTTAGACATTTTAAACTTTCTGAAAAGCTCAGAACACGGTGACAATGCGTTTTTAAAATACTTTTAGCTAACTGTTTCGGGTCCCTACTATCTTCGGCAGCGTTTATAATTCAACAAAAAATTTATTTAACCAACTTCCCGACTAGCCAGACATTTGAAACTTTCAGAATAGTTCAGAACACGGTGACAATGTATTTTTTTAATACTTTTAGCCAACTGTTCCGTGTCCCTCCTGCCTTCAGCAGCGTTTATATTATTCAACAGAAAATTTATTTTATTAACTTACCGCCTAGCTGGACATTTGAAACTTTCAGAATAGTTCAGAACATAATGCATTTTTTAAATACTTTTAGCCAACTGTTTCAGGTCTCTGCTGCCTTTGGTAGCGTTTATATAATTGAACAGAAAAATTATTATACTAACTTTTCGACTAGCTAGCCATTTGAAACTTTTATAACAGCTCAAAAGGCAATAACAATGCAATTTTTTAGTGCTTTTAGCCAATTGTTTCGAGTCCCCGTTGCCTTTAGTAATATTTATATGAATCAACAATCGTATAATTTTCCGACTAGCTAGAAATTTGAAACTGTTATAAAAGCTCATAACACAATGACTATGAGTTTTTTAATATTTTTAACCAATTTTTTCGAGCTCCCGCTACCGTTGGTGCGTTTATATGATTCAGCAACCATGTTACTAGCAAGACAATTGAAAGTTTCTGAATAGCTCAGAACGCGGTGACAATGCATTTTTTCGTTACTTATAGCCAAATAATTAGGATCCCCGCTGCCCTCTGTAGCGTTTATATGATTCAACAGAAAATTTAAAAACATGTTACATAAAAAGTTCGTTCTTTTTATCTTGTAATAATTTGTTGTATAAAAATATGAAGTTTATACAATATTGATATTTGTTTTGATTTTGGTCATAAAAAGGGTTCACAAACAGCATGGCGATAAAAATATGCATGATTGAATATTGAATATATTTATTCCCGCAAAAAAAGATTTACTATTTCTGTTCTAACATCGTTCATAAATTCTGGTTGTTTTTAACTTTCAACAAGCAAAATTACTCTGCTCCTCAATCCCATCCGTGTAGGTCAAAGACGTTATGTCATGTCTTCGGACCACCTTTAGGGGCGAGAACCAGACCATCGCCAATTGCCCATTGCACAGCATTAGTGCGACGTAAAAACCCAACCAACCAACCAACTCTGCTCCTCAAAGGGTTTAAGAACTGAGAATCGAAACTGAGGTTGTTTGCAAATATAATACTCCTAATAACTCTAATAGAGCATAGAAAGTTTAATTATGGGTTTACATTTATTATTTTACACTATTTATTAGTAATGGAGCATATAATTAATTAAATTGCATTTAGCCAAAATAAATAATGCTCACTTACTCAGTGCGTTTTCTTTTGTTTCATAATTCGTAAGCAATTCGTCTTTTATTAATATCATTGCAGGCTTTATCTGTGGGCTGAATATTCATAAATAAAATCCATTCGCCGACCAGAATATATTTTAGTCTTAAAGAATCAAATTCGAAACGCTAAAATGTCGACAACTTTTGCAACAATAAAATTACAAGCTGAATATTCATTATTATTCAATACTATGGGCTGAATATTCATTAAATAACGTGCATTTGTCGACAAGAACCTGCTTATTACATTACATATTACTTTATAAACGCAAACATTTCTTCAACTTTCATAATAATAATATCATTAGCTTCTTTCATCTCTATCATTAGCTTCTTTTTAAATCTCTATGATGGTAGGTCATATTTAATGGCCAAAACCTTTGTATTCTTGGTCATTATGAATATAATTCTCCTAAATATCTCCAAACGGGAAAATTATATAAAGTCAAAAAAGAAAGGTGCACAACTAGATGTTATAATATACCCTTATAACAAATTTGCAACGTTCTACGTAAAACCGTTATTGAGATATGCGAGATACATTACAGGCTCTATCTACGGGCTAAATATTCATAAAAAAATGCATTCATTGACAAGAATTTGCTTATGCCTTTAAGCATAACTTTCTACACGCAAAAAGTCTTCAAGTTTCATAACAATATCATTACTGGCTCTATCATTAGCTTAAGGCTGAGGTTTAAATGGATAGTTTTAAATTTGTAAGAATAGCGTGAACTTTTGGTAAAGTAATGATGATTTTCCTCAAAGAAAAGCGCATAGGAACTTGGAATACGTGTAATTTACTTATACTCGAGAGAACAAATAATTATCTATCAAAATTTAATTATTATTGTTTACTAATACCATTATTCGTTACCTTTTGAAATTTTATCCCAAATTCAGGAAAGAATTTTTTTTTTTTTTACTTGAATGCAAGAACGTTCGCCGGTTAAAAAAATCAGCCTCTTGAGAAAATTAATTTCGCTCAGATCAAACGTGATTTCAATAAGCGGCGGGAACTGTATATGCAAACGTCTTAATTAATATTCCTTAGTGTTGTTAGTTCCGCCTTTTTTTTTAAACAAGTAAATTTTTAGAGTAATAGTCTTCAAATGCAAATACCATTAATTAAGAAGAAAAATACTCTAAAAAGATACTAGTGTGAAAAAATAGGCTGAGCTAACAATACTACGGAATACAACCACTTTCACGACCGCATGACTTTGTCTTTTTGACAGCAAGGACAATATTCTGTGGGCAATATTCTTCCAAATAACAATATTTCAGAACAAAATATTCTGTATTCACAATTATATTACAAATGGATATACGTTATAATTATATTATTTTTAATCAAAATACTTTTATGCATATAACATTTCATTGTAAAAATATGAATATTAGATTTATTCTTATGAAATAAATAACATAGAAATTGAGAATGAAACGCCCACTAGGAAAGTTAGATTTTCAAATGACTTGAATCTACGTTAGCGGTCGTGAAAGTGTTAACCACTTTTTGCAATAACTTAGTTTAAGGACCTTTGATAGCAACACTGAAATAGATTTCATATAAAAGCTTTCATTTCCATTTAACATTTATAAATTGAAACATATTACAGTTGTTCAATAAAATACGTATTTAAGCACACATTCTTGTGATTTTTTTACATATATTTTACAGTTTAAAAATCTTTAGATTGGGTTTTCTGATTTTGCATTTTTTCATAAAATCATGATCTTCAAAATGCTAAAACTTATACAGATATGTATAAAAAAAGAGTTATTTTATATTATTATTATTATTACATTATTTAAGTTAATGGTAAATGCATAAAAGAATTAGGGATTTGAAATTCATTAATTATTTCTCAAGAAAAAAATTAAAACGTGAATTGCTAAGTACAAATATGGGGGGGGGGGGGGGGCGGGGTGAAATCGTGCTTTTCGTTATACTTTTATTTTTAATATTTATTTTTTAAAGATATTGCGAAGGTTATTATTAATTATTTTAACTAGGTTCTGGTATATATACATACACACACACACACACACATGTATATATCAAGAAAGAAAAAAATATACACATCAATTTATATATAAGTGTATATGTATTTGTAGAGGTTTTTGCATTCTAAAGATAATGAAGTCATGAAAAAACGCAAACTCAAAAAACACAATGTAAAATTTCGAATCCAGAAAGTATATATGTAAAAAGCATAAGAATTAGTGCTTTAATGTATATTTTAATGAAAAAATTAAAATATTTGGAGCTATGAAAATTCAATTATGTTTAAATGAGAAGTAAAATACTCTAAAAAGATGGTGTGAAAAAGAAGGAGGAACTACGGAGTGTTAATTAGTATGTGGGCAAGTATGTATATGTATACATAATTACCAACCATCTCCTTAATAAGCGTAAAATTGTTAACGCTCCTTTTACCAGACAGATATGTTTAGAGTAATTCTAGTCAAATGTTGTTACGATTAAACAAGAAGAAAGTAATTTAAAAAAATGCCTGGTGTGAAAAAAGGCGGGGACTAAATATTTTACACTTCATAATGAGATGATTGTCGAGTGTGTGTGCATATATATATATATATATATATATATATATATACATATACGTCAATTATCTGCTATAATTTTTTCTTTACTAAAATCCTTATTTCAAACACTAACTATTTTTTCTTTTTTTAAATTACCAAGTTTTGATCATACAATAAAGAAACTTGAAAAGTATATACACTTTATACATAGCTGCCAATATTTTAATTTATTCCGGAGTACTTTTAGCCCTGCCTTTATTTCGCACCACTTTATTTATAGAAAAATTTTCTTCAACATATAACTTCGATAAAATAAGCAAAAAATTCTTTTAAAAAATAAGTGGTTCGAAATAAAGGCGGGGCTAAAAGTATTCCGGAATAAATTAAAATATTGGCAGGTATGTTAATAACAATTAAAAAAAAAAAAAATACGATGCACCAAGAAGTGGGGGGCAAAAATTGGTACATAGGATGGAATGAGCGGTCCGAATGGGACAAAAATTGGTAGAAGTGATGTACATGTGGAGAAAAACAATTGATTACATTTTCAGAAAATTTGAATGATTTAATCAAGAGAAAGGGCCTCACGAAGTAAACAAATCAAAACGTGTTGGTCCACTTCTGGCCCTTATGTACGCAGTTATTCGGCTTGGTATTAATTGATAGAGTTGGCGCATGTGCTCCTGTGAAGTGCCAAATTCTGTCCAATTGTTGCATTAGATTAGTAAAATCCCGAGTTGGTTGTAGGACCCTTTTTATGATGCTCCAAAAGTTCTCTGTGGAAGAGAGATCCAGGGACTGAGCTCAACCCCACTGAGCCGAATATTAAGGGTATTTGAAGTCACTGAAGTACCAGCTGCACGTAGGATCGACGATAATGATGAATTGGTGCTTGATTACATCAAAACCTGTATGTATGTCAATTTGTGTCCAGTTTGCATTACTCCTTCTTGGTGCGGCACTTTTTTTGTTATAGAGTATATAAAAAAAAGTACGAAAATCTCACCTTTTCTTGAAATTACTCAAAATACTAAAAGAATTTTCGTAAAAGAAATATACCTCTGTATGTATGTTAAAACATAGACTGAAAGCACATAAAACATGAGGAAATCAAGCAGAATTTTCTCTGATGCTTTTGTTTAATCATCACATTACCTTGGAGATTTTAAGATTTCATAATAGGACAATTCAGACAACTGCAAGTAACAAATTCATAATGAATTTTTATTACTAATATGTTTTAAATGAAAATATAATTCTGAAAGAGATTAAGCCAGAATAAGAATTATGTAGATAAACGCTGGAACACTTTTCTTTTTTCAACATGAGTTTTAATGACTTTTTGCTAGAATTTAATCATATTTTCCTAAATCAAATAGATTTAAGATATTATTTTAGGTATTCTTATGTTTTCACCTCAAAAAGCCATTCTCTATCAGGTTGCTACATTGCGTGCTAAGAAGCACTGCAGTTGTAGCTAGTTAGTGCCAAAGCCAGTTTGGTCAGAAGTAGGAATTTTTAGTTCTGCTTTTGACGTAGGGGGGATAATTTTTTAAATTCTGTTTTGTAGGGATTTTTCTACCCTCTAATAAAAATTATAAAATCTCTTTTAAAAACGCAAAAATTTTAAACTTATCTGTAAAAAAGTTTCTTACAATACCTTGTTTCTAATACATTATTTTATTACAGATGCGAAGTGAAACATCTCAGAACTCAGAGTTGCCAACATCTATAATTTATTCCAATGTATTATTAGTACCGCCCCTACTTCTCTCACTTCTACTACTTTTTTATAAGAGTTTTTTTCTTCCTATTTAATCTTAGTTACATACTGGGAAAAATTACTCAAGAAAATTGGTAAGGGAGAAAAAAGGGCATTATCAAGATTGCGCCGGCATAAATTATAATAGTTGGAAAATATGTATATTTTTAACATGTCCTCCCTTTTATTAATATTATATTACTATTATTATTCTGAAATGGTAAATTTGTAATATTATTTTAATAAGAAATATAACATTCATTTAATATTTTGATATAAATAACATCAAAGTTTTAAAATAAATTGGACAGTAAGTCATGTACATGTTAAAATTAAATTTCCTCTAAATGAAAAATTGTCAAGTAATTTGTAATTTGTATACACCGACCCCTCAAATAAAATATATTCTGCAGTACAAAATCTTATTCGTAAATATATTATACTGATCTAAAAAAGCATTTTATTTTGCTTTGAGTAAGCATGCGTTGTGTTTCGTTTTCCTTTCTGTAAATTAGTCTTTTTATTTCTCTTTGATGTGCTTGCTCACACCACCCATTTCGTGTAGTTACACCCCCTAAGGAGTACCTTGATAGGTAAACGGTAAGGTACCTATCAAGTCGATATTTGCTGGTTTAACATTGATTATTTATTACTAAATTAAATTTATTAGGTAAGTTTGATGCGAAAACATGTCAAAGGAGATTAGCCGTTTGATTTAAAATTTTAATAGAATAAAGAGCTAACAGTATAAAATTTAAATAAATTATAGAAACATCTCTTTGATGTGCTTACACCACCCATTTCGTGTAGCCACACCCCCTAAGGAGTACCTTGATATGTAAAAGGTAAGGTACCTATCAAGTCGATATTTGCTGGTTTAACATTGATTATTTATTACTAAATTAAATTTATTAGGTAAGTTTGATGCGAAAACATGTCAAATGAGATTAGCCGTTTGATTTAAAATTTTAATAGAATAAAGAGCTAACAGCATAAAATTTAAATAAATTATAGAAACATAGTCCATTTTATTTACTATGTTTTCACGAATATACATTTGTATATATTAGGTACTTGCTTTTATCTGTCTGTTTGTTTCAGCAATCAACTTAAGTGTATATTAATAAGAATGGATCTTTTTTTTTTGTTTTAATGCTAGAAAATATTAAAATAATACTAATAATAATATGATTTTATATAAGTGCTATTAATAGTTTTGAAACGTAGGGTATTTTTAGAGTAAAAATATTTTAACGTAGGGAATGTAGGAATTTTTTTCCATTAAGTAGGGATAATTTAAATTTTCATCTGGCAACACTGTTTGAAAATTTCAAACTAACATCATAAAAAGCGTATTTAAGATCGGATTTATCGTATTATCCAGCATATAACGCATTCATATAAATGAGTAATACAACAGAAAAATTAATTTACAAATAAGGCTATATTTGTAAGAAACAAAAGCTTCTTAAAAAATAGCTTTTACTATTAATTGTCCGCTGTATAATGGATTTAACAAACGCGAGCGTTATACGCTAGGAAATACGCTATTTAAATTTCGATGTATGCATAGCTCAAATTAGCGTCTTAGCTAATTTATTAATTCACTTGAAGAGTTTTGGATCTTGTTTGAAAATGGTGGTCGGTTCAAATAGGGCGCTAATTTAACTAAACGTTAACTTGCGAATTACTGAATTAATTCGAAACAAATGAAAGATTAAATAAAAAAAATATATATATCTAACAAAAATAGGACAGTACTCTTATCTTAGACATATATTTAATAAGTTCTTTAGTCAACTTAATTAACCATCCTGTTTCTAAATATCGGTCACATGAAAATTTCAAATTCACATAAGAGAAGTATTTATAATTTGCTTAAAACTTGGTATGACTATTAGAATCAGAATAATAATAACGCAAGGTAAGATAAAGTAAAGCATATATAATTATATACAGCAGATTCCCATTCAACACACTCCCGCTAAATGGCGGTTCTTATAATGAGACAAAAAAATTGCGACTAGTACTAATACAGCGAGATAAACCTTCCGGTATAACTCATAAGATAAAATTTAACAATTTCACATAATTATTAAAATCCTTGATTCTTCTAAAGCGTACAAAATATGACGTACGACTTACATATTTTCTTCTTAAATGTAGTTTATGAATTTTTTTTTTTTTTTTTTTTTTTTTATAATTTATTTTAAATAAATAATAATTTTAAAGGTTACTTTATGCATTAAAATATAAATCACTTCAAGCGTACGAGCCTGATTACAATATTCAAAAACAAAAATGTGGATATAAAGAGTAGAAGAAAAAAAGAAAATTGCTGTAAACAACTGAGAAAAAAGTTTAATATTTAACGTCCCTCTTCACTTACCGTTACCGGAAGCTTAAGCCAGTGTTACTCTATTGGAAATTTTCTTTACTTATAAGTCATTAACTAATACATATTCATACTTGCCAACCTAACCCGGAAGATTGTTAGTCCCGTCCCTTTCCGCCTATTTTTTCACACCAGTCTTTTTTTGAGTACTTTTCTTCTTAATTAATCGTAAATATATTTGAATATAATTACTCTAAAATTTAAGTGGTGTACAATAAGGGGCGGGAACTAACAATCTTCCGGCTTTGTTTGGCAAGTATATGAAAACTTCACACATTGAAAATTCGTATTTTACAGCTTCAAAATAGAATATTAAAATTTAAAAAAATCTTTTTTTGAAAAAGGTGTCCGTCAATTCAACAGTTGTGATTTTTTCTGAATGTGAAAGCAGAATTCAAAAATGTGTATTAGTTAATAAGTTATAAGTAAAGAAAATTTACCGTGGAATAACATTGGCAAAAGCTTCCGATGACGACAAGTGAAGAGGGCCCTTAAGAAAAAAGAGTTCATCCATTTCTGTTGGGTATATTTTTAATTTTTACAGCAAGCCCTGCAATAATTGTTTCTATAAAATTCTACATATAATTTGAGGCATAAAAACATGCAATATGAAATATCCAAAAATATGGATAACGAGATTTAAAGAATAAATAAATGGTAGTAAATTGGGAAAAAATATTTGATATGTAAGAAAAAAAAAATTGTTGTTCGATAGCATTCTTAATTTAAACAATTAGCCCACCCTTATGCGTTTCTCTGAAACGATAAATCGTTCAACCAATTCGTGATTAAGTAACTGAAATTTTGACGTCAACAATCGAAACCGTAAGTGCCATTGGCGTTTATATATGCCGACGTCATATAAAACGTGTATTCAAATACCCAAAATCATTTTTTAAAGTAAAGTATTGTTTCGAAGGAAGCCAGAGGGCGGGGCTTATTATTCTACGGAAATATTATGGCATAATATCCCGCATGCAAAGCATTAATTTCACAAAAATAAATAATTTTGTATAGTGAATATTTAAAAGTTACTTGGAAAACAATAACAATCACAGAAAAATAATCTGTAAAATGTTTCCTGATTAGAATGAACTTGCAAAAATTGTTCTGATAACGTATGTCCCGTATTACATGATTTTCTATTACGCGGTACGATGAATCGTATCTTCGCGTTGTACAGGAGCCTACTTCAAACAGAGGTGTCACGTTACTACTAACGAAAAATCAGTTTCATACCACTAAGAAAAAAAAAAAAAGATGAAATTGTTCCTACTAAATCGCAAATAATGATTATAAAAGAATACAATTAACAATTTCCGGTATTAACGGCCCACTTCACTTACCATCCCCCTGAAGCCCGAGCCAGTGTTATTTTATGGGAAATTTTCTTTAAAATTACTTATTAACTAACACATATTTTTAAATTCTGTTTTCATATTCAGGAAATTCCCAACTGTTAAATTGACGGACCTTTTTTAAAAATGTATTTTTTAAATTTTGAATATTTTATTTTGAAATTGCAAAATAAAAAATTTCACATGTTGAAAATTCGTATTATGCAGCTTCAGAATAAAATATAAAAAATTATAAAAATACTTTTCTAAAAAAGGTCCGTCAATTTAACAGCTGGGAATTTTCAGAATGCGAAAACAGAATTTAAAAATATGTATTAGTTCATAAGTTATTTGTAAAGAAAATTTCCCATAGAATAACATTAGCTTCGGCTTTCGGTGACGGTGAGTGAAGCGGGCCCATAAGATTACGGACAATTCGTAATAACTTGGCACCGCTTTGTGTATAAAGAAAACACATTGGACAAAATAATCTGTTGACACCGTTACGTTTCTCAAATACGCTAGGTACAAATGTTTAAGCCAAGTTGGTACGACGGATTCATAAATTAGTAGGTTTCTCTTTAACGGGCTTGCGCCGTTAATGGTCGCAAGCTTGTGCATGTTTTTAAATTAGTAGGTTTACGTGATGAAGTGCTTGCTATAGCTGATTGATAACGCCTCAATGAATGTTCCATCAGTTGGTGACCGTCTTTTTTCTACACTCATATGTAATAACGATAAAGTAAGAAGTATTTTAGAAAAAGACGGGAAAAAAAAAAAAAAATGTGTATACTAAACTAATATAGATAAGTAATATTAATTAGGATATTCGCTATCTAGAAGACATTCTATTTTAGGATATCTTGTAAGATCATTTGCAGAAAGGACGAAGCATGTTGTCTGTTTATGTCTTACGTGATGTGAATAATACATTTAATAACACAGTGCGTGCACGCTACGAAATTTAAGGATGTGAAACTAGCAGGGATGGAACACGGGCGCAAAACTCATGCCGGTATTTGTTTAAGAAATTTAGGTTAAGGAATTTCTGTACCTGTAATATCGTTGATTTAAGAAGTAGAAATTCGTAGAATAGTAAATATTTGGAATAACAACGATTTAGAAATAGATTTTACTTAAAAATATGTGCCTGAATTGTATGTATCTGATGTATTACAATTTTTATTAAAACTTGTTCATTATTACTACTTTTTTTTTTTTTTTATCTTCAAAATAATACATTTTTTATGTGTCGTAACATTTTGTGCTGTGTAATTATTTGTATGCTGAAAAAATAGGCCTAAAAAACATTTTTTTTTTTTATCAGACTTTTCTACGAAATCCCAATTTTATGTTCTCCATTTTTTAAGTTCCTATTAGGACGGATCTTTGTATCTACTTATTACAATATTTAAAAAAATTTGAAAATTTTTAATCTTAACGTAACGTATTTTATAAATACTTTATAAAGGACGATATTATTTTAATTAACTCGTTATTTTATTGGATCGTTATTTTAATTAACTTTTAAATTATAAATATATGAAAATAAAATGTCATTTTAATATAAATTTTTCGTATGCATAATATTTTTCACTTATATCTTCCTTCCAAAGTGACAACAGCTTACCAGTAGGCGTCCATTTGGGTGCTTATCAGATGACAGTTTCGAAACCGACAGTATTGAAAAAATTGAAGTAGCCATTTTATATTTGAATCCCAGTTACATATGCATACTTGCCAACATACTAATTAATATTCCGTAGTTTTGTTAATCCCTCCCTTTTATTCTCACCAATAAATTTTAAGAGTAATAGTCTCCAAATGCAATTACGATTAAATAAGAAGAAAAATACTTTTAAAAAATTCTGGTGTCTGGTGTGAAAAAGAAGGCGGATCTAACGATACTATGGAATATTAATTAGCATGATGTCAAGTATGCATATGAACAACACTATACGTGGTGTACGTAATATTTTTTTTCACGTTATTTTCTATATTTATTTGATTTATTCGATCAACCATAAAATGACAACAATTTCACACCAAATATAATATTACAATGTGCTATGATCGGCTACGTCTATCGCATGAGACAATTATATTTTGTGGTTATAATAGTAGTTGAGTTAGTTAATAGTAGTTGGTATGTAGAAAAAAAAAATAATGAAATATGCAAACCTGATCATGGAACAGCCTTAATGTACCTCCCCTTAACGACTTTTGAATTTTTATCGTCACTTTAGACAAAAAATACATAATTTATGTTATTATTTCGTTTCTTTTCCTTTTCTTTTCGTTTTCCGTTCCTTTCCATTTCTTTCTCTTCTGTTTTTCAATACTTTATAATTTATTTATATTTTTTATGCGCTACTCGGCCTAAAGTGGTTTTTACTAAAGTGGAGTCCTTGGAGAAAAATGCCCGATCTATTTCAACATCAAAATTTAAAAAATTACCCAGGATTATCAATAAGTAAAGCTCTTTAATGTAATGCTGAATTAGCTTTCATGACAAGCGCGATTCATCTGTGCCAATGATTTAAACAGAAGGGAAAAAAAACAAAATCTAAAATTGAGGTATATTATTAATTTTTTTTTTTTATTTAATTATTCTTTTACCCCCTTTTCATATTTTCATTTTTTCATGCGCAGGAGCAAATTTAATATATATATTTTCGCGTGAAAGCATATTTAATTTTATCTTAAAAAAAAAAAAAAAAAAAGGTAATTTTTTTTTGGCAACAACTGAAAATTTAAATGCCCATTTTTAAAGCTTTTACCAGGTTATTATTTTCACATTTTAATTAATTTTAAAAAATCTAATCAAAATTTCATTACAAAATAAGGTACCAAATGAAAGGGATATTTTTCCTGAATCCGTCGGTTTGATTAACTTACGATCGGACAATTAGATTTTTTAAAATTAACTAAAGTATGGAAAGCTGGTGGCAACTTGCGTCAACACAATCAAATCGACTCAAAAATTTCTTAGCCATTTATATATAGATAGATTCTAAAATATGCATGCACATCCACAGATTGTTTAGGTATAGCATAACCAGAGTTCCCAACTTTTATCATTTATTCACTAGCATTTTTAGCCCCGCCACTTTTTCATACAGAAATTTTTGAAAAATGTTTTCCTTCTTACTTAATCGTTGTCACGTATTAAAAAGAAATAATCTACAAAATTTCTGGTGCGTAAGGAAGGCGGGACTAAAAATGCTCGTGAATAAATTATAAAAGTAGGGAACTCCATAGTTGCTAATATTTTAATTTATTCCGGAGTATTTTTAGTCCTGCCTTTATTTCGTACCACATATTTTTTAAAACTGATTTTGTCTTATTAAAGTTATATATTGCAGAAATATTTTCTATAAATAAAGGGGTGCGAAATGAAGGCGGGGCTAAAAGTACTCCGGAATAAATTAAAATATCGGCAGCTATGGAACTCTGTGCATAACTGAAATTAACGTACACTCACCACCCTTTTCAAAGAAAATGAGTTTGTTCCCACTTCCAAACGTAGGGCACTTAATTCTAGCGTTATTTAGCACAGAAATATCACTAAAAATTTATTTTTATCCTAATTGGATAAATTTATTCATCTACGTTTAACTATCCCCGACAGCTGCAACCAGCTATGTTTTGTTACAGTCGCGTTTGGACAACCTCCTTAGCAGCAGAGCTCGAAGTCTTCGCCCTTTTTTCAGGACACTTTCTAAAATGAAAATTTTTTAGCTTCTTTGCCATCACTATATTTAAAAAGAAATGTTTACTGTTTACATATATATATATATATATTAACATTTTAGCAACCGCATGATTTTGAATTTTTGACAGTAAGGTCCGCCTGTGGGCGTTATTCTCCCATGTTAAAATATTTCAGAACAAAAATTTCTGTATCCACATTTATATTAGAAGTGGATATATATTATCATTATATTCTTTCTAACCAAGGTACTTGTATCCATAGTATATTTCATTGTAAAAATGTGAATATTGGTTATATATTTAAGAAATAAATAGCATAAAAATTAAGAAAGAAACGCCCACTGGTGGAATTACAGATTTTCAAATGACGTGAATCTACATCAGCGATCACGAAAGTGTTAAAGTGTCATGATTAGATAGGTTAGAGATTAATGCATAAAAATAGTGGTAGCAATAAAGGCGGAAATTTCTCATGAAAGAGAATATCCTGAAAAAAGGGTGGAAATTGAAGCTTTGCTTACCAGTTACTTTACTCGTAAGGGAATATCCCCCCTTTTTCTATATAGTTTAGTTTTAACATACTTGCCAACATGTTAATTTATATTCCTTAGCCCCCGTCTTCTTTTTCGCACCAGAATTTTTTAAAAGTATTTTTCTTCTTGAAGAGGAGCGTTTTAATCGTAATTGCATTTGAAGAATATTACTCTTAAAATTTACTGGTGTGAAAAAAAGGGCGGGATAAACAAAACTACGGAATATTAATTAGTATGTTAACAAGTATGGTTTTAACGTAAATTAAAACTTAATTTGTAAATTATAATTGCTTTCTTTTAAATTTTTTAGGACTGCTTAACTGTTTTGTTAACTTTCAATTTCACATTTTTTGTGTTTAATTTCAAAATTTTATTTTTCTTAAATTTGTTTTGTGTTAGAGGGAAAAACTGGGTAGCATGCAGTTCTGCTTTATCCCCTTCCTTCTCGCACCCGTAATACTCACCGGCAGTGACCACGCCCCACGTGTATTTTCCCTTTAATATTTTAGGGTACATGAAAGCACCAGCCAGTACCAAACTATATATAATGTATTTGAAAATATGTACAGAATTAATAGATATATTATTCATATATTTATTTTCAATCTATTTTTTTTAATTAGGCAAAAATGTGGATTTTATGGGCATGTCTTTGAAAAATATACGACCGTTAAGGGGTTAAGAGCTGTGAGTTGCCATTTGCAAGGCAAAGTGTCATTGACAGGCTGAACTTGCGCAGTACAAGCTATGTATGGCCATAGTTGCTAATTTAGCTCCTTTTGGCTACCAGAAAATTTTAATAAAATTTTTTATTTTACTTAATCAGTGAAAACTGTTACAGTTCTCTAATTAAATAAACTAAATATTTCCAATAAAATTTTCTGGTAGACAGAAAGGGCTAAGTTGGCAACTATACGTATGACCCCTTAAAATTGACCCATTAATATATATATATATATAATAACACTTTCTAGCAAGGGTGAAAAGTGCTGACCACTTCGGGTTGCCTATCTGTCTTTATGGATCCTTAGAACCTAAACAATTTTTGTATCCTTTCTAAAGGACTAATTTCTAAGCTTTCTGATATAACTGTTCCCCGTATTTTGACTGTTTATTTTGATTTGCAATATGTCAGAAAGGGTTTCTACTTGACTTTCAATATTAACATTTAAGTTTAATGTCTTTATATTCTTCAAACGACGCGATATTTCCTGTGTCACTTCACTAACTTAGATTTATAATTGTACACTCTTATCAATCGTAATTAAATCATTCAATTTTTCAATCAGTTAAGATTTTAAATTAAAAAGCTCACTAAATTTTGTCTCTTTAGCCTGTTTTTATATCCTTTACTTAAGATATTTTCCAATTCCGTTAAATATTTAGTAAAAAAAAAAAAAAAAATCTCCAACCTTTTCTTTTTTCTTTACACCTTTTTTTATTATTATTACAAGAAAATATTTTAATATGTTATACTAAATAGTATGAGATAAACGGACAAAACTTCAGTTAAGAGGCTTACCAGAGAAATAATAATAATAATAATATATTATTTTAAAATTTTACCTTTTGACAATAAACACGTACACTAATTGAACGAGAAAAAAGTATCTACCCCGATTCATAGCATCTCACAATCCAAGAAGATTCTAAAGTAATCTGCCATTCACAGTTTTTATTATCTTTCAAAACAGTTCTTGAATATACTGGTCACCAAAATGTGGCGTTGTGGCAACTCCACTTTGTGCGTGTTCTAGGCCGTTACTTATCATAGAAGTCCTTATTATCATTTTACCATTTTTATTCAAATTTAGGAATACTTTTCATTAATAAAACATAAATTAACATATGGACATTTCATTAAAAACTATAAAAACTTTATAAAGAACTTCCCCATTTACAAATGACATTTTCATTGGTAATGATTTCATCAAGATTACAAACTTCCTCATCGGTTGGGGGAGAATACAAGCAGAAAATTTCCTTTCGCAGGAAGGGTGAGTTGCCACATTTTTCGTCACTAACAGCAAAACTTAATGTTATTCTATGAGAAATTTTTATGAGAATTACTTATTACCCAATGCAATTTTTTATTCACCTTTCTTTTCCTCTATCTTTTACGCTCAGAAAGTTTATAACCGTTAAATTAGTTTTTTTTTTTTTTTTTTTTTTTATATACCGAATTTATAAATGCGCAAAATGGCTACGTACATTTTGCGGTACTTTCATAAAAAAAAAAAAAAAAAAAAAAAAAAAAAAAAGGACTAGATAATAAGTTATTCTCATTAACATGGAGTTGAGAGTGAGCTACCACGGAATATAAATGGTGCCATCTCCCTACCCCTTCCTTTAAGATCAGTTGAATTCGTCGAGTACAAGAACATCCGAAATGATTCAAACATATCACGCCAATGTATGGAATTTTTTATTGGTGCAAAGAAAAATCTTTGGCATAAATACCAAGTCTCCTGCATTTCAAGGGAGGATTATACTCTATTTCCTTTAGGCAGTCACCTCAAGGCCACGCTCAAATGAACTCTGATTTCACTTCCCTCGTCCGTTGCTAGGTTACTGAAGAAACAATGACATCACACTGGATGGAATTGAGCACGTGATCTCAGTCACGTGATCGCCCTCTCCGGATTCCGTGGCCTTGAAGTGCCTCCGCTGGGGAAATAGACTATAGTACTGGACATTTTTTACAATTTTTTTCATCTTATTTTATCGTTGAAAATATTCGTGGCAAATCCTTTTTAAAAAATAGTGGTGATAAGTCTGATTAAGACATTAGGTAGGCTGGCAGCTATGCTTTAGACTGCAGTAACTATAAGTAAATCGACACAAACTGTTAAGAATTTGTAAATAATTCGCAGTTATTTTTATGTAAATTCATTCAAAGAGGCTTAGTCGGGTGATAAAATGTCAGTTTTCTGCATTTCTAGCTTTATTTCGCTTTAAAATAGCTAATTTTCCCTTAAAAACGCATTAAAAAGCTAAGGCAGGTAATGGATTTAGCGCCAAATTTGACGACTTTTCCCCTCCTTGGTGACATTTTTGGCGACCTTATCGAGAAAATCCTTATTATCGATATACCAAATATGGAAGCTGTAACCGCATTAGCTGACCAGTTTCTGGAATTTCCTACGTGTTTCTACGCGAGTATTTAAGGAGCTGCTTTACACCAAATCAATTTTGCCAAAACATTTGCTGGATAAAGATCTCTGAGCCTCTTTGGATGCAGTCGCATTGCTGTATGTAAATGTTCTGACTCTGACACAATTTGTACTCTGAATTTGCTGTGGACAGCTGTTATTTAAGCTGTGTTTACTGGTGAAACTGAAGTTGATACCTGGTTTATAGACCTGTATTCTTCTAGAATTTTCTGTAAATAAAGTTTCCAGCCTCTGCAAGATTCGTTTTTCTTTCTCGGACAACTCACGAACCCCCAAGTACTCAACAGTATGTTTTTATATGCACAAAAGCATGTTTCATGTAAAAAAGAACATGAACAACGTTTAAAATTTGCCTACAGGGTCGCATAAAGAGTTTGATTATATTGGGACTATAGCTGGAAAATGTTTCATAAGCATTTCAAACTGTGCTATACAATTTTCACAGTTTTTTTTTTTTTTTAACTTAAATGCACTATGTGATGTTTGAACAATTTATAATTAAACTGAAATGAATATTACTTGAAATTAATAAAAAATTTAAACATTGGTCTGAGCGAAAACCTAAATATTTTTAATTTTTTAATTTTTTTTATTTAATAAAATAAAACTTTTTATTAATGTATTTACATCATTAATACCAAAAATAAACTTTTTCAATTGCTTTTTAAAATACACTGGAAATAAACTATAATAATCCGTTTTTATAAAAATAATGCTATAGGTATCAAGACTCTGTTTTTTAAAGGGAGGTTTAATATCGGAAATATTTTATACCAGATGAATTGCAGAAAACATAAGATAACTCACGAACTGGAATGAAAATATTACGGGTATGAACGGAATTTCTCTCCCCCCCCCCACTCAAAACTGTTAATTGCAAAAAACATTACTTTCGCTTGTCGCTGAACGAACCTTGTATCAGAAATAAGAAGCACATAGTACAAAATAAGAAATTTTCACCAATACTTAATTGCGATTGAATAAGAAGAGAATTACTCTTAAAATATAACGGTAGGAAAAGAAGGCGGAGCTAACAATGTATCAAATAAATTAATACATGTGTTTGCAAATCTGCTTTTTAATATTCTCATAAGTCTTAAATAATGAACAGGCTTATTAAGTCCCTTAGTTGTTTTTACGTATTTCATTTCTGCTAATAACACATACTTGCCAACATACTCATTAATATTCCGTAGTATTGTTAGCTCCGCCCTCTTTTTCACACCGGTATCTTTTTAGAGTATTTTTCCTCTTATTCAATCGTAATTGAATTTGGAGAATATTACTCTAAAAATTTATTGGTGTGAGAAAAAGGGCGGGACTAACAAACTACGGAATATTAATTAGGAAGTTGGCAAGTATGATAACAAAACATTTTGTAATTCAGTGTAACTTTAATCCTTTGCGGAGGAGTGACTGAAAAATAGAAGGCTAAAGGCTCAAGTAAGAAAGAGTTAAATATAACCTTTAAATGTTACGTTACAACCATAGCATCCTAAACTAGATGTCTGTCGCGTTACTCGGAAACTTGGCAACAGTTGAAGCGGTAGATAGCGCCACCTGGTTCAGATGGCATGACTTTTTGATTCAACTGTCACCAATAATTTTAAGAAGTAATATATGATATATATATATAATCGACATTTCTTCCATTCTATTCGCCTTTTATTTACATCACATCTCACTTTAAAAAAATTTTTGGTGGCTGTTATAAAAAAGTTACGCAATCTGTACCAGGTGGCACTGTCTACCGCTTCAACTTTTGCTAAGTTGCCGAGCCACGCGACAAGCATCTAGTTTAGGAGGCTATGCTAAAACAATACATAATTGAAAAAAGAAAAGAAAAAAAAAATGCTTTCTCTTTTAACCTGTTTAGCGTCGTAGGCGTATATATATGTTAATGAAAATTTACAGCATCAATTGCTGTGAATAAAATTTAAATGATTTTAATACGGATACGTAAAAATCTTTTGTTAAATGTAGTAACAGTTTAGAGGAACGCCGATAAGTGGGGTTCACATTTTAAAATTAGGCCATCTGCCGGCTTCAAAGGATTAACAGCTGTTTTTTCTTGTGATAAACACATAAAGAAGTTTATAATACGTATTCTGACTTAATTTTATTCGCATTTAAATTTGTTATGTTTCAATGAACATATTATGTATTGAAATGTTAGAGATTAGAGTGATTAAAATAATCTCTTCCTTTCATTTTAGAGCACGTAACTTCATTAACATAGGAATGATATATAAGTAAACTTGTCTATTCTAAGAGAAGGCTATTCTCAAAATCTACATACCTAATCCAAATTATGGAGAAACATGTCATCCATCTGTTTGTGGGAATTGTTAACGGTTTATAGGATCCCAAAGGATTTCAATATTAAATCTGTCAATTGGAGACAAATATTATCTGTCGAAATCGGTGAAAACATTAACAAGCTAAGTTGTAATATGTAATATTTTATTGTTTATTATGTGAAACTTTTTACTTAAATTTTATATTACTGTTTTTGGTTTATAATATGTGAATTTGCAACTGTTTTAAATAAAGTCATTTATCTGCTTATAATACTGAGATAAACCTCTTAAATTCGTTTTTTTTTAAAACTGAAACTTATTATATCATACAAGGGATATTTGAATTTACTTTTACTTTTACTTTTCGAAGAATACATACGATCCTATTTAATCCCATAAAACTGTTTTAAAAATAATATAAATATTTCTGTATGAAAACATTGGCAGAAAAAATAAGTTTGAGGTAAATCAGAACTCGATGTCTCCGCCCTTTTTGCAGGACACATTGAGGAATGAGAAATCTCAGCCTTTCATGGTACTACTACTTTTATGCATACCCTCCAACATACTAATTAATATTCCGTAGTATTGTTAGCCTCGCCTTTTTCACACTAGTACATTTTTAGAGTATTTTCCTTCTTATTTAATTGCAATTGCATTTGAAGAATATTAGTCTAAAAAATTATTCGTGGGAGAAAAAGGGCGGGACTAACAATACTACAGAATATTAATTAGGATAGTGAAGTGTATGCTTTTATGCAATAATACATATCCTATTAATCATGATACGTTACTATAAAAATACGATAAAGATTTCTGCATAAAAATAGATGTTGAAATTTCTCATTGTCTAAAGTGCCCTGAAAGAAAGGCGGAAATTTCAAGCGTTGGAAATATTGTATGGCCCATGCTATGATACGTTAGTCAAACACACGGACAGTGTTGCCAGATTTTAGGACTGCTTTATTCGATATCCATTAAAAATGAATCGTCTGTTTCTTATACCAAATATCACTTCTCAATATTACTGATGAATATCAAATAAAAACGTTGCAAAATCTGGCAGTACTGCACAAGGCTTATATTTAAACTTATTTTTGTTATCACTATTTCTATTTAAAAATTTCTACATTATTTTTAGAATAATTTTATATGATTAGCCAGCTAAAAAAAAATATGTAGAAAAACTATTACAAAAAAAAAAAAAAAAAAAAAAAAAAAAAAAGAATGCCGGCAATCTGAAGTTATTTGCAATAAGAATGGACTTCGAGGGGGGGGGGCTGAGTGCTGAGTACCCGGGGTCTAATGATGACCCCACACCTCAGCGGACCAGAAAATGAAAGCAGAAGGAGAAAGGAACGTGATGGCTTTTAACTAGAAATAACAAAAATGAAAAGGGGGACAGGCCGGGACGAACAGACAAGAAGGGGAATTCTGAGCTCAACAAGAAGGAAGATAGAGTGAAATCGAAAATGACATTTAAAGCTACAAAAGAATTAAGTAAAACAAAACTAAAAAAGTGTCAAGAGAAAACAGAAAGTTTAAGTATAGCATTACAAAATAAACCAAAAAAATAAGAGAGTTTAAGTATAGCATTACGAAAACATAACAAAATTTTATGGCAATTTTTTTTTTCTTTTTTTTTTTTTTTTTTTTTTTTTTTTTTAACAAATTAACAAGAAAACAACGAAAAACTAAAGAAGAAAGGAAATAATAATACCCACATTAGGGCGACGCCTATTGGCAGGATCCGTGTGGTCATACACATCGCGTGTGTTTAAAGCTTGATTATCTATATATTCTAATTGTTCGTGGAATTTAATATTAAGATGTTGAATAAAATTTTCAAGACGTGGGAATTTAATTTCACGGTACATTTGATAATTGTGTACATAATATGGGAGGTCATAAATTTGCCTGATGGTTGCATTTTGGCTTTGAAGAAGCAGTTTAATATTAGATTTAGATGCAAATGACCACACAGGGGATCCGTAAGTAAGAAGAGGACGAAGATGGGAAGAATAAAAGAGCATTTTGTTACTAGTAGACAAATCACTGTTCCGAGCAATTAGGGGGTAAAGTTGGCTTTTAGCACTTCGGAACTTATTACGCGAACTTATAATGTGTTTTTGGAATGTGAGTCTCTGATCAAGAATAATACCTAAGTATTTGCAGTGGTTAGACCATGGAATTGAGTGGTTGTTTAATTTAATCTCGTATTTATCTCTGTACTGGTGGCACATGGCCGAAAAAAGGATGGCCTCCGTTTTGTCATAATTTAAGGCTATTCTCCATGTTTGGAACCATTTGGTTAAAATTTTGAGATGTTTGGAGATAGCAGTAATAGCAAATTTTCTATTTCTGTTTGCCGAAAGAATGCAGGTGTCATCTGCAAATATAGCCAAATGGGTATGGGGGTAATGGGGCATGTCATTAATAAACAAGTTAAAAAGTTTTGGCGAAATTTTGGAACCTTGAGGGAGACCATAATGTGCAAAGTAGTTGTTAGAGAGTTTATCTTTAACTCTGACATGATAATTACGATCTAGTAAGTAGAAGTAGATAAGTTTAATAAGAGGGGGGGGGAATTGTAGTTAATTAATTTAAAAATAAGACCGGGAATCCAGACCTTGTCGAACGCTTTCTCAATATCAAGGAAGACGGCAGCGGTAATTTTCTTCTGAATTTTGTTGGTGGTGATGTACTCGACAAGACGATAGACTTGATGGGTGGCCGAAAGATTGTTCCTGAAACAGAATTGTTCCGGAATCATGATATTGTTATCCTCAATGACTTGATCAAGTTGTCGAGCAATGAAGACCTCGGTAAGTTTACTAAGTGAATTTAGAAGGGAGATGGGTCTGTAGCTGGAGGCCTTCTCGGGGGGTTTACCAGTTTTGTGGATAGGGGCAATAATAGCCGTCTTCCAGGCATGTGGAAAGTAGCAAAAATTGAAGATATTATTAATAAGATGGGTGATTTTTGGAATAAAGGAGCGTGGCAGATTCTTGAGTGCTTCATTAGTGATAGTGCTGATGCCAGGGGATTTTTTATTTTTAAGTTTAAGAATTTCTTTGATTACATCAGCATCGGTGAGCCTGGAGGGTGGGGAATTGATGTCAGCACTCAAGAATCTTTTGACTTTAATATTGACCTCCCTCTCGGTTTCGAAGTTAATAATAGGATTTCCCTGAAACTGAGTCTCAAATTGGATGGCAATAGCATCAGCTTTTTGATCGTTGGTGTACGCATAGGAACTAGAATTTGGAATAAGGATAGGGGGAAAAGTATGAGCTTTATTTTTAAATCTCTTGGCGGCTTTCCAGATGGAACAGTCATCTGGTGAAAGAGATTCTAGGTGATTCTTCCAGTTTTCTTGTCTTTTTTTGTACAAGTAGTTTTTGAGCTCTTGCTGTGCTCTGTTCATGATTGTTTTATCAGCAAGCCTATGCGTACGTTGCCAGTTGCGCCTAGCACAATTCTTGTTTTTTATGAGATTACAGATATTATGAGATTACAGATATTTTTTTTGAAGATTTTTCTTTTTAGCTGGGAAAATAAGACAGTAAATATTCTTCGAAAATTATGGTCACAAAACTGTGTTTAAATATCGTGTTTCTGTTTGACTAAAATAACATGTGCCGTATGGAGTTACCCTGCACTGTTTCTGTAACAACTATTATGATTATGGGTGATCGGGGCTTTGACAGAGATTTTGGTTTTTCTTTTAACTTTCTTTTCTTTTTTTCTTTCATAATAATTAGTGATATTCTGGTAAATACAAGGGAAAGCCTTAGTTTTTGGCTACAAAATCATGTGTGACGCATCAATTAAATGTGTATTTAAGCAATGCTCAAAACTCTTTTATTAAAAATTTGCAATTTAACCTTTATACCTGTACGGTAATGTTGCCAACATTTTATAGGAACATTTATATACCAAATATCATTCTTCAAAACTAGTGGTGATTATTAAATAAAGATGTCCTTATAGTTTGGTATCACTGCCGTTGCCGTAGTGATTAGTTGGTATAACAAGGTGTGAATAGAGATACTAAATCAAAACACAACAATTTTCATTTGTAAATTTTCACATATATATTTCCGCTTACAAATTTGTATGAAATTTTGTGCATTAATTTAGAACTAGAGCTGTCACAAAATTTTTGTCTTTCTTTTACTCCGAAATGTAATTAAGCAGACATGTAGACATTTTCTAAAAGGGTCAAACCATGTTCTAAACCTTTAAAAATATGTAAATCTTTTGAAATTCAGAAGTCGAAAATGTTTAAGAATCCAATATTTTTCTTTTATTGAATACAGAAAAATGAAATAAGACGTAAATTGTCAACAATAAAATCATTGTTAGAAAACACTATTGTAAAATGAAAAATATCGCAACATTTGTTTCGGGTAGAAATAGTAGTACAACCTTTCTGCAGGCGAGCAAAAGAAAAGAAAAAAAAGGTAGGGAAAAGCATTTGGGCGTACTTTTTCTTTTGGTGAAGAGTTGTGTTATTATTTCAAAACGAAGTTGTTACAGACATATTTGCTAACATCCTAAATTTTTTCCGTAGTTTTGTTAATCCTGCCTTTTTTTTTCACACTAGTAAATTTTAAGAGTAATATTCTCCAAATGAAATTACGATTAAATAAGTAGAAAAGTACTTTAAAACGATACTGGTGTGAAAAAAAAAAAGGCGGAGCTGCCAATACTACGGAATATTAATCAGTATGTTGGCTACAGAGGTACGAAATTATTTTTACGGATTTTTCGTAACCTTAATACCAGAAATATTTTATTGTATTTTTTGAAATAATTATCTGCAATCAAATAGATCAACTTTTACTATTTCGTTACAATGGTACGAAATTTAATTTTCGTTGGTAGTATCTTGGATCTTGGTACCTCAGTTATTGTTGTGAGTTACTCAATTTTATGATGTTTGATTTCATCCTCTTTCTGCATCATTTATTGCATAGCTGCCAACATTTTAATTTATTCGGGAGAAATTTTAGCCCCGCCTTTATTTCGCACCACTTTATTTATAGAAACATTTTCTGCAATATATAACTTTAATAAAATAAGTTCAAATCAGTTAAAAAAAATATGTGGTACGAAATAAAGGCGGGGCTAAAACTATTCCAGAATAAATTAAAATATTAGCAATTATGTTTATTGTCTTTGTCCGCTATTATTCATTGATATCTGTTTACTTAACATAATATATATATATATATATATGCTATAAAGCATGAATTTTAACACTTTTTAAAACAATCATATCAAACATATCAACTTTTTAAAATATTTTCTGATAATAAAATATTTATCTCGAAATAAAAATTAAGCTTATTGTTACAAATTATAATTTTGTATATCCTTTTTAAAAAGTAAATAAATAACCTTCGTTTCTTTTAACAAAGCATATTTTAGTGTGAATATACATAATGTTTGGAACTTAAAATTCACAATGACTACAGACAATACCGAAGAACATATTATCGTTTTATTCTGAGCGTACGTAAGTAAAAGATAAATATTTGTTTTCAAATGTATGAAACAAGTATTTTCAAGCAAAGAATTTCTCATTTGTACAACATTTTGTAAATATAATAAAGTCTTGCCTTTTACATTAATTCTTATTTGAATGCATAGACAGATATTTATTTTATCAAATTTAATCTCTTTTTAATCTTTTTAGGTATCCGCGATTAAAGTTTCATAAAAAATTTTACTATGAAGAATAGGAAATTATAGGTTTTCATAACAACATTAAATTTGACATATCAGTCATTACATGAAACGATTACTTTTTAATTGTTTTTTATTTTATTTTATTTATTTATTTATTATTTTCCACCCAATTCAAAATTATCTTAAAGTAATCTTTAATTTTCTAGGAAAATTCTATAGTTATCTAAAGAAATTTTGCAAATATAAGCTAATGTTCGAAATATATGTTGAATTTTTGAAGACATTTTACAGACATTAGGCAGATTTACTTTTTTATTATTTTATTATTATTATTATTTTGTCTTCAGTCTTAAAACATTTTGCAGATATTTTGAAGATTACATATTAAGGAAAAAGGTAAAGTTAAATCTGCAAAAATTTCAAAACATTTAGTATTATTAATACGTTCGTGAATGGTGTGTGAACACCGATTACGCATTTCTTTGCTTTAATACTAATGGGAATTAAACAAAGTATAAAACTTTGACAACCGTCATCCATGGCAACTTAAGTCATTGGGGGGAACTAAAGTCCTTTTACTGGGTAAATTTTATACGCTAAGTTTGGCACCATGGTTTGATTCTTAACATTCAAGCAATCAGTTCAATGTTTCAGTGGAATCTTGGCGGTGTACCTGTGAAGTCTCGAACTGTATATGTACGTTTTTTTTAGCCTTTTATACCAATTTTATTACTCCATCAGTAACTAACTTGAATCAAATACTGAATGCTTACTCCTGTCTTTAGTTACCCCATACTTAGTGGAAACTTAAGCTACTATATTTTATTTATTTATTTGTCTTTGTAATATGGGCTTACATGTTTTAACGTTTGAGTTTAACGTACATATTTCCCACATGTAAATATTGAGTGTAACTGTACATCCATGCTTTACAACAATTGGATAATCTCTAATGTAAAATCTCTTAAACTGACAAATGCAATAAACTGAACAGTGGCCTAAATAACTTCAAACGAAGTATAAATTTTGTTTCACACTGCGACGTTAAAATCCTTTCAAATATCATTTACACTTAAAAGAAGATTATATAACTCAATTTCCGTAGGCGCCAACTCAACTGTTTTTGGCGGGAGATTTCGAACCGGAAAATTTTTATAACTGTTTCTATCAACATTAACCGTCGAATGTATGTATAATGTATTCAATTTAAAAATACTAGTGTTAATTCTAATTTAAAAGTTTAAAATGTTGGCAGCTCTGAATTTCTTATATGAATATAAGGGGATCCGGAATTTTCGCCCCCAGCATCTTGCCCCCGGCATTTCGCCCCCAGCATTTCAGCCCCGGGAAATTTCGCCTCCGAGTAATGTAAAATATAAATGTAATTACAAATAAAAATATAAACATGCATGCGGTATTTCCCAAAATATTACCATGATTTTATTAACTTCGATTCTTCTTTGTTTGTTTGTGTGTCCAGTACAAATCTTGCAATCGATTTTTAACTAACTTCCCGACTAGTTAGACATTTTAAACTTTCTGAAAAGCTCAGAACACGGTGACAATGCATTTTTAAAATACTTTTAGCTAACTGTTTCGGGTCCCTACTATCTTCGGCAGCGTTTATAATTCAACAAAAAATTTATTTAACCAACTTCCCGACTAGCCAGACATTTGAAACTTTCAGAATAGTTCAGAACACGGTGACAATGTATTTTTTTAATACTTTTAGCCAACTGTTCCGTGTCCCTCCTGCCTTCAGCAGCGTTTATATTATTCAACAGAAAATTTATTTTATTAACTTACCGCCTAGCTGGACATTTGAAACTTTCAGAATAGTTCAGAACATAATGCATTTTTTAAATACTTTTAGCCAACTGTTTCAGGTCTCTGCTGCCTTTGGTAGCGTTTATATAATTGAACAGAAAAATTATTATACTAACTTCTCGACTAGCTAGCCATTTGAAACTTTTATAACAGCTCAAAAGGCAATAACAATGCAATTTTTTAGTGCTTTTAGCCAATTGTTTCGAGTCCCCGTTGCCTTTAGTAATATTTATATGAATCAACAATCGTATAATTTTCCGACTAGCTAGAAATTTGAAACTGTTATAAAAGCTCATAACACGATGACTATGAGTTTTTTAATATTTTTAACCAATTTTTTCGAGCTCCCGCTACCGTTGGTGCGTTTATATGATTCAGCAACCATGTTACTAGCAAGACAATTGAAAGTTTCTGAATAGCTCAGAACGCGGTGACAATGCATTTTTTCGTTACTTATAGCCAAATAATTAGGATCCCCGCTGCCCTCTGTAGCGTTTATATGATTCAACAGAAAATTTAAAAACATGTTACATAAAAAGTTCGTTCTTTTTATCTTGTAATAATTTGTTGTATAAAAATATGAAGTTTATACAATATTGATATTTGTTTTGATTTTGGTCATAAAAAGGGTTCACAAACAGCATGGCGATAAAAATATGCATGATTGAATATTGAATATATTTATTCCCGCAAAAAAAGATTTACTATTTCTGTTCTAACATCGTTCATAAATTCTGGTTGTTTTTAACTTTCAACAAGCAAAATTACTCTGCTCCTCAATCCCATCCGTGTAGGTCAAAGACGTTATGTCATGTCTTCGGACCACCTTTAGGGGCGAGAACCAGACCATCGCCAATTGCCCATTGCACAGCATTAGTGCGACGTAAAAACCCAACCAACCAACCAACTCTGCTCCTCAAAGGGTTTAAGAACTGAGAATCGAAACTGAGGTTGTTTGCAAATATAATACTCCTAATAACTCTAATAGAGCATAGAAAGTTTAATTATGGGTTTACATTTATTATTTTACACTATTTATTAGTAATGGAGCATATAATTAATTAAATTGCATTTAGCCAAAATAAATAATGCTCACTTACTCAGTGCGTTTTCTTTTGTTTCATAATTCGTAAGCAATTCGTCTTTTATCAATATCATTGCAGGCTTTATCTGTGGGCTGAATATTCATAAATAAAATCCATTCGCCGACCAGAATATATTTTAGTCTTAAAGAATCAAATTCGAAACGCTAAAATGTCGACAACTTTTGCAACAATAAAATTACAAGCTGAATATTCATTATTATTCAATACTATGGGCTGAATATTCATTAAATAACGTGCATTTGTCGACAAGAACCTGCTTATTACATTACATATTACTTTATAAACGCAAACATTTCTTCAACTTTCATAATAATAATATCATTAGCTTCTTTCATCTCTATCATTAGCTTCTTTTTAAATCTCTATGATGGTAGGTCATATTTAATGGCCAAAACCTTTGTATTCTTGGTCATTATGAATATAATTCTCCTAAATATCTCCAAACGGGAAAATTATATAAAGTCAAAAAAGAAAGGTGCACAACTAGATGTTATAATATACCCTTATAACAAATTTGCAACGTTCTACGTAAAACCGTTATTGAGATATGCGAGATACATTACAGGCTCTATCTACGGGCTAAATATTCATAAAAAAAATGCATTCATTGACAAGAATTTGCTTATGCCTTTAAGCATAACTTTCTACACGCAAAAAGTCTTCAAGTTTCATAACAATATCATTACTGGCTCTATCATTAGCTTTTTTTGAAATCTCTATGATGGTAAGTCATATATAATGGCCAAAATCTTTGTATTTTTGGTCATTATGAACATAATTTTCTTAAGTATCTCCAAAACGGAAAATCATATAAAGTCTATAATCATATAAATCATATAAATAGCGGTGCACAACTAGATGTTATAACAAACCTATATACTGATTTTCATCGTTCTACGTCTAACGCTTTTTGAATTATGCAAGATACATACCCCTCCTCCCCCCCCCCCCCCACACACACGTACTTACATACTGACTTCACGGAAATTCGTGTAAAATCGTTGATATCTCTGAAACGGGAACTCGTATTAAAACCAAAGTTACAAGTATACAACTAGACATTATAACAGTTACGCATATAAATTTGCAACCTTCTACGATCATTCATTTTTTTTATTTATGCAGAATACAAAATCAATTTCGCACATCGGGATTACTAACCCCCTTATACATTTTATAAGGAAGACTTTGTATAAGGTAGACGCATTTTTTTAACCACCAATTTCCGAGATCTAAAACTGACCTGATTAAGTAGGATGGCTGTTAATTTTCTCTTATAATCACGTAATACATGAGAAAGAATATCTGAAATGGATTTATATAATAATTTTAAAGATAATCGTTAGAGTCATTTTTGAGATACAAATTTTTATCTAAACTTGGCAAACTCATTTATTGACCGGAAAACAATAATCACATACAAAACGATGTTTAAAAAGGAGTTAATATAACAAGTTTGAAAAAAAAAAAAAAAAAAAAAAAGAAAAAAAATACGTGCAGTCGTTTTTAAAGGAACGCACTTGCGAAGCCTGGAATTGAGCTATTTTTACAGGACGCCTATAAATTTTCCTGAACTAACCAACTATATTATTTGAAAGGTCATCTAACAGAGTGTTTATATAGCAACTTTGAAAAAAATTGATAGAGCCGTTTTTGAAATACGGACTTACGGTCCCACTTCCGTTTACCGTTGTCCCATTTCCGGTTTTTCAATTTCCCCCAAAATTTGAAAAGCTTATCTGTATACCAGACCTGTCTCAGTTCTGAAGTTTCGTAGTTATGTTTCTGTTAGCTTCGGAGATATGATACCCATAAGATTCCGCACATCCATACACATACACACACACACTCTGACCAACTGTCAGAAACTACTTTTCTGACTCAGGAGGCCTTAAAATGTATAAATCAGGTGAAAACTCGATATCGAATTATCGAACCGCACCTTAGAATATAGAAAACGAGAGAAAAAGGCTGAAAATTCATAGAAATAGGGGGAAAAAAAAAAGAGTCAAAATTCCATAGAAAAAAGCGTGGGATGAAAATAAAAAAAAAACTCACAATGTCAAGTGTGAAAAAAAAAAGTATGACACCGCAATGGATAAAATGACAAAATTGACTAGAAAAAGACATCGAAGAGCAGTAACGGGCGGGCTGGATCGTTCAATATATCTTTGGCTGTTAATACGACTCGCTTAATATAAGTTCATTATCCTACTACTGTAGGGTAATGAAAATTTCTTGCTTCTGTAATCTTATTTCTGTATTTATCAAATTGACTAATAAATAAAAGAAAGTAAAATAATATTTGATAAATTAATATAATTATTATGTGTTCACTAAAAATTTAATAAATAAATAAATAATATTACTATGCACTTAAATTTTCTTTTAATTAACATCGATAAAAAACTAATCGAATAATTTTTGCATTCGAAAACCTTATTTTATTTCATATGTTTTATACTGGAATTAAAATGGAAAATAGTGTGAATTAAATATAAATATATCGAGAATCACTACATGTATATTTATAGTTTTATTTATCATTACATATATATTTTCCACAACTCTGGGGCGAGACGATGGGGGCGAAATTTCTGAAATCCATTGTTCGGGGGTGAAATTTCCGGGGATAAATTTCCGGGGTACGAGATTTCCCGGGGGCGAAATGCCGGGGACGAGATGCTGGGGGCGAAATTTCCGTAAACCGAATATAAGAAAAAAGTGTATTTTGTTTAAAATTTCAACTGACGTTATCCGGTACGTTGTTCTTAACTTACTTTCTTGAATTTTGCTAAAAACGTTCTGTGTTTTAGCTAAAGATTAACCCTCGCTTTCCCAATATGGGGTCATTTTGACCCCAATTTGAAGTTGAACTTTAGTTAAGCTCGCCTCATTCAACAAGTACGCTGATTCGCCAGAGATAGCAATCGCAACCAGTGGAATGTTGCAACTTCTAAACGATACAAAAAGGCGCGGTGCGGGTGATTTTCGCCAAACGTACCAAACGTCACCTGAAAGCAATTTTTCTTCAGTAACGCCTTGATCTTGAGAAAGCGAGGGTTTAAAAAAAAAAAAAAAAAAAAAAAAAGTTAAATATATAGGCTAGATGATCAGTATATCTAGTGAAGCAAACTATTTTCGGAAATAATTTAGCAAAAACTCTCATTTTGACAATATTTGAGACCTCTTTAGATTTTTTTTAAAAGATAAAGCTTTGACAAGTAATTATTTATAGTAAAGTTATTAACACTTTTCCTATGCTCTTATTAGAATAATAAAACAAAATTAAAATGATAATAATAAATAACAACAACGACAAGCTTGTGAAAAGTTTAATTTTTGGAAATGATTGATGAGAGAATTGTTCATGCATCCTTTATGTGTCATAATGAAATGTTACTCAATAAAGCTTTTAACGTCAATTCAAATTTTCGAAAAAAAGAAATTTCAACACAGAATAATAATAATAAAAAAATATACGTGTCTTTAACTAATGTCAAAAATAGGGACACATTTATCTTATTAGAGATACTAAGTAAATATGTCTCTCAAAAATTATTTTTATAAATCACCGATAACAATACTTTGCATAAATTTATTACGATATATCAGTTGAAAACGGATCGGCATTTATAATTTTGTACATTACATAAATATATTTTATGCATGGACTGTGCTGTCATGATTTTTCTTCACTCCCATACCTTTGCGTGCGTTTCATTAATTTGTCTTCAGTATTTTAAAAGCGTAATTCTTTATATAATAATATAGTATTAACATATTCAAAAATTTTTCTTTTTAAAAATAGTGGTGGAAAAATAATAAAACATAGTAAAAACATAGGAACTCAGCGACCCCTGAATAAACTATGCCTACAAATTAAAAAAAAAAAAAAAATTCCTCAGAGGATAAATTAGGTGCCTGATTATGGTAAATATTTAATATGATGTCCTAGCACAGCTTCCAACCGTTCCGATTTTGGGATATATACCTCAGTACGTGTTTCAAAGAAATTCGTCGTAAACTTTGGTAGCAGTTATTCATTATTAAATAAAGTGAAAATTTCTGTTAAAAAATACTGGCATTAAAAAATCGCAAAGGTTAGCAACTATATTCTATACAGAGTTGCTAATTTTTATTATTTATTCCGAAGCATTGTTAGCATTGCCTTTTATTCCATACTTGCCAACATGCTAATTAATATTCCGTAGTATCGTTAGCCCCGCCTTCTTTTTCACACCAGAATTTTTTTAAAGTATTTTCCTTCTTACTTAATCGTAATTGCATTTGGAGAATATTACTCTTAAAATTTACTTGTGTGAAAAAAAGGGTGGGATTAACAAAACTACGGAATATTAATTAGTATGTTGGCAAGTATGCTTTTATTCATGCCACTTTTTTTAAAAGAGAAATTTTTACTTATATAATCGTAATTATACAGGGTGATTATAATTAGATTTGTGATTTTAAAACGTTCTAACGATTTGATATTTTACCGAAACAATCATGAGACAACGGTTTTTTTTTATTCTTTTCTTTGGCGGGTGAAAAAATAGTTCCAAAATAAGTCTATCTGGCATTGTAAGGGTAATGTCAGGGAAAACGCCTAAATGAATTCATTAAATACAGGAAGGTTGTTGGAAATGGAATAGAATAGTAGGAAACAATAGACTCCAAGGGTTTATAAGATTTTTTTTTTTAAGCAAAAAGACAAGAATACGTGTTTACAGCGAAAGCAGTGATAGTGACAAGAGAAAAAGAGGAGCTTCATAAAAAAAGAAAAAAGAAAAAACAAAAAACAACACCTCAACATACTTGCCAACAACCTAATTAATATTCTGTAGTGTTGTTAGTCCCGCCGTTTTTTTCACACCAGTAAATTTTTAGAATAATATTCTCCAAATGCAATTACGATTAAATAAGAAGAAAAACACTATAAAAATGTACTGGTGTGAAAAAGAAGCAGAGCTAACAATACTACGGAATATTAATTAGTATGTTAGCAAGTATGCCTCAAAGATGATTAACGGTACATTTTGGAACTATTTTTTTTCCTTTGCCAAACAAAATTCCATCGCCTCACGATTGTTCTGATAAATATAAAGTCAAAAGTCTGGAAAAATATCAGCTTTTATTATAATCACCCTGTATTTTAGAGAAAATTACTTTATATATGAAACATAGTTGCCAACATTTTAATTTACTCCGGAGTATTTTTAGCCCCGCCTTTATTTTGCTTCACTTTTTTTATAGAAAAATTTTCTCCAATAAATATAACTTCGATAAAATAAGGAAAAAAACAAATTACTATTAAAAAGTAAGTAGTATGAAATAAAGGCAAGGTTCAAAGTTCTCTGAAATAAATTAAAATGTTGGCAGCTGTGTATAAAGTAGTGTGAAATAAAGGCGGGGCTAGGAATGCTCTGGAATAAATTGTAAAAGTTGGAAACTCTGTTCTCTGCTAGGAGTCATGGTCAACTGCGACATATAGGTTGTAAAAAGTGTTAAATCTTTGAAAGCCCATAATATTGTCTAAAATTTTAACGATATATTTATAACAATCTCTGTAGAATTATAAAAGAGATTTTTCTCTAAATCAGAAACTTGAAGTGAGACTGCTCATATTAACACGCTGAGTGCTATGTCAGCCATCGGTGGCTAACACTGAACTTTCCTTTTAGGCTTGTCAACCACCGGTGGCTGATAGTGCAAAATATGATATAAAGCCGCGTCAACCACCGGTGACTGACAGTGTAAAATATGACATAAAACTAAAAAACTTACATTGTTTTAAGTAATTAGGAATTCAAAAAGTAAAGGCACATTTGTAATTTCTTTTTCCAGAGGTTGGCAACATTGTTAGTGACCACCGCTGAGTGAGTGTAGTTGGCAACACTTCTAAACAAAGTGTCACTCTTATTCCTGCATTAGTCGTTGGCACGGATTAAGACTATCTATAGGATGATAAACAAGATAGGGCAGCCAGCGCGGAAACCGGGGCTTTCTATTCCACATTAATTCAGCCGAGGGGAGGAAAACGATCCCATCGCTGCCTAGTGTAGTATCTTTGAAACTTATCGGAAGAAAGTTAATGCCCGCCCCTTCGGCTTCTGTCATCATCCGATTTCCGAAAACGACCAAAGAACCGCTACAAATTTAAACAAACGCGCTGATTGGTAGATTGTCAAGATCTGTTCGCCCTCTATCTGTAAGTTGAAAATTACTACTTTTCCGTAGCATTCGTATTACATCCTAAACTCTTAATCCGTGGTCGTTGGAGTATAGCTGACCCCATTGGCGATTTGCACCAAGGAGGAAATGAGAGAAGTGATTAGCTTTTTGTATACGGAAGTTGTGAAATCTGCGGACATTATTCATCGAATGCAAGCAAAGTATGTTGACAGCTGTTTCTGTTTATCGCAAAAACTTTTTTCTGAAGGAAACAAAAAACTTTTGAAACGTTGGGAGAAGTGCACTGAAATTCCAGGAGGTTATGTAGAAAAATAAGGTATGTTTTAGTTTTCTACATTAGAATAAGTACAGCTTTTCTCAAATGTTCCTTTATTTTTTGAATTCCCCCCGTATATGTGGCAAATTCTTTTTTTAAAAATACTGGTAATAAGTCTGATTTAAACATTACAATAGTTGTCAGTTATAACTTTTTTCTATAGTTATATTTATTACATATTTTTTAAGAAAATATTTAATGATCGGTTAGGAACAAATTCAAAATATTAAGACATGTTCCACCAATCCCATAGTATTTTGAAAAATTAAGTATAATCTGTTTTATATTATATTTTTAAAGTTTTTGATGAAAAATTTCTCTGTAAACAATTCCATTAAAAAAAAAATATATATTGGTTCTGTTTTAACTGGAACGAGTTAGAAAAAGGTCTTTCATCATACACGCACTTTTAGGAAATATTTAATTTTATACAAGTGAAATATAATTATTAACTTTCAGCTATTTAATAAAATAATTTATTTGTGGAAGTATATTTTTTTATACATCTGTTTAATTGAAATTGTTATTATTATTATTATTTTAAAAATATTTTTTTTTTTTTTTTTTTTTAATCTGTAATGAAGAAAACTCATATGTTTTTTTAAAAGATCTAAAATGACGTAGACACACATGCACACACACACACACAAAAAAAAAGGTTTTAACGATTTCTAGTTATAGCACATTTGTAAAATCGTATTCCATGAGTTTAATAAATTTAGCTTTCAGATTAATTTTTTATTTTTTTAAGTTTTCTAAGCATATTAAGTAAAAATTTATTTAATTATTTCGCTTTTTTAATTCATAACAAGTTATTTACCATAATTTGAATTCGTATTGTTCAGACTTCAAGAATATATGATTCTGTGGAGGCTATGAGGCTATAGATACATGCATACCTATAAAAGTATACATACATGTGTATATATATATATATAGATATACAGGGTGATCAATTTAAAAGGGTACCCATTTGTTTTGTATTATCCGCCCGCATCTAGAATAGTCATACTTGCCAACATACTGATTAATATTCCGTAGTATTGTTAGCACCGCTTTCTTTTTCACACCAGTATCTTTTTAGAGTATGTTTCTTCTTATTTAATCGTAATTGCATTTGGAGAATATTACTCTAAAAATTTACTGGTGTGAAAAAAGGGGCTTGACTAGCAACAGTACGGAATATTAATTAGGACGTTGGCAAGTATGAGAATAGTATATGTAGCAAGAATTTTAACATCATTAGTTATTTATTATGCATTAAATGTGCGGATATCGTTTCTTTTTTCATTTTCTAAATTCGAAAACTCGTTTTTTAAACATAATTTTGCTTGAACATTATTAGTAATTTTTAATAGGATTCTGCGCAAATGATTTGGGTAAATCCTCTACTTCCTTCAACGTTTTTATTTTTATTTATTTATTTATTTATTTATTTTGAAAACTCATTGCGTAAGATTATGAATGACAACAATAAGAACAGTCTACATGAACTAATTCTTAATGAAAGCGGCTCATTATTTTGTGGGGTTATCTCAAAGATAGGGTTTTCCAAGTCCTGCAAACATCGATGAATTAAAACAAATCATAACTGAAGAAATCTCTTCAATAACACCAACAATGTTGCGAAGGGTGTCAAAAAACTTCGTTCGACGTATTCACAAGGAATAATAATATAAAGATAATTGAATTAAATTATGTTTTTCAAAAATGAAATTATCACGGGATTAAGTAACGTTGTGCGTGTACATTTCTGTTTCACCTCACACACACACACACACAAAAAAAAAAAAATGTTACAGTCCAACAGTGTTGGAAATTGTCTCCCACACTTAAACAAGGTTCAAACAATTATACTTCAGTGTTAGAATAGTTGCCACATTTGTCAAATTTAAGGGTAATAAGAAAAAACGAATGGGTACTCTTTTAAAATAATCAGCCTGTACATATTTATTTTGTAAAAATATATGACATACTACACACTGTTAAAAATAATAGTTTAATGTTTCACCCTAAAAATGGTGTAAATTGAGGAATTTAGCTGCAACCAACATTTTAAGAAATTTGGTGCTTTATATTTCATCATTTTAGTAGTGAAATTTGAATAGTAAGAACTAAACTATTAAAACAGTGTTTGTGCTTAAAATAGCATAACAAAACATAAGCACCAAATTTTTTTAAATGTTGGTCACAGCTAAATTCCTCTAATTTAGACCATTTTTAAGGTAAAACACTGAACTATTATTTTTAACAGTGTAGTGAATTGAGATGTTGCAGATCATTTACAGTTAGTATATACTGAACATAATATTAATATGATTAATCCTTTGCACTCGAAAGATGACTCTCACTCACCATGTGGTTTGATGCCGCAACTCGAGAGGTGACTCTCGCTCGCCACTCGGTTTGCTGCGGTAACTCCATGCGCGGAATTAACTGTTTACGTTTAATTTCTTCGACGCGGGTTCCTATGCTCTTTCTGTATAATCTTATCCGATGTATAATCACTTGCGATATTTGAAAACATTAGTCTACCAATCAGTGGCGGCTCGTGCACCGAAAATAGGTGAAGAGGCACACTGTATTCATTTGTAGAATATAAATTTACATTTAAACAAGTATTTTTAGTCAATTTTAGTTAAGACCATACTTAATAAAAATTATGCATTAAAAATACTTAAATATTATTTTTAAGCTCTTCATCTATTTTCGGTTCACGAGCCGCCACTGCTACCAATTAACTGGAGATTTTCGCCAGCCACGCGATCAAGCCTCGACTTCAACCTCCGATTCTGAAGATATCCGCTTGAATGGAAAGCTACACAATATTCTAATAGGAGTTAGGAAGGACTGCAGAGTCTGTTCTCAGAGAAATAAACCCGGAAAAAGGCCTCGAACGGCATATTATTGTAATACTTGCCCCGACAAGTCGGGCATGCATCTTGGGAATTGTTACATGAAATATCATACACAGAAAAATTACAGAGACTAATATTTGAGAAATTATATTTATAAAGGTGTAAAGATACATAAAATGTTAAAAAATAATAATTTGATACATTAATTTGTGTGTGTAATGGTTTTAAGTTACTGATAAGAAATGGTTCCTAAAGGCTACGAAACTTCTCGAGTTGCTGGTGCGCCGCACGAAAAAGGCCCCGAGTGCAAAGGGTTAAAACAGAGTGTCGGTATTGGAGTTTCATCAGTTCGAATTTCCCATAAATCCGAGCTATTAAAATATATATATATATACCTGTTTTGATACTTTGAAAAGTAATGAATTTTTAACATTTTCGAACGTAGTTGAAAAGCGTTTAGGACTTCGGTTTATCTGTCCGTCCATCTGTCTATACATGTTCTAATTTCCACAAGTATTTGCCCAATGCCTTGAAAGTTATGTATGTTACGTTCTTTAGGTTCAATATAACATATTTCCTATTTAAAATGGTGTAAGTAGCACTAATGGTTTATACAGGGACTAACGAAAATATTTCAAAGTATTACAGTATATTAGAGATTTTCATTTAAACCTTGTCTTTGAATGCTTTATATCTGTACAAAGCATTAGGAAATTAACATACATTATATAGAAGTAGATAAGCATGTTTCTCATTGAGTTGGATTTGGTTAGCATGAATTATTATTTTATAGGCCTCATAAAAAATGATGTAATATCATAATATTTCAGATATAATTCATATATATTTAGATATGATTTAAGAGGCACTTTCAACGTTTTACATCAAAACGAGAAAGGGTTTACGATATCGGTTTGACTGTCAATCTGCTTGTACTTCTGTCTCTCTGTCGATCCACTTCTCAGTCTTTCCTCGTCCTAACTCATGTAAATATTTTCTGAATGCCTTGAAATTCATGTATAATATTCACTGTGGCATATTTTCTATTAAAATGGCTGACGCTTAGCACAACTGTTGTGCATACAGGAGCATCTAAAGGAATATCAGTACATTAAGTTCTATGAGAAGAAATTTTAGAAAGATTATTTTAATATATTTGTATTGAATATAATTGAATAAAGTTAAAATTTGCTATTCATATACACAAAACACTGCTGTTCTAACAGTATGATTAGTATGATGTATGTGGCTACACAAAAGTATTCGGATACATTTGAGGATATAATTGGAAAATGATATGCATTTTAAACATTTTTCACCAGTGTTTATCAGTGTTTAGGATTTCGGTTCATCTATCTTACTGCCTGCCTGCCTGTCTATCCGTACTTTAACATCAATTACTTGTTATAGAGTATTTTTAAAATGACGTATGTTATTCATGTTCTCGATTCAATTTTCTATATTGAACATTGGGTAAACAGCACAAATGATTTTTGTAGAGAAACTTACAAAATTTTTCGATGCATTACAGTCTATGAGAGGTATTTGTAAAGCATATTTCATATTGGTTTATACTATTAATATTATAGCAACTTAATATAAATAGTTTCATTATTAACATACATTGTTTTCCGTATAATTAGGTATGGTTAGCATAACTGTTTAGTTTATAGGTTCCATAATCTCGTATAGACACATTATGGGATTTAAATGAAAATTGGTCAATGTTTTTTAAGTTTGTTTTCTTTTAACTACACTATAAAGTCCGTATATACAGACTTTAGTTGATATACAGGATTACAATAGTAATTTTAAACACTTAAAATAATGTAAAAAAACTATTTTCGTGGTGTTTTACTATATGTTGCCTTTTGGACAAATATTATAATCTGTCCCACTTTAGTTATTTATTTTAAATACCGCACATGGAACTACAGAAAAAATAACTATTTAGCAATAAATAATTTTGCATATGTGTCGCGTATTTTTTGATATGCAAATTTGTTAAATAAGCCCTGCTATTTAATTTTTTCTTTATTTATATATCTCTTTATTTTAAATATTTAATTGATGACAACGCAATTCCCTAGGTTTTTCGGCAAAGCAAATATATGATCTCCCATAGAGAAATTCCGCAAATCAAAATTACTTGCTTTTGGTCTACTAATAGATGGGATGATGTTATGATCTCCTGTCTTCTTTGTAAGATGAACACCATCCTTGGCCTTGCTCTCCTGCATCTCTTTTACCTAACGGACAATGTCATCTGTGATCGTTGTCGTATGATGGATACCATAGAGCATATTCACTTCTCTTGTGCACGATACCAACAGAACCGTATTCAATATCTTAACGCGATGCTGGATAGAAATGACTTTTCCCGTCTTTTTATAGAAATTTTGTTACTTAAGAGATTTTTGTCTGTCCACTCTTGCTTTTTTGGGGCCGCGGTAGCCCAGTCGGTAGAGCACCGGCCTCGTAATTGGAAGATTACGGGTTCGGTACTCGAGTCGGTGAAAGACCGTCATGTACACTAATGGTGGCTGGTGCACGTTAAATCTGTCGTGGCCGCAATGTCCTCCATGTTCCCATCAAACATTATACTTCTGGGGGTCACCGAAGCGGGAGAGCCATCCCTTCCGTGGAGGATCAAAATTGTGATGACATATCTCCGGACCACCTCCAGGGGTATGCTCCAGACCGTCGCCAATTGCCCGTCTGCGCAGCACTAGTGTGACGTAAAAAAAACCATCCCAACCAACTTGCTTTTTTGCATTCAACTAATCGATTTTGAAGAAGAGATTAACTAATTTGCAAAAAAGATGAACTGATCCTTTAATTGTTTATTATTTTTTGGACAATTGAGATAACATCCTTAGCAGCTTTAGGTCTCAAAGCAACTCACCTTTACCACCACCAAATGATAATATAACATTGTTATTCGGCATAAAGAATTAAATAGAGAAGAAATTTCTTTCATTATTTTCCTTATATAATAAAAAATATCTATGACTTCTTGACGCATCATATAAGGACAAACTTAAATACTTAAAGTTTTCATTATTCAGTTGCAACCGTTCAAGGTGGAAAAAATACATTTCATTCTTTTAACCAATAGATGATATTTCAGATAGCGGAATCATTTTCACAATTTATGTATTAAAATGCAATCAACTATTAAATTTATTTATTTATTTTTTTGTTAGTTATTCTATTATTTAACTTATTAAATAGTTTTCTTTGATTTTATGATTTCTTTGCTATATTGTTTTTTTTTTTTTTTTTTTTTTTTTTTTTTTTTAAACAACTTCTGTATTTTGGTTTAGATGTATTTATTTATATTATTTATGTATTTATTATTATTTTTTTTTTTTATTATTGGAATGTCTACCGACCAGATTTTTATTCGCGACATTTTGCATTAATTTTTATATAATAATTTTCTCCCTATTTGATTGAGGAAGCTTACAGAAACTTACTAGATTATATAGTAGGGAAAGAGCCATGGATGAAATAAGTTACAGAAGCAACACGGATTCTTCATTACTGCTTTAAAGTTTTTCCCATCTATCATTAATTTTATTTATTGTAAGTACTCCAGGTAAAATTTAGAAAGCCCCTCACGAAGGGCGCTCTCTCTCAGACCTGGGACCCTCGCACAGTCAGTTGGATTTTTTCTTAAACACCAACACCAAAACTCCAGGTAAAATATGTTTTGTTTTATTTTTAACTAGCAAACCCGTGCGAAATTTTCGTATTTTATTTCTTTTCTTATTTACCTTTAAAATTTGAAACCTGTAAGTATTATACCAATTTTACCACCTAATTAAAACTTCGATTTACCAGAAGCCAAATTATTATTATAACCAAATAAATACTATGTAATAGTGAAACCAGAATCATTCAAAGAAAAGTTTCAAAATAGAATTCAAAGGTTGACGACTGAGTTTTCATACTTCCGTAGGCAGTACAGTTTTAGTAAAGGACCCCCATGACGCTTTTTATCGCCAAGAATGAAATGGCATTATATTTCTTTTAGCATATTTAAAAAAAAAAAAAAAAAAGAAAAGAAAAGAAAAGAAAAGAAAAATCCGCGTGCTTAAATATTGTTCATTTTTAAATATTATTTTTTTATCCTCGCGTATTTTATTAATTTCACCACTATCGTATCGTTTTGACAAAAATTAATTGGAATTGGTCTACGTTAGAGAAATATTATATAGATTATATTCATAGCATAAATATGTAGGGTATGAGGGAAACAGGAAACTAATGTTCATAGTTAATTTAAGATTGGGCTTAAATGATGCATCCAGCCATGATGGGAATTTTATATAGTTTTTAATACGAAAATATAAAAATTCAGTTTTATTAAAATTTATATAAAGACCATAACGAATATTTTCGTTAGAAAAAATACAACACCTAACTTAAAATTTAAATGATGAATTTTAGAGCATTGTAACTATCTTCTTTAGAAAGCATCAAAATTTTTTGCTCGATAACATGGGGATGATAGATCTATATATATTACTATATCTATGGTGTATGCATACATTTACATATGTATCTACAGTCGGTAACAAAAGTCTCCGAACACTAGCAAACATTCCTATATAAAAAACGTACATTGCGCGGGTCGAGTAAACTTGACCCGTACGTGACACGCAGAAAGACTTTCGACCTCCAACCTCCAACCCGACCCAAACGCGCAGCTTCTGAATCATAACCCAACCAACAAAAAGTATTATCCAGTTTACATTATATAAGAAATCGAATTATAATTCTATTTCCCAAATGATATTATTGAAGAAATCTTTTAGAGAGTTAATTATTACATAAATATTACAAGTATACAATCTTGTTAAAACTAGTGTATAATGAAAATTATATTAAAAGTAATTAGTGTAAATGTAAACAAAACTTCAGTGCATAACGTAATAAAATTTCTTTCGTATTACATTTACTGTTAAAAAAATCCACTATTTTAAATATTCACAGTGTATTAAAAAAAAAAAAAAAAAGTAAAATAAGGAAGCAAATATATGTTGGGTTTTTATTCGCGACATTTTGCATTAATTTTTATATAATAATTTTCTCCCTATTTGATTGAGGAAGCTTACAGAAACTTACTAGATTATATAGTGGTGAAAGAGCCATGGATGAAATAAGTTACAGAAGCAACACGGATTCTTCATTACTGCTTTAAAGTTTTTCCCATCTATCATTAATTTTATTTATTGTAAGTACTCCAGGTAAAATTTAGAAAGCCCCACACGAAGGGCGCTCTCTCTCAGACCTGGGACCCTCGCACAGTCAGTTGGACTTTTTCTTAAACACCAACACCAAAACTCCAGGTAAAATATGTTTTGTTTTATTTTTAACTAGCAAACCCGTGCGAAATTTTCGTATTTTATTTCTTTTCTTATTTACCTTTAAAATTTGAAACCTGTAAGTATTATACCAATTTTACCACCTAATTAAAACTTCGATTTACCAGAAGCCAAATTATTATTATAACCAAATAAATACTATGTAACAGTGAAACCAGAATCATTCAAAGAAAAGTTTCAAAATAGAATTCAAAGGTTGACGACTGAGTTTTCATACTTCCGTAGGCAGTACAGTTTTATTAAAGGACCCCCATGACGCTTTTTATCGCCAAGAATGAAATGGCATTTATTTATTTTAGCATAATAAAAAAAAAAAAAAAAAAAAAAAAAAAAAGAAAAGAAAAGAAAAATCCGCGTGCTTAAATATTGTTCATTTTTAAATATTATTTTTTTATCCTCGCGTATTTTATTAATTTCACCACTATCGTATCGTTTTGACAAAAATTAATTGGAATTGGTCTACGTTAGAGAAATATTATATAGATTATATTCATAGCATAAATATGTAGGGTATGAGGGAAACAGGAAACTAATGTTCATAGTTAATTTAAGATTGGGCTTAAAGGATGCATCCAGCCATGATGGGAATTTTATATAGTTTTTAATACGAAAATATAAAAATTCAGTTTTATTAAAATTTATATAAAGACCATAACGAATATTTTCGTTAGAAAAAATACAACACCTAACTTAAAATTTAAATGATGAATTTTAGAGCATTGTAACTATCTTCTTTAGAAACATTAGTTAAAAAACAAATATTGAAACTCCCATCATTATTTTTATTTACTGACTGACAGAAAATGTTAATAAAACTTAACATGAAACATAAGTTTTTAAAACTTTAATGGAAGACATTTTCAAATTTTTAATTTGTTGAAACATAAAAGTCGTATTTTATTAGCAATAAGTGCATCCCTTTTTTCAAGTTTAAATTAAAAGCTTTTATCATTAGTCATTTCTGGCATTAGTCTATCAAAACATTTCAAAAACTTCTATTTTTACTTTCTATTTTCGAGGATAATGACTTATGACAACTTATTCAGACATTGTAAGAAGCATTTTAGTTGAAGTTGTTGACATTTTTTAAAAATGCTTTAATTATTGTGACTTTTAAAAAACATATTTTTACTAAACATATTTGTATTAATGATTAATGACATATATCTCAAAATATAGAAAAATCAAATGCTGAAAATTTTTGAAAGCTAAAGACTCTTTAATGAACGTTCAAATCCCTGCTATCCATCACATAAAACTTATATTGAAGTGCACAATTAAAAAAGAGAGAGAGGGAGTATTATAAATTTCTCAAATTATCACTAAAAGAAAAATTCACGCTTGTCAATATAATTTTTGAAAGCTCTTAGTTTACGTAATACCTTTATTTTTGTAAATATTACAGTGTGTTTAAACGAAATTAAGAATTTTTATATTTACCTTAATCTAAATTTACTTTTAGGTTTTGCCCAAAATATGATAGATGCTGCGGTTTTGTGTACATCATACATCACTGATGTCATGACTTTTTTTCATAAATCACATTTTTATTCTGAAATTATCTTTAATTAATTACTCATCATTATTAAATGTGTGAAAGGACTTTATGGCAAGATTTTTTTTTTTTTTTTTTTTTTTTTTTAATAAGAAAACGCTTAATATGTAATAAGAGAAGTAACTGCCTCAAGTTTCTTTTAAACGTGGCATTAATATAAAACATTTTTAAGAAGCTTTAAAGTTTGACTTTCAGGTTAAACAGCAGTTACATGTAATGGCACTTGAATTATTAGTATAATAAAAATTTTACGATAGTATTCTTTTGAGGAAATGTTAACTCTTAAGTTATTTTTGTTTCTTTAAAAGAAAACTAACAATTTAGGATGATTTTAGAAAAAAAAATAAGCAAATGAAGTTTTTCATATAAGCTATAAAGAAAAAAAAAAAAAAAATCAGGGACGTGTTTTTACATTTGAAAATTAAAAAATAAGTGTGATATAACATATTCTACCAACCTTCAAATGGTTAGTGACATTTAAAGCGAGAAAATACTATGTAGCACACAACTGCTTTAAATATAATATAGCAATGAATAATTCTTTTTCTTATTAAGTCACATCGTCATCTTTTCGTTAAAAAAAGGTAATAAATTATTGACAGTGTTGGGCATCAATCGATTAAATTTTCAATCAACTAATTAGTTGACTAAAAATTTAATCACGATTAATTTAATCACAACTAACGGTTATTCATTTGCTGCAACTAAAAATTCAATCGCGATTAAATTAATCGAAAAACAGACGACTAACCGTTAGTTGCGATTAAATTAATCGTGATTAAATCAATCGTGATTAATATTTCAGTCATTTCCTGCAACTAAAAATTCAATCATGATTAAATTATTCGAGAAGCAGACAACTAACCGTTATTCATGATTAAATTATTCATGATTAAATCAATCGTGATTAATATATTAGTTGCAGCAAATGATTAACTGTTAATCATGATTAAATTAATCGTGATTGAATTGTAGTTGTATTCATAGCTGATATACCCCCCCCCCCTTTTCTCAGAAGATTAAATGATGCCGCTAAATTTTTGATAGCAATTTTCAGTAACGGTTTTTAAAAACTTTCAAACAAGGTTGAAAAATGTTAATCACTTCGGTTTGTCTGTCTGTCCATCTGTCTGTCTGTCCGCGCTCTAGCTCTAACTCCCGTAAATATTTATGGAATTTCTTGAAACTGATATATGTTATTCAAATTCACTATCGAATGTTCCCTATTGAAAGTGGAGTAAATACCTCTACTGCTCTGTATACAGGGACACCCGAAAGTATTCCAAAGCATTGTAATCTATGGGAGGTATTTCTATAAAGCATATTTTAATACTTTTACTGTACACAAATCTTAATGAAATCGAAATATGTCATTCAAGTTTAATATTGGATGTTTCTTATTGCTGAAACGCTAGTGGAGGCCCTCTGTTGAGACTCAAAACGGTTTTGGGCTGTGTCTGTCTGTCGCGCGATAGCGGCCGCAAAAATAGCGCTATTGACTTGAAATTTGGTACACATGTTCATGAGCCCCACGAAATTAGATGTATAGTTTTTGGTATGTATTCCATTCGTAGTTCGTATACAGGAACACGCCAAAGTTTTTTTTATCATTACGGCCTATGGGAGAAATTTGTATGTATCGCGATAGCGGCCACAAAAATCACGCTATTGACTTGCAATTTAATACACATGTTCATGTGCCCCACGAAATCAGCTGTATAGTTTTGGGTGTGTATTCCATTTGTAATTCGTGTACAGGGATACGCCAAAGTTTTTCTTATCATTACGGCCTATGGGAGGAATTAGTATGTACCGCGATAGCGGCTACAAAAATCACGCTACTGACTTGCAATTTGGTACACATATTCATGAGCCCAACGGAATCAGCTGTATAGTTTTAGGTGTGTATTCCATTTGTAGTTCGTGTACAGGGACACGCCAAAGATTTTCTATCATTACGGCCTATGGGAAGAATCTGTATGTACCGCGATAGTTACTGCAAAAACCAAGTTATTGACTTCCAATTTTTGCCTAAACGTGAATGGAGGACCTCTGTTGAGACTCAAAAGGATTTTGGGTTCCGTCTGTCCGTCTGTCTGTCGCGCGATAGCGGCCGCAAAAATCACGCTATTGACTTGAAATTTTGTACACATGTTCATGATCCCCACGAAATTAGCTGCGTAGTTTTGGGTGTGCATTCCATTTGTAGTTCGTGTACAGGGACACGCCAAAGTTTTTTTTATCATTACGGCCTATGGAAAGATATTATATGTACCGCGATAGCGGCTCCCCAAATAATGCTATTGACTTGCAATTTGGTACACATATTAATGAGCCCAACAGAATTAGATGTATAGTGTTGGTGTGTATTCCATTTGTCGTTCGTGCACAGGGACACGCCAAAGTTTTTCTTATCTTTACGGCCTACGGGAAGAATTTGTATGTACCGCAATAGCGGCCGCAAAAATCCTTCGATTGACTTGCAAATTGTCGCATACGTTTCAGCTTTGCATATAAGCAGCTGTATAATTTTTATTGCTATATTTTTTTTTAACTATGTACACGGACACGCCAAAATTCTTAACATTACGGCGTATGGGATGATTTTCGTTTAAACGCATTTTAATATCATTACTTTGCAATGAAGAAAATGAAACTAGCGTACGTGAGTAATATACTTAAACTTATGTTGTTTGAAGAAAATATGTGCTCTTAAGCTTTCTAATTAATGTACAGGATCTTACAAAAGTGTTCTGACAATGTCACGTAGTCATCCAAACGATGTTACATTTGGAACAATTATTACTTTTAAACGCAAATAAGCTGTATAGTTTTTACTGGTGTATACAATATTTATGGTTCGTTTACAAAGACACACGAAAGAATTTCAAAACATTAGAGTCTATGATAGACAAATTTTTAATTTAAGCGCGCACTTTAATGCGTTTATGCTGAATTGAATTTAATAAAGTTAACATACATTATAAAGATGCTTAAAATCATGTTTACTCTTAAAAAAGGTTATGTATAGACTAAATAATTTATGGGACCACACAAAATAATTCCGAGTATGTATCGTAATCATCCAAATGATGTCAAATTAGTTTGAAAAATTAATGAGTTATAATTAACTAGGTTTATTCTTATTATTGGCGTTTATAATGACTGCGGCTACTTTTTCGGAATACATAAAGGAATTTCGTACTATTACGGTCTATAGTCGGTATTTCTTAAAAGTGTATTTTAACATGGTTATATCCCCATTAAATATAATGAAATTTTATTAGAATTTTAAAAGCATGTTTTCCTGTTCGGGCATAGAATTGAAATTGTGGGCAGAGAATTGATAATTAGTTTGCAAAATATTTCCGATATGCTATGTAATTTTTTTTTTTTTTTTTTTATTTGTATGAAATTTGATAGTTATCAAATTTGGTATTTATGAATTTCAGGGAAATAATACAAGACTGTCGTTTATTAAGAATACATATTGTTTCGTACTTGGGGGTTCGTAAGTTGTCCGAGAATGAAAAGCGAAACTTGCAAAAATTCAGTGATTTATTCATAGAAAGTTCCAGAAAAATACAGGTCTATAAACTAAGTATCAGCTTCAATTCAATCAGTAAACATAGCTTAAACAACAGCCGTTAACAGCAAAACAACATTACAAAATGTTTATCAATAACGCATAAAGCAAGTCCTATTCAAAGAGGCTCAAAGCAAAGCAAGCATTTGACAAAACTGACACAGATCTGAGATTGACCACCTTGGCTAAAAAAATGCTCCTTTTATACTATTCTATCGAACTCATACTGTTCTGGAAAATTCTCGTATCTCATCAGCCAATGAGATTAGAGCTTCCATATTTGGTATATCCCTAATAAGGATTTTCTCGCCAAGGTCGCCAAAAAATCGCCAAAGAGGGAAACAGTCGCCAAATTTGGCGCCAAATCCCTTATTGGAGCTTTTTAATGCGTTTTTAAAGGAAAATTAGTCTATTTTAACGCTAAAACGACTAGAAATGCACAAAATTAGCATTTTATCGACATTCTAAGCCTCTTTGAACGAATTTATACAAAAATAAATGCAATTATTTACAATTCCGTAACACTTTATATAATATACAAATAAGTATAGAAAGAGAGATACAGCAGGGGGTTGAGGGGGGCGGAAGCCCCCCTCAGGAATGTATCTGATTATGGTAATAAGTCGATCGAATCAATATATACTATTATATAATAAGGAATAAATAAAAATGACCTATTGAATAATGTCTGATGCAAATAGGACTTTGAGGCTCCTGATCTGCAGATCCACTAGTGTAAAATCGAGTAAATATCAGCACTGTTTTGTTTACAGGGATACTCCAAGGTATTCCAATGCATTGCGTTCTATGAGAGGTATTTCTATAAACCAAATTTTAATTGCCGGAACGTCAGTGGAGGCCCTCTGTTGAGACTCAAAACGGTTTTGGGCTCTGTCTGTCTGTCTGTCTTTCTGTCTGTCACGCGATAGCGGCCGCAAAAATGGTGCTATTGACTTGAAATTTGGTACACATGTTCATGAGCCCCACGAAATCAGCTATATAGTTTTTGGTATGGATTCCCTTTTTAGTTCGTATACAGGGACACGCCAAAGTTTTTCTTATCATTACGGCCTATGGGAGCAATTTGTATGTATCGCGATAGCGGCCACAAAAATCACGCTATTGACTTGCAATTTGATACACGTGTTCATGAGCCCAACAGAATCAGCTGTAAAGTTTTAAATGTGTATTCCATTTGTAGTTCGTGTACAGGGACTCGCCAAAGATTTTTTATCATTACGGCCTATGGGAAGAATCTGTATGTACCGCGCTAGCCACCTCAAAAATCAAGCTGCTGACTTCCAATTTTTGCCGAAACGTCATTGGAGGCCCTCTGTTGAGACACAAAAGGATTTTGGGTTCCGTCTGTCGTCTGTCTGTCTGTCGTGCGATAGCGGCCACAAAAATCACGCTATTGACTTGAAATTTTGTACACATGTTCATGATCCCCCCGAAATTAGCTGTACAGTTTTGGGTGTGCATTCCATTTGTAGTTCGTGTACAGGGACACGCCAAAGTTTTTGAAGTGAAAACTTCTTTAGGCGCTTTGAGCACTTTTCGGTGAACAAAAATCATTGAACTCCCGTCATCGTCAGCAAACGCTTTCCATCATTGTATGATACAAATAATGTATCATAAAATGAACTTGCTAATGTGAAGTGTTAATAATTATATACTGTATATTGTTTTAAAATCTGGTGCGGCTCTACTCTCATCTCCAGGCACTGTCTCTATTGCAGTTAAACCTCACAAAACCGTGAGAAAGCCCAAAGCTGCCATTTTCTTGTGTTTTTACAATCTGGTGCGGCTCTACACGACTTCACTCATCTCCGGACACTGTCCCTTAAAGATTGCAGCCGGAAACGTTGCAGTTAGACTTCACACAACCATGAGAAGGACCAAAGCCGCCATTTTTTAAAATCTGGCGCGGCTCTACATGACTTCTCTCATCTCCGGACACTGTCTCTTAAAGATTGCAGCCGGAAACGTTCCAGTTAGACCTCACAGAACCGTGATAAAGGCCAAAGCCTCCGTTTTCTCACGTTTTTACAATCTGGTGCGGCTCTACACGACTTCTCTCATCTCCGGACACTGTCTCTATTGCAGTTAGACCTCACAAAACAGTGAGAAAGGCCAAAGCGGCCATTTTTCTCACGTTTTTACGATCTAGTGCGGCTCTACACGACTTCTCTCATCTCCGCACACTGCCTCTATTCCAGTTAGACCTCACAAAACCGTGATAAAGGCCAAAGCCGCCATTTTGCTCACGTTTTTACAATCTGGTGCGGCTTTACACGGCTTCTCTCATATCCGGCCACTGTCTCTTAAAGATTGCAGCCGGAAACGTTGTAGTTAGACCTCCCAAAACCGTGAGAAAGGCAAAAGCCGCAATTTTTTATTGCGTTTTTACAATCTGGTGCGGCTCTACACAACTTCTCTCATCACCGGACACTGTCTCTTGAAGATTGCAGCCGGAAACTTTGCAGTTAGACCTCACAAAACTGTGAGAAAGGTCAAAACCGCCATTTTTCTTACGTTCTTACAATCTGGTGCGGCTCTACACGAATTCTCTCATCTCCGGAAACTGTCTCTATTTCAGTTATACCTCACAAAAAAGCGTGAGAAAGGACAAAGTCGCCATTTTTCTCACGTTTTTACAATCTGGTGCGACTTTACACGACTTCTCTCATCTCCGGCCACTGTCTCTTAAAGATTGCAGCCGGAAACGTTGCAGTTAGACCTCACAAAACCGCGAGAAAGGCCAAAGCCGCCAATTTTTTCACGTTTTTACAATATGGTGCGGCTCTACACGACTTATCCCATCTCCGGACACTGTCTCTATTGCAGTTAGCGCATTAAATAAAATTGTAATATAATTTTTGTAGTAGTAGTTTATATTAATGAATAAAAAAACACTTCATTTAAAAGTATTTCCTACACAAAAAAATATTTCCTGACGATCCAAGAAATACACACGTAATTGTTCACGTTTTCACTTTTGTCGGCACTCCCGAAGTGCAACTGTCTTTTTTTTTATCATTACGGCCTATGGGAAGAATTTGTATGTACCACAATAGCGTCCGCAAAAATCCTTCGATTGACTTGCAATTTGGTACATATATTAATGAGCCCAACAGAATTAGATGTATAGTGTTGGTGTGTATTCCATTTGTCGTTCGTGCACAGGGACACGCCAAAGTTTTTCTTATCTTTACAGCCTACGGGAAGAATTTGTATGTACCGCAATAGCGGCCGCAAAAATCCTTCGATTGACTTGCAAATTGGCGCACACGTTCCAGCTTTGCATATAAGTAGCTGTATAATTTTTATTGCTATATTTTTTATAAACTGTGTACAGGGACACGCCAAAATTCTTAACATTATGGCGTATGGGGTGAATTTCGTTTAAATGCATTTTAATATCATTACTTTGTAATGAAGAAAATGAAATTAGCGTACGTGAGTAAGATGCTTAAACTTATGATGTTTGAAGAAAATATGTGCTCTTAAGCTTTCTAATTAATGTACAGGATCTTACAAACGTGTTCTGACAATGTCACATAGTCATCCAAACGATGTTAAATTTGGAACAATTATTAATTTTAAACGCAAAATAAGCTGAATAGTTTTTACTGGTGTATACAATGTTTATGGCTCGTTTACAAAGACACACGAAAGAATTTCGTAACATTAGAGCCTATGGACAAATTTTTAATTTAAGCGCGCACTTTCATGCGTTTATGCTGAATTGAACTTAATAAAGTTAACATAAAGATGCTTAAAATCATGTATAAAGATGCTTAAAATCATGCTTACTCTTAAAAAGGTTATGTACAGACTAAATAATTTATGGAACCACACAAAATAATTCCGAGTATGTACTGTAATCATCCAAATGATGTCAAACTAGTTTGAATTATTAGTGAGTTATAATTATTAGGTTTATTCTTATTATTGGCGTTTATAATGACTGTGGCTACTTTTTCGGAATACATAAAGGAATTTCGTACTATTACGGTCTATAGTCGGTATTTCTTATAAGTGTATTTTAACAAGGTTACACCCCATCAAATATAATGAAATTTTATTAGAATTTTAAAAGTATGTTTTCCTGTTGAAAATTGCGGGCATAGAATTGATAATTAGTTTAAAGGTTACGAAAAATATTTCCGATATGCTATGTAATTTTTTTCTGTAGAAATTTGATAGTTGTGAAATTTGGTATTTATGAATTTCAGGGAAAGACCGTCGTTTATTAAGAATACATATTGTTGCGTACTTAGGGGTTCGTAAGTTTTCAGAGAATGAAAGTCGAAACTTGCAAAAATTCAGTTATTTATTCACAGAAAGTTCCAGAAAAATACAGGTCTATAAACCAAGCATCAGCTTCAATTCAACCAGTAAACATAGCTTAAACAATAGCCGTTAACAGTAAAACAACAGTACAAACTGTTTATCAATAACACATAAAGCAAGTCTCATTCAAAGAGGCTCAAAGCAAAGCAAGCATTTGACGAAACTGACACAGATCTGAGACTGATCGTCTTGGCGAAAATAATGCTCCTTTTATACTTTTCTATCGAACACAGACTGTTCTGGAAAATTCTCGTATTACATCAGCCAATGAGTTTAGAGCTTCCATCTTTGGTATATCGCTAATAAGGGTTTTCTCGCAAAGGTCACCAAAAAAATCCCCCACCCCACCCCACCCAACCCCCAAAGGGGTAAAAGGGGGTGGGTCTTTCACAAAATCCCGTTACAATGGGTGTTGGACACACGTAAATAAGCCACACACTAAAATTTGTGACCTCAGCTCATAGCCACGGATGAATTTAGTGCTAAAAGGGGGGATCGAATTTCCCCCTCGTAACTCCCCCCCCCCCAAAAAAAAAAAAAAAAAAAAATCGAAAATCGGAAAAAATCAAAAATGAGTTTTTGCAAATTCCTTCAAGAAGACGCTTGGCTTTTTTTTCATTTTATATCTTTGAGCTATTATTGCTAGAATTTTACTTGAAAATCCATGCATTGCTAATTTTGCCTCCGAAAATCCTTTTTACCCCCTCTGCCCCTTAATAATCCAAAATTCCAAAATCGCAGAAAAAGATTCTTTTGTACTTAAGTCTAGTCCGCCCATCAGCAGTTTCTTCACCGTGAAGTAATTTGGAGCCGAGTCATGCTTATAAAGGTGTTTTTGCCGTCTGCACCTCCGAAAATCATTTTCACCCCCTTCCCCCCTTAAATATCCAAAACTTCAAAATCGCAGAAAGTGATTTTTTCGTATTCAAGTCTAGTCTTCCCATCTGCAACTTCTTCACTGTGAAATTATTTGGAGCCGAGTTATACTTATAAATGTGTTTTTGGCTTAGGCGCCTCCGAAAATCTGATTTTTACCCCTTACCCCCCTTAAAAGTCCAAAATTCCAAAATCGCAGAAAAGATTTTTTTGTATTCAAGTCTAGTCTCCCCAGCTGCAATTTCTTCACCGTGAAGTAATTTGGAGCCGATTTATCCTTATAAAGGGGGTTTTTGCCTTTTGCCTCCCCCCCCCCGAAAACCTCATTTTTACCCTTACCCTTCTTAAAACTCCAAAATTCCAAAATCGCAGAATTTTCTTTTTTTTAATTCAAGTCTAGTCTCCCCATCTGCAATTTCTTCACCGTGAAGTAATTTGGAGTCGAGTTATGCTTATAAAGGTGGTTTTTGCCTTCTGCTCCCCCCGGGGGGGGGAACGGGGGGTATTTCGCAAAATCCCGTCTTAGCGAGCGTCAGGGTCCTAAACTCAACCTGCTCACCAAAAATTGTGACTATCTCCCATAGGATCGCCACAGCCGTGTTAAGTCATTGAGTGAATAAATGAATGAATCAGTGAGTTTACTCTTTTATATATATAGATTAATACTAGCAGGCTTTGCCCGCTTCGTTGGTCACTATATTTAAATGAATTTAAAAAATAATCTATATTTTTTATACAGTTCTACAAATTAAAACTAAAAAGAAAATACATTGAAATTGCTTAAAAACTTCGCTTAGGGCCCTCTCTGACTTCGGCAGACTTCTTCAACGCAACGTCTTGGTACTGGATAATTTAATTTAATTTAATTTATAGAAATGTCAATAATACAGGAAAAACTGCATTAGTCATTTTCTTTTTGATAATAAACAGAACGGAAAACGCATAATATTTTACATGGAGATATTTTGTATAATTAGACCAATTAAATTTTTTTTTCCTTTTTTTCCGCACTCGCAACTCGCATTACAAAAATATTTAAAATAAAATTGAGAAAAATTGTGCAAAAAAACAAAAAGCTTGGACCTCTTGGCGGAACTTGAAATTTGGCACTGAAGTAACTTGGACGTTTCTCGCCAAAATGTTTACTTAGGCATTTGCGATACCCGTATCAACTCATCGCCGAAATGACAACAAAATTATACATAATTATAAGATTAAAAAAAAACTTTTATATACCATGCTTTTAAATTTTCTGTTGAATCTTATAGCTATAGAACTACATTAGCACTTTATCAACGTGTAGAAAATTTTAGAGTGATAATGACGTCATTTTTGTGAGATGCATAATTTATTTTTTTACAATCTTTTAATGTTCACGTTTAATTAAATGTATTTATTTTTATGTCAAAAGAAAATGAACGCGTATTTATTTATTTTATTTATTTATTTATTTATTTTATTTTTATTTTTATTTATTTATTTATTTATTTATTTATTTATTTTTTTGGGGGGGGGGCAACTGTTAAATTATAACGAATATTTATTTTCATATTTTAATTAATTAAAAGAAAACTTTGCAACGTAATATCTTTAATAACTTCAGGTATTCGTCCACAGAAAAAATAAACAATTTTTAGAGCTCTTTTAAAAAATATAACATCTATGCAGTATCTTTTTAAAAAATTCATCCGTTTTACTAAAAAAAAAAAAAAAAAAAAATGGCCGACTTTCATAACCAAAGTAGTTAAATCTAGACCAATCAAAAATAGGAGTGGTCCACCCGGATGTGCTCCCGACAAAATCTTTGCCTTTTATTTATATAGATTAGTCAAAAATTAAAATTACATTAAAAATAACTAATCTAATTACAAACAAATATTCAGTGTGTAATATGACAAAATTTCTTGCGTATTACACTTACTTTAAAAAAATTTGGAGTGACTCTACTCGACTTTCCGAACATTAAGTAATTAATGATTGTATAAATATAGGAAGAGAAGTCCTTAAACAAACAAGAGAGAAAATTACTATAGGGTATTTGATTATTTTTGTTTATATAGTATGTTGTTCATTTACATCACTGCTCCTCAAATACTTTGAGCCCTCAGATGATAAGGATAAAGAAATTTTCGTTGTGTACCTGTAAAAATCTATAAATGCTGGACTCACCAAAATCTATATAGTTCATGCGATTGTGACCTATAATATTCATATAAATTTTCAGCTGAATTTGGTGAGGTGTTTAAGCGCTATTAATTTGAAGCCGCAACTACAATAATAAAGAATTCTTTGTGTCCCTGTGAAAAAAAATGTAAGTGATAGATTCTCCAAAATTCCTAGAGTTCGTGTGACTGCAATCTATAACACGTATATACATTTTCAGATCAATCGCATATGTCGTTTAGACGCTATTGCATTTTAAAAATTTGAGACCGTAGAGCATAATGGTAAAAACTTTTTCGTTTTGTCCCTGTAACAAATCTATACGTGCTAAATTCACCAAAATCTATCCATTATGTTCAATGGTGACCTTTAACATATGTATAAATTTTCAGCTCAAACAGATGAGGCGTTTAGACTCTATCGCATTTTAAACACAATTTGAGCTGTTAAGCAACAATGATAAAGATTTTCTCTTTGTGTTTCTCTATAAAAAACTTAAAAGCGCTACACAGTTCAAATTTCATATAGTTAGCGTGACGGTGATTTAAAACATGCATATAAATTTTCAGCTTAACCGATATGGCGTTTAGACGCAATCACACTTTAAAGAATTAGAGCTTAATAATAAAGAATTTTTCGTTGTGTTCTGTAAAAGAACTATATGCGCTAGATTCACCAAAATCTATACACTTTCTGCAACAGCGACCTATAGCATGTGTATAAAGTTTCAGCTTAATTGAATAAGATGTTTAGACGCTATCGCACTTAAAAAATTTGAGTCTATATATAGACCATAATTAAAAAAAAAAAAAAAAAAAAGTTGCACTCCGGGAGTGCCGACAGAAGTGAAAACTTGAACAATTACGTGTGTATTTCTTGAACCGTCAGGAAATATTTTATTGTGCAGAAAATATACTTTTAAATGAAGTGTTTTTTTTATTCATTAATATAAACTAATACTACAAAAATTATATTAAAATTTCGTTTAATGCGCTAACTGCAATAAAGAGAGTGTCCGGAGATAAGAGAAGTCGTATAGAGCCGCACCAGATTGTAAAAACGTGAGAAAAATGGCGGCTTTGGCCTTTCTCACGGGTTTGTGAGGTCTAACTGCAACGTTTTCGGTTGCAAACTTTAAGAGACAGCGGCCGGAGATGAGAGAAGTCGTGTAAAGACGCACCAGATTATAAAAACGTGAGAAAAATGGCGGTTTTGGCCTTTCTCACGGTTTGGTGAGGTCTAAATTGAATAGAGACAGTGTCCGGAGATGAGAGAAGTCGTGTAGAGCCGCACCAGATTGTAAAAACGTGAGGAAAATGACGGCTTTGGGCTTTCTCACGGTTTTGTGAGGTCTAACTGCAATAGACACAATGTCCGGAGATGAGAGAAGTTATGTAGAGCCGCACCCGATGGTAAAAACGTGAGAAAAATGACGGCTTTGGCATTTCTCACGGCTTTGTGAGGTCTAATTGCAACGATTCCGGCTGCAATCTTTAAGAGACAGTGTCCGGAGATGAGAGAAGCTGTGTAGAGCCACACCCGATGGTAAAAGCGTGAGAAAAATGGCGGTTTTGGCCTTTCTCACGGTTCTGTGAGGTCTAACTACAACGTTTCGGGCTGCAATCTTTAAGAGACAGCGGCTGGAGATGAGAAAAGTCGTGTAGAGCCGCACCAGATTGTAAAAACGTGCGAAAAATGGCGGTTTTGACATTTCTCACGGTTCTGTGAGGTCTAACTGCAACGTTTCCAGCTGCAATCTTTAAGAGACAGTGTCCGGAGATGAGAGAAGTCGTGTAAAGACGCACCAGATTGTAAAAACGTAAGAAAAATGGCGGTTTTGGCCTTTCTCACGGTTTGGTGAGGTGTAACTGGAGTAGAGGCAGTGTCCGGAGTGAGAAAAGTCGTGTAGAGCCCCACCAGTTTGTAAACACGTGAGAAAAATTGCGGGTTTGGCCTTTCTCACGGTTTTGTGAGGTCTAACTGCAATAGAGACAGCGTCCGGAGTGAGAGAAGTCGTGTAGAGCCGCATCAGATTGTAAGAACGTGAGAAAAATATCAGTTTTGGCCTTTCTGTCAGTTTTGTGAGGTCTAACTGCAACGTTTCCGGCTGCAATCTTTAAGAGATTGTGTCCGGTGATGAGAGAAGTCGTGTAGAGCCGCACCATATTGTAAAAGCGTGAGAAAAATGGCGGCTTTGGCCTTTCTCATGGTTCTGTGAGGTCTAACTGCAACGTTTCAGGCTGCAATCTTTAAGAGACAGCGGCTGGAGATGAGAGAAGTCGTGTAGAGCCGCACCAGATTGTAAAAACGTGAGAAAAATGGCGGCTTTGGCCTTTCTCACGGTTTTGTGAGGTCTAACTGCAACGTTTCCGGCTGTAGTCTTTAATAGTGAGTGTCCGGAGATGAGACAAGTCGTGTAGAGCCGCACCAGATTGTAAACTCGTGAGAAAAATGGCGGCTTTGGCCTTTCACACGGTTTTGTGAGGTCTAACTGCAATAGAGACAGCGTCCGGAGTGAGAGAAGTCGTGTAGAGCCGCACCAGATTGTAAAAACGTGAAAAAAGATGCATTTAAAAGATTGTATTCCTGAGAAAGCAACATAAAAAAATTCTCTAATTTGGGTAGACTCACGTTTTTATCCGTGGGTCAAAAATTAATGCTAACCCGACTCGCACCCGTCGCAGAACGCTACCTGAATAATATACATCAGTTTCAGGTCATTTTAAAACTATGATAAGAAAAGCTGATGGACAGATTGACAGTCATATAGACGGACCGAAATGTGAAGTCCTAAATACATTTAAACGATATTAAAAAATGTTTTACTGTGAATTCTTATTCTTTCTTATACAAAATTTATCATTAATTACTGATTTAATCGTTAGTCATAACACTTTTGATTAATGATTGATTCAATCATTAGTCATAAATATACGATTAACGATTGATTTATTCGTTAGTCATAAAAAAATATGATTAATGATTAAATTATTCGTTAGTCGTAAAATACACGATTAACGATTAATTTAATCGTCACTCAAAACATTTGCGATTAATGATTAAATTAATCGTTAATCAAAATATTTATGATTAACGATTAATTTAATCATTAGTCAAAATATTTTTGATTAACGATTGAATTAATCATTAGTCAAATTATTTTTGATTAACGATTAATTTAATCATTAATCGTTAGTCATCCAGATGATTGAATTTTGCCCAACACTGATTATTGACCCCTTGCCTGCCAGGCAAAATGTACAAGATTCGCTTTCCAGTGCCACTGTTTTTTCTCAACTCTGAAATGAGTAAAACTTTCGAAAACGCTCTCAAGATCACTTTCATGGTTATTTTATTGCATTACGAAGCCGTGTCAGTAGTTTCACTAGTAGCAGCACAATACAAAAGATCGTTCTTTGGGAAAATGTATGTATACGACCGGGGCAATTAAGAGGTTAAAATGTGTTTGTAAAACATGAACTAACATTACAGATTTTTGCTAATAGTCATAGTTAGTAGTGTTACTATCATATCAAGCAATAACCTTTTTTTTTTTTTTTTTTGTCGTATAATGCGGAAGTTATATTATGCCCAAGCATGCGGAAGTTATATTATACCCAAGCTTTAAAACACCTCCATGTTATAAACGTTATCAATAACAAATATTGTTTTCATAAATTTATTATATTTGAATTTTTCTACAAATTTCGAAAAGGAGGTACTGTGGTGGTGACATGGATAATATAAATACAGGGCATTAATGACTTTGTGATGGTCAAGTTTCTAAAAAAAAGTAATGTTTTGTATTATGTTGACAGACTTGAAATCATATACCTATATTATTAAAATCAGACTTTTGTCTCGAAATTTTTCAGAATCAAATAATTTAAAAATGACTTTTGAAAAGTTTTTTCCTCTAGCTGTGTGTGTATCATTGTGTCTGTATATCTGTAACGCTAGTTTTGTCCGGGTATCATGTGAGAACGTCTGGACGGAATTCGACGACACATAGTAGGGACTTAGGTCATTACGCAACTGAAAATTACATTTATAGAATATTTCAAAATTTTGATTAGATTTAGCGATATATGTAAAAAGGGCTTTTGCCATAAGGCTTTTGTCAGTTAAATGCTTTGAATGGAAAAAAAATTGCATTATCTTTACGTTTTAGACATCAGGGAACTCCTAAATTATTTTGGAATATTTTCTCTTTGTGCATTGGAGGGATGGAGGTACACACAACATTTTTTATTCGACCGGGTATCACGTGAAAACGGATAGATGGAATTGTCTGAGGTTTAGGACTGTACCCAACTTAAAATTATATCCATAGAATGCTTCAAAATTGTAACTTACAGATTTACAGATATCTGCAAAAAATACTTGTGTTACTAATTAAAAATTATATATTAGTATATTAGATATTAGTATGATATCTATCGTATCACCGGACTTTAAGCATGGGACGAAAACAAAAAACAACAACAACAACAAAAGAAAAAAGTTAAGCTAAATTTTTTTTAAATTCAGTTGAAAATTACAGAATTTATAACGACATGATATATATATGTGTGTGTATACTATAGATATAGTAATAAGGCATAGATTGATCAGCGAGAGAGAGGGAAGACGTGATACCTTTTTTTTCAGGAAAAGTCACTCTAATGGCTGCCTTTCCCCGAGTAAATCACACACAGGAATACACACGGATAATTTAGTAAATAAAATGTATGAATAATTTATTTACTAAAGGTGAATGAAAAACTCCAGATACAGTTTCAAATTCATTTTTCTTTTTCTTTCTTTTTTTTTCAATTCTCTCTAATGGCTGACTTTAGAACTTTTTTTCGGCATCAAAATTTTTTGCTCGATAACATGGGGATGATAGATCTATATATATTACTATATCTATGGTGTATGCATACATTTACATATGTATCTACAGTCGGTAACAAAAGTCTCCAAACACTAGCAAACATTCCTATATAAAAAACGTACATTGCGCGGGTCGAGTAAACTTGACCCGTACGTGACACGCAGAAAGACTTTCGACCTCCAACCTCCAACCCGACCCAAACGCGCAGCTTCTGAATCATAACCCAACCAACAAAAAGTATTATCCAGTTTACATTATATAAGAAATCGAATTATAATTCTATTTCCCAAAATATATTATTGAACAAATCTTTTAGAGAGTTAATTATTACATAAATATTACAAATATACAATCTTGTTAAAACTAGTGTATAATGAAAATTATATTAAAAGTAATTAGTGTAAATGTAAACAAAACTTCAGTGCATAACGTAATAAAATTTCTTTCGTATTACATTTACTGTTAAAAAAATCCACTATTTTAAATATTCACAGTGTATTAAAAAAAAAAAAAAAAGTAAAATAAGGAAGCAAATATATGTTGGGCGGTAAATAATTTTCGCGTATAACTTTTAAATGTTAAATATTAATATTTATGCCTTTCTTCTTTACAAATTAAACTTATGGCTAAACATAATTGCTATGAAGGAAAATAATGTCATCAAGTGTCTGCATTCAAAAGACTATGTTCCTAAAAAAGCAACTTTATTATTATTATTTACACAGAAGAGAAACATTTTGCGGATAAACACACGATGCAAGACTCATCCCTCCACCCGCATGCAGTATAATCACAGATCTTTCAATATCTAATTTCTTCGGAAAGCCAAGCCAAGGTGCCGTCAATACGTCTCCCTGCCTTTATTTTATTCGACCCCTGACCCTATGGCTTTCTTTTCTATTACACACGCTATAAGTCAGCACAACAGTCACACCACGACCACCCACAGACAGCTGACGACCTTGAATTACAAACACAACTACAAATTTCGCTTCTTACTGGATCCGAACATGACAAACTTACAACATATCCTATAAACATAACACTTCATTCAGTCATGTCATTCCATTCAGACTTTCTCTGATTTCTGTTTCTATTCTGAGTATCTGAATCTCACCCCGTTCAATAAGTGGTGCAAAATTTTTGAAGTACTTCAAAGTGAATGAATGAATATGACAAAACGTTCGAAGCGTTGACTGTGTGTCTTTGAATGAGAGAAAATTTTTGGGGTACTTCAAGTCCTGTTCGGTCAGATTGAGGTATTAAGTGACGCGATGAATGAATGGGACAAAACGTTTAAGGCAGTAAGTGAGTCGTTGAATGAGACATAACTTTTGAAGTGATACAAAAAATAATTATGAGGTATCATGACAAACCGTTGCGATGACGCATGGCAATGTCATACATCATGTATGAGTTACCCAACACTATTAGACATATTTTACAGTGTCGCCAGGTCATATTTTTCATGCGAGGCCAAACTTTCTCTGAATCTGAACCAAATGCTAACTAAATAAAGCAAAAAAGAGCCAACATCAATTTTGCCAAATTTAGAGATTTGTCCCTATGCGTAGGGACTTTTAACAGTTTTCTTCAGCATGTAGGGACTTTTTGGATGTACCCTTTCTTCTCACGACCTCCTCAGGATATCCTGAGAATGAAAGAACATCATACGGACATCCTCGGCTGTAAAGTAGGGACTTTTCTCATTAATGTAGGGATATTGAGCTGTCCGTAGGGAACGTGGCAAAATTTAAGTTGGCATGTTAGTAACACCAGCCTACATTTTAAGATTCAAAGCACTGTTCGGCGACATTGCATTCTTGTTTTATGAGCTTTAATTGTTCTTGTAATACATCCTTTTGAAAAAATGAAACATCGGTTTACTATTTTTTATAAAATTTCTGAAATATTCTATTTTGAAAACTTCGAAATCATTTCGTTTTCAGTGCAAATTGGAGCAGAAGCTTATTATGTTAAGCATAAGATTTAACGATTCGAAAAGAAAAACAAATCTTGAAACAAGGTGTGTTGCATGCATTGATCTAGTTTAAATTGGCAAAGTAAAATGTATACGATCAACCATTAAATAGAAGAAAGTAATTTAAAATATAATATATATTATTTAATGTAGTTACACAGGTCATATAATGTCGTGTTCCAACTAAATACATAAGCACATGTGAAAACTTATCAATAAAAATATTTGTTATTTTAATGAAAATTTACTTACTAAATTCTAAAAATAAAAATAAAATCTCAAAATTACTGACCGAATACTGTATATATACAAACTGGGATTATTAAGGACATACGTGGAAGAGAGAATGCCATTCGCTAGTGACTTTTACACTAATTTTGGAGAAAACTGTAGTATTTGTGCAAAATAATTTACTCCATTTTCTTAGCATATTTTTTTCCATTTCCATATATTCCTCTCCAAGAAAAAAAAAAAAAAAAAGCTTTAGCGTGGGATAAAGGTATATTTTCTTTTGAATGAAAGAAATACTTTCGAAAAGAAATTGTAAAAAAAAAAAAAAGAGGGGGGGGAGGCGATAGAACAAGAACAAAACAATTTTAACACTGAACTACGCCAAATTCCAAGATACTTTAAAAGCATAATTAATTCACTAAAAAATAAAAATAAAATAATTGAAGGTATGATCATCTGAATATTTCTCTTTTCTTTTAATTTATTGGACCATCCTTAGTGGTGCGTCCCAGACCGTCGCAAATTATCCATTGCGCTGTACAAGTGCAACGTTAAACCCAACCAACCAACTTTTAATTTATTATGATATTTTTTTCTCAATTTGCTCGAAAAGTGTCAACATTGGTAAATATTGTTTGTTTTCGTTAGCTGTGACCCTGCTCACCTATGCGCATGCGTGAGGTCTGCATTGATTTTGTTAAAATAGGGTAGAAGCGTAGAAGATGAGAGAATGGTTACATTTTACGAGTGAGAGATAAGTTGCGGTTTCTTTTTTCTTTTTTTTTCTTTTCAGGACATTATTGAATTTTGAGGCGATACTTCTTCGTTATATTCGTATAAAGGCAAAATGCTGATTTTTCCCCCTTGTAATTTTTAAATAAGTGTAGAAGATCAGTTTTATTCTTCGATGCAAAATAAAATCCATAAACTTAAAAGTAAATGCCTGTTTTCTTTCTTCTTCTTCTTTTTTTTTTTTTTTTCAGTTAAAATTATTTTTATTTGCTTACTTGATCTCTAAATTCGTACTATATCTGTCATACCTGAACACTCGTTTCATGCACTGATTATAGTAGTAAATTAATTAAAAATGACTTAAATTAGGTAAAATTTACATAATTAATTAATAAAAGAAGAGAAAAAGAACAACGTTTACAGTAGACTTTACCTGTAGTAAAAGTAATATATTTTTTTCTTTTAAATTATACTGCTAAAATAAAAATACCATATTTTTGGATCTGTATTTTACAGAAATTTACAGAAAATCGTATTTAAATCAAATCATTAGATTTTTTTATCATGATTATTTTACACCTTTTATTTTTCGCGCATATTGTCATATAAATTACATTAAATAAAATATTGTTAATTAAAATTAAGTAAAATAAATATTGAAGACTCATAAAAAGAAAACGATCACGTGTAGAACGAAAAGCGCATTTGGCTAAGTGCCCATCTCATTCAACGCATCACCCCTTTTCCGAGTAGGATCGTTCCGCGAGAGGTAGACATGGTTTACGAAAACGGACAGTATCTTAAAGAAGAAATAAAAATGTTCCCAAAATAACACTTAAGAGAAACGGGGCCAGATTTGGAGCCAAATGCTCTCCGAGGCCAAAACCAAAATTTCGGAGCCAACCACCTTTATTTGGAGCCAGTTTGGCTCCAAGGAGGCCAAACTGGCAACCCTGGTATTTTAGGTAACGAAATATTTTTTTTTTTTTTTGTTTTCTGTAATTGCAAAAATATTTAATTTGTTTTGTTGATACATTGTATTTTTGGTTTTAGCAACTGTAACTGTGCATATGTAGCTGTATGTGCATAACTTACTCCGTGTTACGTTCTACTACTACTTCTATTATTATTATACTACTACTACTACTTCTACTTCTTTTTCTTCTGTTTAGTTTTTCCCGTGATCACGTGGCCGTGGTACTGGATATGAAACAGAAAAACAAAAATTGTAAAAATTATGAGTTGACGGAAGAACACTTTAAATTATTTAAAAGCAAAGCTGTGTATTAATTTTGTCTGCTTAAATACCACCAACTCCCTATAATACGTAGATCTGTAATCTGTACATCTTTACTCATGTTAAATGATGGTATAAAATAAATCTCGCCTGATTTTTAATATAAAGTTTGAATTACTGAATCACATTTAAGATTTGACAAATTCATCTGTTTTTATTTATTTATTTTCCAAAGTTTTATTTGTGGTACTTTTATAGTGACCCCGTCCCATGTAGCCACTTTACACTACTTTTCTTTTATAGCGGTCCCCATGGCTGCTATGAAAGAAAATGTGCCATATTTGTTGAATTACAATTTAATGTCCAGAAAAACTAAAGATAATAATAATAAAAAAAAACCTAATTTCCTTATTCAATAAATATTTTACACTAAATTAAAAATATCATTGAGTTATTTTTATATAATTTTAACTGGCTAAATAAAATTCCAAGTTTGGGTGTTTTTCTTGAAAAGATTATGTGTTTTCACAAGGATCTGATTTTACCTAAATTTACACATGGCCAATGTAAAAAAACAAATTGTATATCAGATAATGTACTAGAATTCAGCAAATAATTCGTAAATAAAAATAAAGAAGAAAAAGCACTTTAAATGTACCCTTGCAATCTGTGTTTTTAAACAAGATAATTTTTTTATATGGAATTGAATAATTTTACTATTATTGGAAAAAGCGTAGTATAAGAGACTTCATTTTCAAAGAACCATATACATTTTCTTTAATTCCATTTTTATAAAAATGCTATAATTTGTTTTAATAAAAAATAATGAGGAATGTTGATATTTCACATAATCAAATCACGTAAAATACACCAAAATTGAATTTTTAATTTAAATTTGACATTTCAGTACTAACAATTGTTGTCTTTGACAAGACAAATAAGAAATCAATATCAATCTGTTTAATAGATGGCGCCACTAGTGTATTTTGAAGTAGGGATTTCAGTAGGGTAAAATTTTTTTAGTGTACTGAAGGGTAGAAAGGGATTTTATAAGACTTTTGTAGGGAGAATTCAAATTTTCATCTTCCAACACTGGTAGTTTCTGTTATTAGTTCGTAAAAATGCGTAGATTCGCTCAGTTAGCCAACGCGTGTGCCTGACGAATTGATGCAGTTGTAATTATTATAGTTACGTAAAGGAAAAGGGAAACCCACTAACACTTTTTCAAATCGATGCAATATGCAGGCAAATATGTATATACAGTAACCGCCGCTTAATGAACTCATTGGTTAATAAAATCAGCCGCTTAGTCTGATCAAATTGCCAGGACCGGAATCAAATCAATACAAACTATTTTTGAAGCCGTCGCTTAATAAAATCAGCATCGCTGGTTAATAAACTCAAAAATATCTCCTCAGCAGCCAAAAATGTCATTCATGCACAATATTTTTTTTACTTAGATTGTGATTTTTTTTTTAATAGAAAAAGGAATTAAAGCTCAACAAATCCTCCTTTATCGCTCATTATCGAAGATTTGCAGCACAGTTACAAATTAAACACGCCCCATAACCAGTGGCAGATCCAGAACTTTTTTTTTTTTTTTTTTTTTTTTTTTTTTTTTTTTTTTTTTTGGGGGGGGGGGGGGGTAAGGTTTTTCAAGATGTTACTTCAGATCAATGAAAAGTTTACAACTGTAATATTCAATTGTGAATGTCAGTACTTTTGGGGGCGGGGGGGGGATACGTTTAATTTACTTATACTCGAAAGAACAAATAATTATCTATCAAAATTTAATTAATATTGTTTACTAATACCATTATTCGTTACCTTTTGAAATTTTATCCCAAATTCAGGAAATATTTTTTTTTTTTTTTTACTTGAATGCAAGAACGTTCGCCGGTTAAAAAAATCAGCCGCTTAAGAAAATCAATTTCGCTCAGAACAAACGTGATTTCAATAAGCGGCGGGAACTGTATATGCAAACGTCTTAATTAATATTCCTTAGTGTTGTTAGTTCCGCCTTTTGTTTTAAACAAGTAAATTTTTAGAGTAATAGTCTTCAAATGCAAATACCATTAAGTAAGAAGAAAAATACTCTAAAAAGATACTAGTGTGAAAAAATAGGCTGAGCTAACAATACTACGGAATACAACCACTTTCACGACCGCATGACTTTGTCTTTTTGACAGCAAGGGCAATATTCTGTGGGCAATATTCTTCCAATTAACAATATTTCAGAACAAAATAGTCTGTATTCACAATTATATTACAAATGGATATACGTTATAATTATATTATTTTTAATCAAAATACTTTTATGCATATAACATTTCATTGTAAAAATATGAATATTAGATTTATTCTTATGAAATAAATAACATACAAATTGAGAATGAAACGCCCACTAGGAAAGTTACAGATTTTCAAATGACGTGAATCTACGTTTGCGGTCGTGAAAGTGTTAACCACTTTTTGCAATAACTTAGTTTAAGGATCTTTGATAGCAACACTGAAATAGATTTCATATAAAAGCTTTCATTTCCATTTAACATTTATAAATTGAAACATATTACAGTTGTTCAATAAAATATATATTTAAGCACACATTTTTGTGATTTTTTTTTACATATATTTTACAGTTTAAAAATCTTTAGATTGGGTTTTCTGATTTTGCATTTTTTCACGAAATCATGATCTTCAAAATGCTAAAACTTATACAGATATATATAAAAAAAGAGCTATTTTATATTATTATTATTATTATTACATTATTAAGTTAATGCTAAATGCATAAAAGAATTAGGGATTTGAAATTCATTAAGTATTTCTCAAGAAAAAAATTAAAAAGTGAATTGCTAAGTAGAAATATGGGGGGGGGGGGGGCTGAAATCGTGCTTTTCGTTATAATTTTATTTTTAATATTTATTTTTTAAAGATATTGCGACGGTTATTATTAATTCTTTTAACTAGGTTCTGGTATATATATATACACACACACACACACACACATATATATCAAGAAAGAAAAAAATATACACATCAATTTATATATATGTGTATATGTATTTGTAGAGTTTTTTGCATTCTAAAGATAATGAAGTCATGAGAAAACGCAAACTCAAAAAACACAATGAAAAATTTCGAATCCAGAAAGTATATATGTAAAAAGCATAAGAATTAGTGCTTTAATGTATATTTTAATGAAGAAATTAAAATATTTGGAGCTATGAAAATTCAATTATGTTTAAATGAGAAGAAAAATACTCTAAAAAGATGGTGTGAAAAAGAAGGAGGAACTACGGAGTGTTAATTAGTATGTGGGCAAGTATGTATATGTATACATAATTACCAACCATCTCATTAATAAGCGTAAAATTGTTAACGCTCCTTTTTCCAGACAGATATGTTTAGAGCAATTCTAGTCAAATGTTGTTACGATTAAACAAGAAGAAAATAATTTTAAAAAATGCATGGTGTGAAAAAAGGCGGGTACTAAAGATTTTACACTTCATCATGAGATGGTTGTCGAGTGTGTGTGCATATATATATATATATATATATATACATATACGTCAATTAACAGCTATAATTTTTTCTCTACTAAAATCCTTATTTCAAACACTAAATATTTTTTCTTTTTTTAAATTACCAGGTTTTGATCATACAATAAAGAAACTTGAAAAGTATATACACTTTATACATAGCTGCCAATATTTTAATTTATTCTGGAGTACTTTTAGCCCTGCCTTTATTTCGCACCACTTTATTTATAGAAAAATTTTCTTCAACATATAACTTCGATAAAATAAGAAAAAAATTCCTTTAAAAAATAAGTGGTTCGAAATAAAGGCGGGGCTAAAAGTACTCCGGAATAAATTAAAATATTGGCAGGTATGTTTATAACAATAAAAAAAAAAAAAAGAAAAAAAAAATACGATGCACCAAGAAGAAGTGGGGACAAAAATTGGTAGATAGGGTGGAATGGGCGGTCCGAATGGGACAAAAATTGGTAGATGTGATGTACATGTGGAGAAAAACAATTGATTACAATTTCAGAAAATTTGAATGATTTAATCAAGAGAAAGGGCCCCACGAAGTAAACACATAGTTCGTACAGTCCTTGAATTTCGTTAATTTTCTGTACCAATATTATTATTTAGGAAATTTTGATATTAAAGAAGTTTTAAAACTAAAAAGGAAATATAAAGCATAAAAATACTGGTGGGAGAGTCCTTGAGAAAAGGCGTGGCCGTACGAACCATGAAACAAATCAAAACGTGTTGGTCCACTTCTGGCCCTTATGTACGCAGTTATTCGGCTTGGTATTAATTGAAATAATTGGCACATGTGCTCCTGTGAAGTATGGTGCCAAATTCTGTCCAATTGTTGCATTAGATTAGTAAAATCCCGAGTTGGTTGTAGGACCCTTTTTATGATGCTCCAAAAGTCCTCTGTGGAAGAGAGATCCAGGGACTGAGCTCAACCCCACTGAGCCGAATATTAAGGGTATTTGAAGTCACTGAAGTACCAGCTGCACGTAGGATCGACGATAATGATGAATTGGTGCTTGATTCCATCAAAACCTGTATGTATGTCAATTTGTGTCCAGTTTGCATTACTCCTTCTTGGTGCGTCACTTTTTTGTTATAGAGTATATAAAAAAAAGTACAAAAATCTCACCTTTTCTTGAAATTACTCAAAATACTAAAAGAATTTTCGTAAAAGGAATATACCTCTGTATGTATGTTAAAACATAGACTGAAAGCACATAAAACATGAGGAAATCAAGCAGAATTTTCTCTGATGCTTTTGTTTAATCATCACATTACCTTGGAGATTTTAAGATTTCGTAATTGGACAATTCAGACAACTGCAAGTAACAAATTCATAATGAATTTTTGTTGCTAATATGTTTTAAATGAAAATATAATTCTGAAAGAGATTAAGCCAGAATAAGAATTATGTAGATAAACGCTGGAACACTTTTCTTTTTTCAACATGAGTTTTAATGACTTTTTGCTATAACTTAATCATATTTTTCTAAATCAAATAGATTTAAGATATTATTTTAGGTATCCTTATGTTTTCACCTCAAAAAGCCATTCTCTATCAGGATGCTACATTGCGTGCTAAGAAGCACTGCAGGTGTAGCTAGTTAGTGCCAAAGCCAGTTTTCTCAGAAGTAGGAATTTTTAGTTCTGCTTTTGACGTAGGGGGGATAATTTTTTAAATTCTGTTTTGTAGGGATTTTTCTACCCTCTAATAAAAATTATAAAATCTCTTTTAAAAACGCAAAGAGTTTTAAACTTATCTGTAAAAAAGTTGCTTACAATACCTTGTTTCTAATACATTATTTTATTACAGATGCGAAGTGAAACATCTCAGAACTCAGAGTTGCCAACATCTATAATTTATTCCAAAGTATTATTAGTACCGCCCCCTACTTCTTTCACTTCTACTACTTTTTTATAAGAGTTTTTTTCTTCCTATTTAATCTTAGTTACATACTGGTAAAAATTACTCAAGAAAATTGGTAAGGGAGAAAAAAGGGCATTATTAAGATTGCGCCGGCATAAATTATAATAGTTGGAAAATTTGTATATTTTTAACATGTCCTCCCTTTTATTAATATTATATTACTATTATTATTCCGAAATGGTAAATTTGTAATATTATTTTAATAAGAAATATAACATTTATTTAATATTTTGATATAAATAACATCAAAGTTTTAAAATAAATTGGACAGTAAGTCATGTACATGTTAAAATTAAATTTCCTCTAAATGAAAAATTGTCAAGTAATTTGTAATTTGTATACACCGACCCCTCAAATAAAATATATTCTGCAGTACAAAATCTTAATCGTAAATATATTATACTGATCTAAAAAAGCATTTTATTTTGTTTTGAGTAAGAATGCGTTGTGTTTCGTTTTCCTTTCTGTAAATTAGTCTTTTTATTTCTCTTTGATGTGCTCACACCACCCATTTCGTGTAGCCACACCCCCTAAGGAGTACCTTGATAGGTAAAAGGTAAGGTACCTATCAAGTCGATATTTGCTGGTTTAACATTGATTATTTATTACTAAATTAAATTTATTAGGTAAGTTTGATGCGAAAACATGTCAAAGTAGATTTGCCGTTTGATTTAAAATTTTAATAGAATAAAGAGCTAACAGTATAAAATTTAAATAAATTATAGAAACATAGTCCATTTTATTTACTGTGTTTTCACGACTATACATTTGTATATATTAGGTACTTGCTTTTATCTGTCTGTTTGTTTCAGCAATCAACTTAAGTGTATATTAATAAGAATGGATCTTTTTTTTTTTTTTTTTTTTGTTTTAATGCTAGAAAATATTAAAATAATAATAATAATATGATTTTATATAAGTTCTATTAATAGTTTTGAAACGTAGGGTATTTTTAGAGTAAAAATATTTTAACGTAGGGAATGTAGGAATTTTTTTCCATTAAGTAGGGATAATTTAAATTTTCATCTGGCAACACTGTTTGAAAATTTCAAACTAACATCATAAAAAGCGTATTTAAGATCGGATTTATCGTATTATCCAGCATATAACACATTCATATAAATGAGTAATACAACAGAAAAATTAATTTACAAATAAGGCTATATTTGTAAAAAAAAAAAAAAGCTTCTTAAAAAATAGCTTTTACTATAAATTGTCCGGTATATAACGGATTTAACAAACGCAAGCGTTATACGCTAGGAAATACGCTATTTAAATTTCGATGTATGCATAGCTCATATTAGCGTCTCAGCTAATTTATTAATTCACTTGAAGAGTTTTGGATGTTCTTTGAAAATGGTGGTCGGTTCAAATAGGGCGCTAATTTAACTACACGTTAACTTTCGAATTACTGAATAAATTCGAAACAAATGAAAGATTAAAAAAAAAAAAAAACTAACAAAAATTGGACAGTACACTTATCTTAGACATATATTTGATAAGTTCTTTGGTCATCTTGATTAACCATCCTGTTTTTAAATGTCGGTCAAATGAAAATTATAAATTCACATAAGAGAAGTATTTATAATTTGCTTAAAACTTGGTATGACTATCAGAATCAGAAAAATAATAATTATGCAAGGAAGAGAAAGTAAAGCATAAATAATTATATACAGCAGATTCCCATTCAACGCACTCCCGCAAAATTGCGGTTCTTATAATGAGACAAAAAAATTGCGACTAGTACTAACACAGCGAGATAAAACTTCCGGTATAACGCATAAGATAAAATTTAACAATTTCACATAGTTATTAAAATCCTTGATTCTTTTAAAGCGTACAAAATATAACGTACGACTTACATATTTTCTTCTTAAATGCAGTTTATGAATTATTTTTTTTTATAATTTATTTTAAATAAATAATAATTTTAAAGGTTACTTTATGCATTAAAATATAAATCACTTCAAGCGTACGAGCCTGCTTACAATATTCAAAAACGAAAATGTGGATATAAAGGGTAAAAGAAAAAAAGAAAATTGCTGTAAACAACCGAGAAAAAAGTTTAATATTGAACGGCCCTCTTCACTTACCGTTACCGGAAGCTTAGCCAGTGTTACTCTATGGGAAATTTTCTTTACTTATAAGTCATTAACTAATACATATTCATACTTGCCAACCTAGCCCGGAAGATTGTTAGTCCCGTCCCTTTCCGCCTATTTTTTCACACCAGTCTTTTTTTAGAGTACTTTTCTTCTTAATTAATCGTAAATATATTTGAATATAATTACTCTAAAATTTAAGTGGTGTACAATAAGGAGCAGGAACTAACAATCTTCCGGCTTTGTTTGGCAAGTATATGAACACACATTGAAAATTCGTATTTTACAGCTTCAAAATAGAATATTAAAAATTAAAAAAATCTTTTTTTGAAAAAGGTGTCCGTCAATTTAACAGTTGTGATTTTTCTGAATGTGAAAACAGAATTCAAAAATATGTATTAGTTAATGAGTTATAAGTAAAGAAAATTTCCCGTAGAATAACATTGGCATAAGCTTCCGATGACGACAAGTGATGAGGGCCCTTGAGAACAAAGAGTTCATCCATTTCTGTTGGGTATATTTTTATTTTTTACAGCAAGCCCTGCAATAATTGTTTCTATAAAATTCTACATTTAATTTGAGGCATACAAACATACAATATGAAATATCCAAAAATATGGATAACGAGATTTAAAGAATAAATGAATGGTAGTAAATTGGGAAAAAATATTTGATATTTAAGAAAAAAAAAAAAAAAAATTGTTGTTCGATAGCATTCCTAATTTAAACAATTAGCCCACCCTTATGCGTTTCTCTGAAACGATAAATCGTTCAACCAATTCGTGATTAAGTAACTGAAATTTTGACGTCAACAGTCGAAACCGTAAGTGCCATTGGCGTTTATATATGCCGACGTCATATAAAAAGTGTATTCAAATAATACCCAAAATCATTTTTTAAAGTAAAGTATTGTTTCGAAGGAAGCCAGAGGGCGGGGCTTATTATTCTACTGAAATATTATGGCATAATATCCCGCATGCAAAGCATTAATTTCACAAAAATAAATAATTTTGTATAGTGAATATTTAAAAGTTACTTGGAAAACAATAACAATCACAAAAAAATAATCTGTAAAATGTTTCCTGATTAGAATGAACTTGCAAAAATTGTTCTGATAACGTATGTCCCGTATTGCATGATTTTCTATTACGCGGTATGATGAAACGTATCTTCGCGTTGTACAGGAGCCTACTTCAAACAGAGGTGCTACGTTATTACTAACGAAAAATCAGTTTCATACCACTAAGAAAAAAAAAAGGAAAAAAAAAGATAAAATTGTTTCTACTAAATCGCAAATAATGATTATAGAAGTATACAATAAACAATTTCCGGTATTAACGGCCCACTTCACTTACCATCCCCCTGAAGCCCGAGCCAGTGTTATTTTATGGGAAATTTTCTTTACAAATAACTTATTAACTAACACATATTTTTAAATTCTGTTTTCACATTCAAAAAATTCCCAACTGTTAAATTGACGGACCTTTTTTAAAAATGTATTTTTTTAATTTTGAATATTTTATTTTGAAATTGCAAAATAAAAAATTTCACATGTTAAAAATTCGTATTATGCAGCTTCAGAATAAAATATAAAAAAATATATAAATACTTTTTTAAAAAAGGTCCGTTAATTTAACAGTTGGGAATTTTCAGAATTTGAAAACAGAATTTAAAAATATGTATTAGTTAATAAGTTATTTGTAAAGAAAATTTCCCATAGAATAACATTAGCTTCGGCTTTCGGCGACGGTGAGTGAAGCGGGCCCATAAGATTACGGACAATTCGTAATAACTTGGCACCGCTTTGTGTATAAAGAAAACACATTTGACAAAATAATCTGTTAACACCGTTGCGTTTCTCAAATACGCTGGGTACAAATATTTAAGCGAAGTTGGTACGACAGATTGATGATATAGTAGGTTTCTCTTTAACGGGCTTGCTTGTGTATATTTTTAAATTAGCAGCTTGAGAACGGTTGTTATTAACTCTCAGAATCACAAAACTTGCGCATGCGCTACTGCTTCTATTAGCTCTTGCTTTTTGTTTGTTCTGTTGGTGATCGAACATAAACAGCGCGAAGTATGAGTACAGTGCCGTATAGTATAATTAAGAATTAGGATACACAATGAATATTTTCTTAGTTGATTCCGTAGAAGAAGGATATAAAAAAATCAAAGAATACGAAAATGCAAAAAGTTCTCCATTCAAGGACATTTTGTGAATTATTTTATTAAAATATAACAGTACTAGAATTAAGAAAATGAAAGTAAAAATTTTAATATCTAAATATTGGAAAATGTTGAAATAATTCTAATCTCAAAAGATTTTACAACTGATGTAGAGTGTTTTCTTAAAATAGAAAATTTAATTTGAAAAAAGCTATGAAACTTATAATTTTTTTCTTAAATCTCTTCTTAATTTTATTATTATTTCCCTAGTTCATTAAATTAAGAGTTTTAGTGTTATTTATTAAGCTAATTTGTTATCATTAAATTGTAGGAAATTGTTAAATTGTTATCAATAAATTGTTACATTTAACATTCATTCTGAAAAAACAAATTTTTGTCAACTCACAGTAATTCTGTTAATTACAATTTACACCATTTTAATGAAAAGTCAATACTACAATTATGGAATATTTATAGAAGTTTTGAATATAAAAGATTTTAGCTATAATAAAATTTAATGCACATTGATATAACAGTTCTTTTTGAAGAATGAGATTGACAAAAGTGTAAAAATAAATAAATAAATAAAACTTTACGAGGACGATAAACCTTAATGAAAAATATCAGAATTCAGATGGTAAAACCCTGAATTACAGAAATAAATGATTTGATTGCTTTATCCTTAAACATAAAAATAAATAAATGTTTTATTAATATGACTATGTGGAAACTTATCTAATTAGATGAGATATAACACAATTTCATGTCTGAAGTACAAGCTTTGTTTTCTTGTACATTGTTACAGAAAGAAAATCACAAACCTACAAAAAAGCTGAAAAAAATCTCGTACCTTTTCATTATTATCAATTTAAACTATTTTTAAATGAAGTTATATTAGAGTATTAACTGCTTTTAAAAGTGGTAATTTCATTTACAAATATGTATAATAGGACTGGGAAACATATACTAATAAAAACTTGGCTTAAACAAAAATTAAACCGGGTTTTCTGTTTTTGTTTTTTGAAAAAAAAAAAAAACCTGGTTTTTTGCCAACCCTGCTTATTCTACAGTGAACTTTTAACTTTGTAATTAGTATTACAGGGTTCCCAGTATGAAAGACACTCAAAAATAGCTACTTTAGTTGCCTTTAATGTATAAAATAGTAGCCCTTCCCTTAGGCAGGGCCCGACTTAGACTACATGGAGCCCTGGGGCAAGCCAATTCTGGGGGGGCCCCCTTGCAGTGGCATAAGAGGTCTTGAGGTTGCAGAATTTCTGCATACGCCTGTAGGGGGCCGCTTGGGCATTTGCCCCGTATGCCCTGCCGTTAGTCAGGGCCTGCCCTTAGGATATGAATAGTAGTCTTTGATTGAAAGTAATAATGATAAATTATTATTGTACAAGTATTGCACAAGAAATTACATTTTGCAATTTTGCATAGTTTCTTCAAAGATTATTCAATAGCATTATTATATTTGGATTTTAAAAATCCAATATACTTTTAAAAAAATTAATCTAAATTTTAACTCAAACAGTATGGTAAAAGAAATTTTATTTTTTAAATTTGCATGGTATCTTCAAAGATTATTTTAATGTATTATACTTGGATTTTTAAAAAATAAATATATTTTTAAAAAATAATAATAAATATACTACAAGAAATTAAATCTTTCTATTTTGCATTATTTTCCCAAAGATTATTCTAATTTGGATTTAAAAAACTAAATATATTTTTAATTTATTCAGTATAGTACAAGAAATTTAATTTTTCAACTATGCATGGTTTCTCCAAAAATTATTCTATTGTATTAGAAAATTTGGATTGAAAAAAAAAAAAAGAATATAATTTTAAATAATAATAATTATGAATAATCAGCATTGTATAGCACAAGAAATTTTGCTTTTTCAATTTTGGGTGACTTCATCTATGGTTTTAAATAATTCCGTTAGATGGCAGCACCAGCGGCATTTATTACAATTTATTTTTAAAATGAGAAGCACGACGGACTTAGAGAAGTCCATGTTGAGAAGATTACACATCTTACGTGCGCATGCGCAAGTTTTGTGATTCTGAGAGTTAATAACAACCGCTCTCCTCTGCTTCTACGTGATGAAGCGATGCATGGCTGATAACGCCTCAATGAATGTTCCATCGTATTGTTGGTGGCCGTCTTTTTTCTACACTCATTTGTAATAACGATAAAGTAAAAAGTATTTTAGAAAAAGACGGGGGAAAAAAAAATGTGTATACTAAACTAATATAGATAAGTAATATTAATTAGGATATTCGCTATGTAGAAGACATTCTATTTTAGGATATCTTGTAAGATCATTTGCATAAAGGACGAAGCATGTTGTCTCTTTATGTCTTACGTGATGTGAATAATACATTTAATAACACAGTGCGTGCACGCTATGAAATTTAAGGATGTGAAACTAGCAGGGATGGAACACGGGCGCAGAACTCATGCCGGTATTTGTTTAAGCAATTTCTCTACCTGTAATATCGTTGATTTAAGAAGTAGAAATTCGTACAATAGTAAATATTTGGATTAACAACGATTTAGAAATAGATTTTACTTAAAAATATGTGCCTGAATTGTATGTATCTGATGTATTACAATTTTATTAAAAATTTTTCATTATTACTACTACTTTTTTTTTTTTTTTTTTTTTTTTTTCTTTTTCATCTTCTAAATAATACATTTTTTATGTGCCGTAACATTTTGTGCTGTGTTATTATTTGTATGCTTATTAAATAGGCCTAAAAAACAACATTTTTTTATCAGACTTTTCTACGAAATCTCAATTTTATGTGCTCCATTTTTTAAGTTCATATTAGGACGGATCTTTGTATCTACTTATTACAATATTTAAAAAATTTTGAAGATTTTTAATCTTAACGTAACGTATTTTATAAATACTTTATATGGGACGATATTATCGTTATTTTATTTAACTTTTAAATTATAAATATATGAAAATAAAATGTCATTTTAATATAAATTTTTCTTATGCATTATATTTTTCACTTATATCTTCCTTTCAAAGTGACAATAGCTTACCAGTAGGCTTCCATTTGGGTGTTTATCAGTGACGGGTGCTTATTATGACAGTTTCGAAACCGACAGTATTGAAAAAATTGAAGTAGCCATTTTATATTTGAATCCCAGTTACATATGCATACTTGCCAACATACTAATTAATATTCCGTAGTTTTGTTAATCCCTCCCTTTTATTCTCACCAGTAAATTTTAAAAGTAATATTCTCCAAATGCCATTACGATTAAATAAGAAGAAAAATACTTAAAAAAAAATTCTGGTGTGAAAAAGAAGGCGGGGCTAACGATACTATGGAATATTAATTAGCATGATGGCAAGTATGCGTATGAACAACACTATACGTGGTGTACGTATTATTTTCTTTCACGTTATTTTCTATATTTATTTGATTTATTCGATCAACCATAAAATGACAACAATTTCACACCAAATATAATATTACAATGTGCTATGATAGGCTACGTCTATCGCATGAGACAATTAATTTTTGTGGTTATAATAGTAGTTGAGTTAGTTAATAGTAGTTAGTATGTAGAAAAAAAAAATGAAATATGTAAACCTGATCATGGTACAGCCTTAATGTAGCTCACCTTAACGACATTTGAATTTTTATCGTCATTTTAGACAAAAATACATAATTTATGTTATTATCATTATTATTATTTTGTTTCTCTTCTTTTCGTTTTCCTTTCCTTTCTCTTCTATTTTTCAATACTTTAAAATTTATTTATATTTTTTATGCGCTACTTGGCTTAATGCGGTTTTACTAAAGTGGAGTCCTTGGAGAAAAATGCCCGATCTATTTCAACATTAAAATTTTAAAAATTACCCAGGATTATCAACAAGTAAAGCTCTTTAATGTAATGCTGAATTAACTTTCATGGTTAGCGCGATTCATCTGTGCCAAAGATTTGAACAAAAGGGGAAAAAAAAATCTAAAATTGAGGTATATAATTTATTTTACTTTATTTTTTTAATTATTTTTTTACTCCCTTTTCATATTTTCATTTTTTCATGCGCAGGAGCAAATTTAATATATATATTTTCGCGTGAAAGCATATTTAATTTTATCTAAAAAAAAAAAAAAAAAAAAAAAAAGGTAATTTTTTTTTTTGGCAACAACTGAAAATTTAAATGCATATTTTTAAAGCTTTTACCAGGTTATTATTTTCACATTTTAATTAATTTTAAAAAATCTAATCAAAATTTCGTTACAAATAAGGTACCAAATGAAAGGGGCATTTTTCCTGAATCCGTCGGTTTGATTAACTTACGATCGGACAATTAGATTTTTTAAAAATTAACTAAAGTATGAAAAGCTGGTGGCAACTTGCGTCAACACAATCAAATCGACTCAAAAATCTCTTAGCCATTTATATATATATATAGATTCTAAAATATGCATGCACATCCACAGATTGTTTAGGTATTGCATAACCAGAGTTCCCAACTTTTATAATTTATTCACGAGCATTTTTAGCCCCGCCACTTTTTCATACAGAAATTTTTGAAAAATGTTTTTCTTCTTACTTAAACGTTATCACATATTAACCCGTTAGTAGTCGCTAGTTAGTCGATTTGCCGCCCATCCGTAAGTATTGCCAGCCTTAAGTATTGCCAAGGTACTTGTATCCACAGTATATTTCATTGTTAGTATGTGACTATTGGTTATATATTTAAGAAATAAATAGCATAAAAATTGCGAAAGAAACGCCCACTGGTGGAGTTACAGATTTTCAAATGACGTGAATCTACGTCAGCGATCACGAAAGTGTTAAAGTGTCATGATTAGATAGGTTAGAGGTTATTGCATAAAAATAGTGGTAGCAATAAAGGCGGAAATTTCTCATCAAAGAGAATATCCTGAAAAAAGGGTGGAAATTGAAGCTTTGCTTACCAGTTACTTTACTTGTAAGGGAATCCCCCTTTTTTTTATATAGTTTAGTTTTAACATACTTGCCAACATGCCAATTAATATTCCGTAGCCTCCGTCTTCTTTTTCACACCAGAATTTTTTAAAAGTATTTTTCTTCTTGAAGAGAATCGAGGAGCGTTTTAATCGTAATTGCATTTGAAGAATATTATTCTTAAAATTTACTGGTGTGAAAAAAAGGGCGAGATAAACAAAACTACGGGATATTAATTAGTATGTTGGCAAGTATGGTTTTAACGTAAATTAAAACTTAATTTGTAAATTATAATTGCTTTCTTTTAAATTTGTTAGGACTGCTTAACTGTTTTGTTAACTTTCAATTTCAAATTTTTTGTGTTTAATTTCAAAATTTTATTTTTCTTAAATTTGTTTTGTGTTAGAGGGAAAAACTGGGTAGCATGCAGTTTTGCTTTATCCCCTTCCTTCTCGCTCCCGTAATACTCACCGGCAGTGACCACGCCCCACGTGTATTTTCCCTTTAATATTTAAGGGTACATGAAAGCACCAGCCAGTACCAAACTATGTATAATGTATTTGAAAATATGTACAGAATTAATAGATATATTATTCATATATTTATTTTCAATCTATTTTTTTTTAATTAGGCAAAAATGTGGATTTTATGGGCATGTCTTTGAAAAATATACGACCGTTAAGGGGTTAAAAGTTGTGAGTTGCCATTTGCAAGGCAAAGTGTCATCGACAGGCTGAACTTGCTCAGTACAAGCTATGTATGCTAACTTAGCTCCTTTTGGCTACCAGAAAATTTTAATAAAATTTTTTATTTTACTTAATCAGTCGAGACTGTTACAGTTTTCTAATTAAATATACTAAATGTATCTCCATTAAAATTTTCTGGTAGCCAATAGGTGCTAAGTTGGCAACTATACGTATGACTCCCTTAAAATTGACCCATTAATATATATACATAATAACACTTTCTAGCAAGGCTGAAAAGTGCTGACCACTTCGGGTTGCCTATCTGTGTTTATGGATCCTTGGAACCTTAACAATTTTTGTGTCCTTTCTAAAGGACTAATTTCTAAACTGTCTAATATAACTGTTCCCCGTATTTTGACTTTTTATTTTGATTTGCAATATGACAGAAAATGTTTCTATTTGACTTTCAATATTAACATTTAAATTTAATGTCTTTATCTTTATATTTGTTAGGTTTAGAAATTTAAAATATTAGTATGTTCTTGACACTCAATGTTTTATTCAGTTTCACTCCCTCTTTAGTTTAACTATCTTTCCTTTTTTTATTAAAACCGATGGTCATTAAAATCTAAGTAATTTATTCTCTATTTACTTTTATAATTTTAAGTTGATAAATATTTAAAAACTCATAGTTTATTTAAAATTCATTTTAGCATAAAATATTAATACGTTAGCCGAAGCTATCCGTATGCAAATGACATAAGTCTACGTCATCTGCTTGAATTGAATAAGTAGCGTAGCAGAAAAGCAATCGTGTGGCATTTTCCGTGTTGATGCTGATGTGAATCCCGGTAATAAAGAAGCTGGCATGAAACGTAGTTTGTATAATTTAGTTTAAATTTTTCCTTGATAACCTCGACAATATTAAAGCTTGTGTAGAAAGCTGCTGTTTTTCAGATGAGGTTTAAGTAAATATTTTTAGATTAATTCGAGGATGATAGTTATTTAAAAACTGCAAACTTTTAAGCTTCTTTCAGTAATAGTATAGGCTTCAGTAACTACTCTGTACTAATATATCTGCCCTGAAGAATATTAAACGAATCGTCTAAATGTATTATAATTTTTATTTTCGTTTGCCATATTTTTATTTCACTACATAAATCAATCTAGTTTTTAAATAAATGATTTTATTTAAAAGAAAAACTTGTCATATTTCTTTTTACCTGCTCAATACAGTTTCCACTGGACTCTATTATTTCAACTCTGATTAACTTTGAAGCTTTAAGATAATCATGTCAGGTTTATAAACCTGACATATTTTGGTTATGGGCTATTGCCCTGTATTGAGCAGTTTAAGTGAAAGTTTTAAAATGACAAAGTTTAATGAAGTAAAGTTTTTCTTCCGGCGTATTGGTCCCAAAGTTTTATAAGAATCTTTAAGAAGGGGGGGGGGGCAATACAGTTGACGAGAATGGCAATGATACAGCATAGTATAGAAAAACTCAATGCTACGAATTATTGTAACTGGGCAGTTGATGTGAAGTTTTTATTATTTGAAAAGAACGCCTGGGATATCGTAATCGGAACTGAGGAAAAGCCGAGACCATCAGCTGATCCGAAAGAATTAAAAGATTGATTATAATACGAGGTCAAAACTTGCTTTATCTATTTTATACCTCAATACTGAGAAGGACTTTCGTCGGATTATTGAGAAATTAACGGATCCAGCTGAGATATGGAAAAAACTAAAACAACATTTTTACCCTGATAACCGAGCACGCCACATGCAGTTGTGCAGCGAACTGTTTTCATGTAAAATAAAAAATGGAGAGAAAATTGATATGTATGCTGCTAGACTCATGAGAATAGCTGAACTTTTAGAAGCAATTGACCAGCCAATGAAGGAAGTTTATCTATCATTCCAGTTGCTTCGTTATCTCCCAGAGAAATTCGACAGTATAGTTCAGAGCATACTTAGGTGGCCTGATGATAAATTTGTATTTAAAGATATTTTAGTTGAATTAATTAGTGAAGAATCAAGGATTGAACTTCGTGATCAGGATAAGTGTGATGAACTTTTCACTGAGAGTTACAGCACACAGTACTCAAGATCAAATGTGACTTGTTTCCGCTGTGGAGTTCCGGGACATATCAGTCGTTTTTGTCAAAATTCAAGAAAAAACTTCGAGCCAAGATCAACATCGAAAGTGTATCAACGCCGAAAGTCTCCGTTTTTCCAGAGGCAACGTGCTCAATCCCCTCACAGACCATGGCGAGCTAAACCTCCAGAGGCAACTGTATCCACTACCAGTGATTCCAGTCCTGAGAGATCTAACCAGAAAGAACCTGACCATTCCCAGAGAAGAGGCCGTTCCAGACTCCAGAGACGAACCAGAAAGGACTCTAACCAGGTTTTTTTTTTACTTTTGCTAATTTCAGTAAAAATGTGTGTGACAAAAGCAATTGGCTTTTTGATTCGGCTGCGAGTAATCACTTTTGTGGTGATAAAAATTTGTTTTCTAATTTTAAACCATTGTATAATGAAAGATTAGCTGTTGCAATAGATAATATTGATTTTCCTATTGAAGGAACTGGTGATGTTAAATTACGATTTGGTCAACAAAATATAACATTTACTAATGTAATGTATTGCTCTAAATTGAGAAAAAAATTTAATATCTGCTCCAAAGATGGATATTGCAGGAGCTAAATTTAAGGGCGGGAATGGTAAAATTAAAGTAACTAACAAATATGATCAATTTTTATTTACTGCTAAATTGCATGATGGTATTTATTATTTATTTCCAAAAATTCCATCCAAAGAAAGGAAAAATGTCAAATTTGAAGTTTCTAAAACTTCAAGTAAAAGAAACTCTCAGGATACAAAAACTGAAGTTTTACATACTCAAAAGGACAGTTTTAACATGTGCACAGACGTTTTGCTCATGCTAGTCCTAAACTAATTGACAGAACTTGTAAATATGATAGTGTGAGGGGGCTTCCTAAATTAAAAGTCAATGAAACTTCTTGTGAAACTTGTAAACTTAATAAACAAAGACGAATTTCTTTTAAACCCCATGGTCAAATAAGGTCTAGACATCCTCTTGAGTTATTACATATGGATGTATGGGGACCATGCAAAATAACTGGCCGAAATGGTCAAAGGTATTTCTTATCAATTATTTATCGATGATTTTTCTCGTAAAGTAACAATATTTCCTATGAAAGCAAAAACTGAGGTATTTAAAAACTTTAGAAATTATGTAACAAGAGCGGAGAGATTTTTAAACTGTCAGGTAAAACTATTAGATCAGATAACGGGAAAGAGTTTCAAAATAATAATTTTAAATCTTTTTGTGAGCTGAAAGGCATAAAACATGAATTTACTAACATTTATTCACCGGAACAAAATTCTGTTGCAGAAGGATTTAACCAAACTATTGTTGACGGTATGAGGACAGTTTTAGACGAAAGTGGGTTAAATAAAAGTTTTTGGCCAGACGCAGCTTTATACTTTGCGTATACCTGGAACAGAATTTGTCATACTGATTTAGAGAAAACACCGTTTGAATTGTGTGGTGGTTATAAACCTTCAGTAAAGCACGTAAAAGCTTTTGGCTCAACAGCATACGTAGGGGTACCCAAACAACTTAGAAACAAACTTGACCGTAAAGCGAAAAAAGGAATTATGATAGGTTACGCCCTTAGTACAAAAGGTTACAGGATATGGTTCCCAGATGAAAATAAAACAATAGAAACAATTAATGTTAAAATTGAAGAACCGATAAATATTGGGGAGCGCAGTGGAGCAGTGATGGGCCGCGAAAATGAAAGTTGGTTATGTTCAGATGAGGGGTCAGATTCAGAAAGTGTGAATAATGCTGATTCAGATGCTTTTAATATATATCAGACTTACCCTGATCATTCTGAATCTTCGTCGGACGAGGAAATTAAATCCAGTCGAGATATAATTAAACGAGTCCCGCTCAGAGAGGCTGTATGGTTTAGAACTCTTGTACCCTGTAAAACTAGTGACAGAATCAACGTTTATTACTGTGAATTTGGAAAAACTGAACGTTTAAAATGTCATAAAGATGTTAAAAGATATTGTAAGAAAAATTGTATAATTTACGAACCAAACCTTTTTAATTTCAGTCCTAGAGAAAAATATGTAGGTAAAATTAATGAAAAATCTTGTTCTAGTGCAGAACAAACTTTAAATTCTGATGAAATTAATTCCGATAGTGAACTTGATTCAGATAATGAACTTAATTTTACTGAACCTGATTTAACTAAGAAAAACGATTGACTAGACTTAGATCAAATCCCAACGAGTTTTAAACAGGTCTTAAAATCTCCTTATAAAAATCAGTGGTTGCAGGCTATGAAAGAAGAAATGGATATTATTCGGGAACGTAATGTATGGCACCTTACAAAAACACCTCCAAATACTAATATTTTAGGATGTAGATGGGTCTTCACTCTTAAACGTAATGAAAGTGGGGAAATAGCTCGTTTTAAAGCTAGACTGGTGGCGCAGGGATATAAACAGATAAAAGGAGAAAGTTATGACGATACTTTTAGCCCTGTCGTTAACTTTCGAGTAATACGCTTCTTCTTTTCATTACTAGTTTCATGTAAAGGATGGACTCATTTACAACTGGATATTAAAGGTGCATATCTTTACGCACCACTCGATGAACATATTTATATGTCGCAACCACCAGGTTTCATAGAGATCGGGAAAGAAAAATTCGTTTGTAAATTAAATCGCGCTATATACGGCCTACACCAAAGTGGTAGAGCCTGGTTTTTCGAAATGAATAGAATTTTGATCAATATAGGTTTTAACAAATTTTCATGGTGTAACTGTGTTTATATTTTTAACAAGAAAGTAATTTTATTATTGTATATCGATGACATTGTATTGTTTGCAAAATTTAAAAATCATATAGATGAAGTAGTGGACTTATTGAGTAAAAATTTTGATCTTAGGAAAAACCCGTAAACTATTGGGTGTAGAGTTCGAGGAAAATAATGGAAATTTAACTATTCATCAACATTCATATATTAGTGAAATTTGTAACAGATTTAAAAATTTCAATTTTCCTATATCATCTTTCCCCATTAGTAAAGGTATAATTTACTCAAAATCTCAGTGTCCTCAAACTAACGCTGAAACAATAGAAATGTCAAAATATCCTTATAGAAGCATTTTAGGTTGCTTATCGTTTCTCTCTAATAGAACTAGACCTGACATATCGTACGCGGTTAATATTTTTGCCCAATTCCAAAGTAATCCTGGCATAATGCATTGGAATGGCCTGTTAAAACTCTTAGGTTATGTTTGTTATACCAGAAATTTAAAGTTAAAACTTGAGTGCAGGAAACCACATATTACTGTTTATTCAGACGCTGATTTTGCGGCCAACAGAGACGATAGGACTTCAATGGGGGGACAGCTGATTTTACTCGATAATTCACCTGTAGCTTGGAGAACGTTTAAGGAAAAATGTATCAGTTTAAGTACTATGGAATCTGAATTCGTAGCCATGACCGAAGCTACAAAAGAACTATTATGGTTCGATAGAATTTTAGAAGAATGCTTTAATAAAAAACTAATACAGGGTACTAAAGAAAAATCTTTACTTTTAGTCGATAACATGGCTGCTATAGATTTCGTGAAGTCTCCCATTGAAAACTATCGTACCAAACACATTGACGTAAAATTATTTTTTATAAGGGATTTGATTTATAAAAACATATTTAATATTAAACATGTTAAAAGTGCAAATAATTGGTCAGATATTTTCACGAAACCGTTAACAAAATACGGGTTACCTCTTTTCATAAGCAGCCTATTTTCATCTACTGAGTAACATGTATATTAAAGGAGTAAATTTTGAAAAGAAAAGAATTAAGGAAATAAACGAATTTCTATGTTTTTTTAATTAAGTTATTTATTTCTAAAGGAAACAGAATGTTTTTTTTTCTTTAATATGAAAATGCAAATGTATTTCTGAAAGTGTTTATTATATTGCGAAATGTATATACTTGTTTTATATCATATTGGTTAATTTATGTACATGCCAATGCTTAATTATTTATATTATATCTTCATAGCAAGAAGAATTTTCTGTATAAGTTTTGAAATGAAGCATTGCAAAAATTGGACTATATGCTAAATTCTTCAAATATCCTGTTGGTAGACGATTAGTAGAAAGTCGTTCTTGAATCTGTCAACTTACGTTATTTTTTTTTTTTTTCAAGTTTTTTTGTTATTCAAATAATATGTGAACTTGTAAATTCAGGGCAGATATATATATACGTATATTCATGGTCTCGGTTGGGTGTCAAGATAGGGGGGCTTATTGTTAGGTTTAGAAATTTAAAACATTAGTATGTTCTTGACACTCAATGTTTTACTCAGTTTCACTCCCTCTTTAGTTTAACCATCTTTCCTTTTTTTATTAAAACCGATGGTCATTAAAATCTAAGTAATTTATTCTCTATTTACTTTTATAATTTTAAGTTGATAAATATTTAAAAACTCATAGTTTATTTAAAATTCATTTTAGAATAAAATATTAATAAGTTAGCCGAAGCTATCCGTATGCAAATGACATAAGTCTACGTCATCTGCTTGAATTGAATAAGTAGCGTAGCAGAAAAGCAATCGTGTGGCTTTTTCCGTGTTGATGCCGATGTGAATCCCGGTAATAAAGAAGCTGGCATGAAACGTAGTTTGTATAATTTAGTTTAAATTTTTCCTTGATAACCTCGACAATATTAAAGCTTGTGTAGAAAGCTGCTGTTTTTCAGATGAGGTTTAAGTAAATATTTTTAGATTAATTCGAGGATGATAGTTATTTTAAAACTGCAAACTTTTAAGCTTCTTTCAGTAATAGTATAGGCTTCAGTAACTACTCTGTACTAATATATCTGCCCTGAAGAATATTAAACGAATCGTCTAAATGTATTATAATTTTTATTTTCGTTTGCCATATTTTTATTTCACTAGATAAATCAATCTAGTTTTTAAATAAATGATTTTATTTAAAAGAAAAACTGGTCATATTTCTTTTTACCTGCTCAATACAGTTTCCACTGGACTCTATTATTTCAACTCTGCTTAATTTTGAAGCTTTAAGATAATCATGTCAGGTTTATAAACCTGACAATATTCTTGAAACGACGCGATATGTTGAGAGTGAGCTACCACAGAATATAAATGGTGCCTTCCCGTACCCCCTCCTGTAAGATTAGTTGAATTCGTCCAGTACAAGAACATCCAACATGATTCAAACATATCACGCCAATGTATGATTTTTTATTGGTGCAAAGAAAAATCTTTAGCATAAATACCAAGTCTCTTGTATTTCAAGGGAGGATTAGTACCGGAAATTTTGTATAATTTTTTACATCTTATTTTATCGTTGAAAATATTCGTGACAAATCCTTTTTAAAAAATAAGGGTGATAAATCTGATTAAAACATCAGGTAGGCTGGCAGCTATGCGTTAGACTGCAGTAAACATAAGTAAATCGACACATACTGTTAAGAATTTGTAAACAATTCGCAGTTATTTTTATTTAAATTCATTCAAAGAGGCTTGGTCAGGTGATAAAATGTCAGTTTTCTGCATTTCTAGCATTATTTCGCTTTAAAATAGCTAATTTTCCCTTAAAAACGCATTAAAAAGTTAATGCAGGTAATGTATTTAGCGCCAAATTTGACGACTTTTCCCTCCTTGGTGACTTTTTTGGTGACCTTCACTGGAAAATTCTTATTATCGATATACCAAATATGGAAGCTGTAACCTCATTGGATGACCATTTTCTGAATTTTTCTGCGTGTTTCTACGCGAGTATTTAAGGAGCTGCTTTACACAAAATCAGTCAGTCTCAGATTAATTTTGCCAAAACATTTGCTGGATAAAGATCTCTGAGTCTCTTTGGAATGCAGTCGCATTGCTGTATGTTAATGCTGTGACTCTGACACAGCTTGTACTGTGAATTTGCTGTGGACAGCTGTTATTTAAGCTGTGTTTACTGGTGAAACAGAAGTTGATACCTGGTTTATAGACCTGTATTCTTCTAGAATTTTCTGTAAATAAATTTTCCAGCTTCTGCAAGATTCGTTTTTCTTTCTCGGACAACTCACGAACCTCCAAGTACGCAACAATATTTTTTTATATGCACAAAAGCGTGTTTCATGTAAAAAAGAACATGAACAACGTTTAATATTTGCCTACAGGGTCGCATAAAGAGTTTGATAATATTAGGACTATAGCTGGAAATTGCTTCATAAGCATTTCAAACTGTGCTATACAATTTGCATACTGTTTTTAATTTAAATGCACTCTGTGATGTTTGAACAATTTATAATCAAAATGAATATTACTTGAAATTAATAAAAAAATTAATGATTGGTCTGGGCGAAAATCCTCTAAATACTTTTCAATATATTTTTTTTTATTTAATAAAATAAAACGTTTTATTAATGTATTTACATCATTAATACCAAAAAGAAACTTTTTTCAATTGCTTTTTAAAATACACCGGAAATAAACTATAATAATCCGTTTTCATAAAAATAATGGTGTAGGTATCAAGACTTTGTTCTTTCAAGGGACGTTTAATATCGGAAATATTTTATATTAGATGAATTGCAGAAAACATAAGATAACTCACGAACTGGAATGAAAATATTATGGGTATGAAAGGAATCCCCCCCCCCTCAAAACTGTTTAATGCAAAAAATTTACTTTCGCTTCCCGCTGAACGAACCTTGTATCAGAAATAAGAAGCATATAGTACAAAATAAGAAATTTTCACAAATACGTAATTGCGATTGAATAAGGAGAGAATTACTCTTAAAGTATAAAGGTAGGAAAAGAAGGCGGAGCTAACAATGTATCAAAATAAATTAGTACATGAGTTTGCAAATCTACTTTTTAATATTCTCATAAATCTGAAATAATGAACAGGCTTATTAAGTCTCTTAGTTGTTTTTACGTATTTTATTTCTGCTAATAACAAAACATTTTGTCATTCAGTGTAATTTTAATCCTTTGCGGAGGAGTGTCTGAAAAATGGAAGACTAAACGGCTAAAGTAAGAAAAGGTTAAAATAGAACCTTTAAATGTTACGTTAAAACTATAGCATCCTAAACTAGATGTCTGTCGCGTTACTCGGAAACAGTTGAAGCGGTAGATAGCGCCACCTGGTTCAGATGGCGCGACTTTTATTCAAATGTCATCAATAATTTTAAGAAGTGATATATGATATATATAATCGACGTTTCTTCGATTCTATTCGCCTTTTATTTACATCACATCTCATTTTTTAAAATTTTTGGTGGCTGTTGAATAAAAAAGTTGCGCAATCTGTACCAGGTGGCGCTGTCTACCGCTTCAACTGTTGCTAATTTTTCCTCGCCACGCGACAAGCATCTAGTTTAGGAGGCTATGCTAAAACAATACATTAATGGAAAAAAAAAAAGAAAAAAAAAGGCTTTCTTTTATAATCTGTTTAGCGTCGTAGGCGTACATACATGTCAATGAAAATTTCAGCATCAATTGCTGTGAATAAAATTTAAATGATTTTAATACGGATACGTAAAAATCTTTTGTTAAATGTAGTAACAGTTTAGAGGAACGCCGAAAGGTGGGGTTCACTTTTTAAAATAAGACCATCTGCCGGCTTCAAAGGGTTAACAGCTGTTTTTTCTTGTGATATACACATAAAGAAGTTTATAATACGTATTTCGACTTAATTTTATTTGTATTTTAATTTGTTATGTTCCAATAAACATATTATGTATCGAGATGTTAGAGATTAGAGTGATTAAAATAATCTCTTCCTTTCATTTTAGAGCACGTAACTTCAATAACATAGGATTGATATATAAGTAAACTTGTCTATTCTAAGAGAAGGCTATTCCCAAAATCTACATACCTACTCCAAATTATGGAGAAGCATGTCATCCATCTGTTTGTGGGAATTGTTAACGGTTTATAGGATCCCAAAGGATTTCAATATTAAATCTGTCAATTGGAGACAAATATTATCTGTCGAAATCGGTAAAAACATTAACAAGCTAAGTTGTAATATGTAACATTTCATTGTTTATTATGTGAAATTTTGTACTTAAATTTTATATTTCTGTTTCTGGTTTATAATACGTGAATTTACAACTGTTTTAAATAAAGTTATGTTTTTACTTATAATACTGAGATAAATCTCTTAAATTCCGCTTTTCCGAACTGAAACTTATTATATTATGCAAGGGATATTTGAACTTACTTTTACGACCACAACTTTCGAAGAATACATACGGTCTATTTAATCCCATAAAACTGTTGTAAAAATTATATAAATATTTCCGCATGAAAAGTTTGGCAGAAAAAATAAGTTTGAGGTAAATCAGAGCTCGATGTCTCCGCCCTTTTTACAGGACACATTCAGGAATGAGAAATCTCAGCCTTTCATGCTACTACTACTTTTATGCATACCCTCCAACATACTAATTAATATTCCATAGTATTGTTAGCCTCGCCTTCTTTTTCACACCAGTATATTTTTAGAGTATTTTCCTTCTTATTTAATCGCAATTGCATTTGGAGAATATTACTCTAAAAATTTATTGGCGGGAGAAAAAGGGCGGGACTAACAATACTACAGAATATTAATTAGGATATTGAAGTGTATGCTTTTATGCAATAATACATATCCTATAAATCATGATAAGTTACCATAAAAATACGATAAAGATTTCTGCTTAAAAATAGTGGTTGAAATTTCTCATTCTCTGAAGTGTCCTGAAAGAAAGGCGGAAATTTCAAGCGCTGGAAATATTGTATGGCCCATGCTACGTTAGTCAGACACAAGAATAATTTTGCCAGATTTTAGGACTTTTTTATTCGATATCCACTATTAAATTTTTACTACAAAGATTAATCGTCTGTTTCTTATACCCACGGATTATGACTATCTATAGGATGAAAAACAAGATAGGGCAGCCAGCGCGGAAACCGGAGCTTTCTATTCCACATTAATTCGGCCGATTGGAGGAAAACGATCCGAACGCCGCCTGGTATAGTATCTTTGAAACTTATCGGAAGAAAGTGAAAGCCTGCCCCTTCGGCTTCTGTCATCATCCAATTTCCGAGAACGACCAATGAACCGCTAGAAATTTAAACAAACGCGCTGATTGGTAGATTGTCAAGATCTGTTCGCCCTCTATCTGGAAGATGAAAATTACTACTTTTCCGTAGCATTCGTAATACATCCTAAACTCTTAATCCATGCTTATACCAAATATCACTTCTCAATATTACTGATGAATATCAAATAAAAACTTTGCAAAATCTGGCAGTACTGCACAAGGCTTATATTCAAACTTATTTTTGTTACCACTATTTCTATTTCGAAATTTTTACATTATTTTTAGAATAGTTTTATATGATTAGCCAGTTAAAAAAAATCTGCAGAAAAATATATATAAAAAAAAAAAAGAAAAGAAAAAAAAATGCCGGAAATCTGAAGGTATTTGGAATAAGAATAATAAAATCTACAGAGTAACTGCAGTTTGGAAGCAACAAATTTGAAGATAATTCATCCCCCCCCCCATAAACTTACTATTGTTCCAAATTCCTTCAGATTATCTGCAGTTTTTCTTAGCTGGGTAAATAAAACAGTAAACATTCTTCAAAAATTGTGGTCACAAAACTGTGTTTAGGTATCGTGTTTGTGTTTGACTAACATAGCATGTGCCGTATGGAATTACCCTGCACTGTTTCTGTAACAACTATTATGATTATGAGTGATCGGGGCTTTGACAGAGGTTTTGGTTTTTCTTTTACCTTTTTTTTTTTTTCTAATAATTAGTGATATTCTGGTAAATACAAGGGACAGCCTTACATTTTGGCTACAAAATCATGTGTGACGCATCAATTAAATGTGTATTTAAGCAATGCTCAAAACTCTTTTATTAAAAATTTGTAACTTAACCTTTATACCTGTACGGTAATGTTGCCAACATTTTATAGAGATTTTTATATATCAAATATCATTCTTCAGAACTAGTGGTGATTATTAAATAAAGAAGTCCTTATAGTTTGGTATCACTGCCATTGCCGTAGTGATTAGTTGGTATAACAAGGTGTGAATAAAGATATCTAATCAAAACACAACAATTTTCATTTGTAAATTTTCACATATATATTCCCGCTAACAAATTTGTATGAAATTTTGTGCATTAATTTAGAACTAGAGTTGTCACAAAATTTTTGTCTTTTTATCCGACATGTAATTAAACGGACATGTAGACGTTTTCTAAAAGGGTCAAACCATGTTCTAAACCTTTCAAAATATGTAAATCTTTTGAAAATCAGAAGTCGAAAATGTTTAAGAATCCAACATTTTTCTTTTATTGAATACAGAAAAATGAAATAAGACGTAAATTGTCAACAATAAAATCATTGTTAGAAAACACTATTGTAAAATGAAAAATATCGCACCATTTGTTTCAGGTAGAAATAGGAGCACAACCTTTTTGCAGGCGAGGAAAAGAAAAAAAAAAAAAAAGAAAAAGAAAAAAGTAGGGAAAAGCATTTGGGCATACTTTTTCTTTTGGTGAAGAGTTGTGTTATTATTTCAAAACGAACTTGTTACAGACATACTTGCCAACATCCTAATTAATATTCCGTAGTTTTGTTAATCCCGCCCTTTTTTTCACACTAGTAAATTTTAAGAGTAATATTCTCCAAATGAAATTACGATTAAATAAGTAGAAAAATACTTTAAAACGATACTGGTGTGAAAAGAAGGCGGAGCTGCCAATACTACGGAATATTTATTAGTATGTTGGCTACAGAGGTACGAAATTATTTTTACGGATTTTCCGTAACCTTAATACCAGAATTTTTTTATTGTATTTTTTTGTAATAATTATCTGCAATTAAATATTAACTTTTACTATTTCGTTACAGTGGTATTAATATAAATTAATACCATTATTAATATAAATTAATACCATTATTAATATAAATTAATACCATTATTTATCTATATAAATAAAGAGAAGTGTCTGTGTGTGTGTGTCTGTGTGTGTATCTGCGCTCTGGCGCTCACACTACTGATCACAGAGCTTCCAAATTTGGCATATAGGTACCTGAGGCCCTGCAGGTGTGCCCCTCATAGAGATTTTTTCGAATTTTGAATTTGAATTTTTTAAATTAACTTTTTTTCGATTTTAAAAATTGGCTTCAATGTTTCCTTTTTCAGAAATTTCTTTCCTTTCAAAAGTCTGCGTATCTTAGCAACGGCTATTAAACTATTTATTTATTTAAATTCATTTGAGGAAGAAATCTTTTTTATTATATTTATTGAAATCAAATAGTTATACACATACAGTAGAAAAATTAAATATATTAAATTTTTAGATTTTGTTATATAGGTACCCGGGACCCTGCAGGAGTGTACCTCATCGAGATTTTTTCAAATTTCGAATTTGAATTTTTTAAATTAATGTTTTTCCGATTTTAAATATTGGCTTCTTTTTTTCATTTTTCATAGATTTATTCTTTTGCTTCAATCGTCTGCGTATCTTAGCAACGGCTATTACGCAACATATTTTTATTTAATACATTCATTTGAAGGCGATTTTTTTTTTTTTTGTTATATTTATTGAAAATAAAATCGTAACGCAGTAGAAAAAATTAAGTATAATTAGTTTTAAATTTAAAAACGTATTTATAACAGTTGTTTATTTTTTTATAGTGGAACAACTTCTTATTTTTCATTTTTTAGTTAATTCCTTTAAAAGAAAAAACATTTATTCATTAATTTTTACTTTCCGAACACTATAGTGAGGAAAGTATTGTAATCATCTCAAAAATCCGAATTTGAGATTTTGATGTTTCTAACCGTTTCGAGGTTTCCTGAATCCGTTTTCACTATTTTTGCGATGATGTATGTATGTATGTGTGTATGTCTGTGAGTGAACACGCTGGCGTCTAAACGCTTTGTTCAATCAAGCTGAAAGTTGGTACGTATATTGTAAGTGTCGGGTATCCCCCGTTCATTCTTCTGCTTTCAGAACAAATGCCTTTCCAGACAGACGGGCGCCTCTTTTTCGAGAAAGGTGCTTTTTCAGAATCAGAAGCAGAACAGAAAGGACCTCGAATAGAGAAGGGGCTATGCTAAGATCGTCTTGTTTACAGACGCCCCGGTCCTAAAACAGAACTATTGAAACTTTTAAGAATTAGAATAAATATTTAAGAACTAATGACAATTTAAGACTTTAATGTTAAGAAAGACTTTAATATTTAATTGTAAATACTGTAGATAGTTTTTGTTCTGTTTTCGTTTTTACATGTATGCTAACAAAGCATTAAAAATTCTGTTTTCATCTAAGAAGTGCTACATTCATCGAGTTTAGTTTCTTTAATGGATGATAGTTGCCCCATCCACACCCGGACCCTTGGATTAGAAGTTTTCAGGTGAGACCCATCCATATTTTATTATTTAGAAGAATAAATATTTTATCAGAAAATTTAAGTAGTAACTGTAAGAAAAGAGTTAAGATTTGAAATATGCTGTATCGGGTCAGTAAGAAGAAAAAGTTTTAGATCAGAAATCTGGTACAGCCATATTTTGTGGCATCCCATACACGGGATGTGGGCAGCTATTATTTATAATTATTTATAATTGAATCCATTATTTATAATTGAAAAGATAGATAATATTATAAAGTTTTAAATTTTTGTATTTATTATGGCTAATTTAGTAATAGCTAAAAAAGAAAGAGCTGTCATAAGAGACAGTATTAATAAATTTATAGAGAAATTGAAAACTTTATATGATGATATAAATCCAGATTTTGTAGATTTAGAAGAAACTGTAGAATTATTGAATGAAACTACTATAGAATTAAAGAGTAAAGATGCAGAGATTAAAAATTTAACTCAAGAACTCCAATTAGAAGCCGAATTAGAAACGGCAAATGAATATCGTGAAAAAATAATTACTTGGCGATTTCGAGCCAACAGAAAATTAAAAGAACTAAAGAAAAGTGAAACAAGTATTTCATCAACAGAAATTGAAAGAAGAAATACTTCAAAAGAAGCAATACACATCAAATTACCACCGCTAGATCCAGTTAAATTTAACGGGAACGCAGCCGAATGGCTGACTTTTTGGTCGTCATTCGAAACGGCTATTCATAATAATGAAAATTTAGATCCTGTAGATAAATTTAATTATTTGAAATCATTTTTAGCACCTGACCCCTTAAAATGTATAGAAGGATTCTCTGTCACCGCGAGTAATTACATAAAAGTAGTAGATATTTTAAAAGAAAGGTATGGCAAACAAGACATCTTAGTAAATGTACATTTGAATAAATTATTAAGTATTGCCCCACTAAAACATTCAAGTGACATTAAATCGTTCAGGAAAATTTACGATGAAATCCAAACTAACATTAGAAGTTTAGAATCATTAGATGTTTCTTTGGATACTACGGCAATTTATTGTCGCCAATATTACTAAAAATATTACCTAAAGATTTAGCATTACAATTTAATATGGAATTTCACGGTGTTAACTATGGCGTAAAAGATATATTATCTTTCTTAAATAAACAACTCGTATCGCGAGAATGCTTAATAACTACCAGACAAGAGGATAGCGGCGCCAGTCATTTCTCCCCCCCAGCTCAAAGATTAGATAATCAAAATCGTAGAGATGTTTCCCCCCCCCCCCGCGTTAATAAATTTGATACTCAGAACCGGAAATTGCCTACTGCTTGTGATTTATTAAATGAGAATAAAAGTGATAGGCGTAATTTTTGCTCAGAATCGCATTTAAGTAACAAATGTGTCAAAACTCGTAATTTACCATTTGATGAAAGAGTTAATCTATTGCGTAAGAAAGGATTGTGTTATTTATGCCTTCAACCTTCACATTTAGCTAGACACTGTGTATCAAAAACTTTATGCAAGTTATGTAATCGTAGACATTCAGACATAATGTGTAATGGAAATAAAGATTTGAAACAGGAAATAAGTAATTACGAAAGAAATGATCAATCTAAATTGGCGTTATCGAATCATAATTTACAAGCGAATGTTTATTTGCAGACGTTAATAGTAGCAATTTCTAACAGAGATGGTAGTAAATCATCATATATTCGGTTAATTATTGACTCCGGATCTCATAATAGTTACATCAGTAAGTTTGCAGCTGATAAGTTAAAATTAAAAAGAATGAAAAAAGAAACAATCAGACATGGTCTTTTTGGGGGCATGGAAATGTCAGCTGAACATAATCGTTATGAATTTACGATTGGGAGTTTAGATAATAAGTTTAAGTGTAAAATACAAGCACTAGATCAAGAAAAAATATGCACAGGCGTGAATTTATGTCGCGATGATAAATTAGTAAAACTCTTAGAAAAGGAAGGTGTATATTTATCAGATGTCCCTAGAAATAATAAATCCTGTTTATATCAGAAAAATCCAGACGAAGTACATATACTTTTGGGAGCTGATATGTCCGCTAAACTGTTCACAAATGACATAAAATATTTTCCAAAATTGGGATTAACTACATTCAGAACTAAATTGGGTTGGACCATTTTGGGCAAGACAGAGGGTCACAAGAGTGAGCAGGACAATTCTTTGGCGGGTCTATCTTTGTCATTACACATGTCAAACGCCAGTTTATCAGATTTATGGCGCCTTGACACTCTAGGAATTACTAATGAAGATAATAAATCGAAACAGGATTTAGAACAAGAAACCAAGAATTATTTTCTAGAAACTGTTAAACGAGATAAAAGCGGCCGATATGAAGTCAATTTACCATGGACAGTTGACCATTCGATTTTATCAGATAATTACTCGTTGACAGAAAAGTGCCTGTACAAGACGGAGAATAAATTAATCAAATCTGATAGGAAAAGGGAATATGGGGAAATTTTTGATTTCTGGGAAAACAATCAGATTATAGAAGAGGTATTGGACCAGAAAAGGGACAAGGTACATTATTTAGCACACAGACCGGTGGTTAAAGAATCTAGTGAAACCACTAAAATTCGTCCAGTATTTAATGCCTCAGCACACACTAGAAACAGTCCCTCCCTTAATGATTGTTTAACAAAAGGACCAAATCTTGTAGAAATTATACCTAGCATTTTGAATAGATTTCGCAGATACAAGATAGGAATTTCGTCCGATATAGAGAAAGCATTCCTGCAAATTAAAATAACAGAGAAAGATCGCGACTTTTTGAGATTTTTTTGGTTTAATAGCGAAAATAAATTAAAAATTTATAGACATTGTCGTGTGGTTTTCGGCCTAACTTCAAGCCCTTTTTTGCTTATGGCAACATTAAATCACCTTTTAGAAAATGCTCCCGAACAATGTCGAGAGATAGCTAGGCTCTTAAGAGATTCCTTCTATTTAGATAATTCCCTCATCAGCCTGAATTCGATTTAAGAAACAGAAAAATTCATATCAGAATCTCAAGGAATTTTGGCTTCGGCACATTTCAATTTGATATGTTGGCGATCGAATTGGCCCTAGGCTATGATCGACAAAACTGAAGATAAACCGAGGTTTGCTCCCGTGTTAGGATTACTCTGGGATTTGAAAAATGACAGTTTAGTTTGTAAAATTGAAGAACCCCTAAAGATAAGTGAACCCCTTACAAAAAGAAAACTTTTATCAGTTACCCAAAGAATTTTTGATCCTGTGGGATTCACAGCACCTGTCAGTTTAGTTCCCAGACTAATCCTTCAAGAAACGTGGATTCAGAAGGTGAAGTGGGACGAAGAGCTCCCTGAAACTTTAAAACAACAATCTTCTAATTGGCTGAAAGGAATAAATCTTTTATCCCAAATTAAAATACCTCGGTGGCTTAACATTTACCCAGAGAAAGAAAAGAAAACATCATTACATGTTTTTTCTGACGCAAGCAAGCGAGCATATGCCACTTGCGTATTCATAAGAGTAGAGACCTCAGAAGGGATGAAGATCCAGTTAATCAATGCGAAAAGTAGAGTTGCACCTATTAAGGAATTGACCATACCCCGCCTTGAACTGTTATCTTGTCTTATTGGCGCTAGGTTGGCCAAAAATGTGCAAAACGATTTAAATTTACATGTAAGTACCATATTTTGGTCAGATTCAACCACTGCTTTAGGTTGAATAAGAAGAAAACAAGAATGGGGTACATTTGTACACAATAGAGTATTAGAAATCCGAAATCTGACCGAAGTTTGCAATTGGAGACATGTACCCGGAAATTTGAATCCCGCGGACCTCCCGTCTAGAGGATGTTCCTTTGAACAACTACAGAAATCGAGATGGTGGGAGGGTCCGAGTTGGCTTTATTTACATGAAAATGAATGGCCTCAAATAGAAGAAGACCCAAACGAAGAACTCATAAACAGAGAAAAAAGGAAGACAATCCTAAATCTTTTAGATAAAAAAGAAGATAATTTCAATCGATTTTATCAGTATTTTTCCTCTTACAAGAAAACAGTTAGAACCATTGCCTGGATATATAGATTTTATCATAATTCGAAGACTACTGAGAAAATGTCCGAATTAGATATTTCAGTTGAAGAATTTTCAAAAGCAGAAAATGTACTTCTACGATTAGTACAACAAGAATCTTTTTCAGGGAGAACAGATCCAAAATTAAGAAATTTAAGGCCTGTCGAAGATAAAGCTGGTCTCTTAAGAGTAAAGACCAATATAATTCAAAGAAACGACAGTGAAAACTTCAGATATCCTGTGATCTTACCTTACAAGCATCCCGTCGTCCAAAGATTGATATTCGAGAAGCATTTAGAAAATCAGCACGCTGGAGTCAGCACTCTAATGACACTACTTAGAGAAAATTTTTGGATAATGAAGTCTAGAAAGTCCATTAGAAATTCAATAAGAAAATGCGTAATTTGCAGAAAACTTCAGACTTCCAAAATAGATGTTGAATCTGGAATACCTTTAACCCCAATGATGTTCCTAAGAGAACTGCCAACATCAGGAGTACCTGACCTAGATGCTTTAGATTCTAAAGATCTTAACCGCAGAGCCAGATATAGGCAAATAATCAGAGAAAACCTAAGAAACAGATTCAGAGCTGAATATTTAGGACAATTACGCCAACATGCATCTAAAACCAAAAGATTCAAAGAATTGAAAGTCGGCGATGTTGTCCTATTAGAAGATTTCAATAAGAAACGCGTTCACTGGCCTATGGCAAGAGTGATAGAAATTTACTCAGGCAAAGATAATGTAATACGCCTAGCTAAGGTGAAGACCGAAAATGGATTTTTTCTGCGTCCATTGCAAAGATTGTTTCATTTAGAAATTGACAGTACCGAACTTAAGAATCACCCCACTTTTCATAAATCTCTCCAAGAAAATTTAAGTCCTTCGACTTCCGAAAACAAGAATCTTTTACAGAAACCGATGCTCAACCCCAGAGAAAAAGAACCTGTGAAAGACCCTCCAGAACCTACCAGTTCCAGAACCAGTAAAAAGAAGTCCACGACAGATGATCCTACTTCCAGTCCCCCGGTGGTCTCTCGAACTGGCCGTGTGGTGAAACCCCCTCAACGACTTCAACTTGGATTGTTGAGTTCCTCCGATTAGTCGCAACTCAAGGTGGGAGGATGTCGGGAATCCCCCGTTCATTCTTCTGCTTTCAGAACAAATGCCTTTCCAGACAGACGGGCGCCTCTTTTTCGAGAAAGGTGCTTTTTCAGAATCAGAAGCAGAACAGAAAGGACCTCGAATAGAGAAGGGGCTATGCTAAGATCGTCTTGATTACAGACGCCCCGGTACTAAAACAGAACTATTGAAACTTTTAAGAATTAGAATAAATATTTAAGAACTAATGACAATTTAAGACTTTAATGTTAAGAAAGACTTTAATATTTAATTGTAAATACTGTAGATAGTTTTTGTTCTGTTTTCGTTTTTACATGTATGCTAACAAAGCATTAAAAATTATGTTTTCATCTAAGAAGTGCTACATTCATCGAGTTTAGTTTCTTTAATGGATAATAGTTGCCCCATCCACACCCGGACCCTTGGATTAGAAGTTTTCAGGTGAAACCCATCCATATTTTATTATTTAGAAGAATAAATATTTTATCAGAAAATTTAAGTAGTAACTGTAAGAAAGGAGTTAAGATTTGATATATGCTGTATCGGGTCAGTAAGAAGAAAAAGTTTTAGATCAGAAATCTGGTACAGCCATAGTAAGTCAACATTGTACGAACCCTATTGATTTTGGTGAATCTAGCACTTATAGTTTTTTTACAGGGACACAAAGAAAAATTCTTTATCTTTATGGCCTTTGGGACCAAAATCTTAAAAGTGCGACACCTTATTCAATTGATCAAAAAATTTATACACATATTATAGGTCACAGATACCCAATCTGTATAGATTTTGGAGAATCTAGCGCTTATAGTATTTTTACAGGGACACAAAGAAAAATTCTTTATCATTATGGCTTATGGGGCGAAATTTTTAAAAGTGTGATAGCGTCTAAACGCCTTATTAATCTGAGCAAAAAATTTGTACACATGTTATAGGTCACAGTTGCACCAACTGTATACATTTTGGTGAATCTAGCATTTACAGTTTTTTTACCGGGACACAAAGAATAATTCTTTATCATTATGATCTATGGGATCAAAGTTCAGTAACGTTAAATAAAACATCGTGTAATACATGGAGAAAAATACTGAAACACTTTATTATGGTTTTCTCTCTTTTGTTTGTTTAACAACTCCTCTTTCTTTACTTTATCTACAAAATTGTTAATTAACCAATGTTCGGAAAGTCGAGTGGAGTCACACCAGATTTTTTTTATTTTTTATTTACAGTATCTATCGGGGAAAATGGTAGTATATGCATAGTAAAAAGGATTAAAATGATTAAAATTTATTTGTTTATACATATATGAATCTACTTTTTATTTTATTTTATTTTATTACATTGGTCGAATCAAATCGTAACATAGTGTAAATAGCATGGGCTATAAAATACGTGGTTCAAAACTAAAATATTTAATAGATGCTGAGATACAGTCATATTTAAAATCGTAGTTTTTAAATAGTAGCAGACCCCCCCTGTCGTCGATAAATATCCAGATTGGAGTGCCCGAAAAAGATCTTTCTGCAGGCATGGGAAACCTAGACCTGATGCAGTGCGGGCGGGAAAAGAGCTGCCGTAGACAGCGGGTACCCGAAGCAAGGTTTCGAGCAATTTCAGTTTTTTTTTTTTTTTTTAAATAGTTTTTGTCTATAATGTGGTGTAAAAGAATAAATATTAATTCAATTCTTTCGAAAATTCATTTAAATATAGTGACTAGCGAAGCGGGCGTAGCCTGCTAGTAAATTATTAAGCACATAAATTTAATTTTCGTTGGTAGTATTTTGGCACCTCAGTTATTGTTGTGAATCACTCAATTTTATGATGTTTGATTTCATCATCTTTATGTATCATTTATTGCACAGCTGCCAATATTTTAATTTATTCCGGAGTACTTTTAGCCCCGCCTTTATTTCATACCACTTTATTTTAGAAAAATTTTCTGCAATATATAACTTTAATAAAATAAGACAAAATCAGTTTAAAAAAATATGCGGTACGAAATAAAGGCGTTTCTAAAACTACTCTAGAATAAATTAAAATATTGGCAATTATGTTTATTGTTTCTGTCCGCTATTGTTCACTAATATCTGTTGACTTAACATAATTATATATATATATATATGTATACTATAAAGCATAAATTTTAACACTTATTTCAAATATCAACTTTTTAATATATTTTCAGAAAATAAAATATTTATCTCGAAATAAAAATTAAGCTTATAGTTACAAATTATAAATCTGTATATCCTTTTTAAAAAAGTAAATAAATAACCTTCGTTTCTTTCTGTCAAAGCATATTTTAGTGTGAATCTACATAATATTTGGAACTTAAAATTCACAATGACTACAGAGAATACCGAAGAACATATTACAGTTTTATTCTGAGCGTACATAAGTAAAAGATAAATATTTGTTTTCAAATGCATGAAACAAGTATTTTCAAGCAAAGAATTTCTCATTTGTACAACATTTTGTAAATATAATAAAGTCTTGCCTTTTACATGAATTCTTATTTGAATGCATAGACAGATATTTATTTTATCAAATTTAATCTCTTTTTAATCTTTGTAGGTATTCGCGATTAAAGTTTCATAAAAAATTTTACTATGACGAATAGGAAATTATAGGTTCTCATAACAACATTACATGAAACGATTACTTTTTAATTTTTATTTTATTTAATTTAATTTATTTATTTATTTATTATTTTCTACCAAATTAAAAATTATCTTAAAGTAATCTTTAATTTCCTAGGAAAATTCTATAGTTATCTAAAGTAATTGGGCAAATATAAGCTTATGTTCGAAATAGATGTTGAATTTTTGAAGATATTTTACAGACATTAGGCAGATTTACTTTTTTATAATTTTATTATTATTATTATTATTATTATTTTGTCTTCAATCTTAAAACATTTTGCAGATTACTAGTTAAGGAAAAAGTTAAAGTTAAATCTGCAAAAATTTGAAAACATTTAGTGATAATAAAATAGTGATCTAAATACGTTCGTGAATGGTGTGTGAACTCCGATTACGCATTTCTTTGCTTTAATACTAATGGAAATTAAACAAAGCATAAAACTTTGACAACCGTCATCCAAGGCAACTTAAGTCATTGGTGGAACTAAAGTCCTTTTACTGGGTAAATTTTATACGCTAAGTTTGGCAACTTGGTTTGATTCTTAACATTCAAGCAATCAGTTTAATGTTTCAGTGGAATCTTGGCAGTGTACCTGTGAAGTCTCGAACCGTATATGTACGTTTATTTTAGCCTTTTATACCACTTTTATTACTCCATCAGTAACTAACTTGAACCAAATAGTGAATGCTTACTCCTGTCTTTAGTTACCCCATACTTAGTGGTAACTTAAGCTACTATATTTTATTTATTTAATTGTCTTTGTTATAAGAGTTTACATGTTTTAACGTTTGAGTTTAACGTACATATTTTACACATGTAAATACTGAGTGTAACTGTACATCCATGCTTTACAGCAATTAGATAATCTCTAATGTAAAGTCTCTTAAACTGACAAATGCAATAAATTGAACAGTGGCCTAAATAACTTCAAACGAAGTATAAATTTTGTTTCACACTGCGACATTGAAATCCTTTCAAATATCATTTCCACTTAAAAGAAGAATATATAACTCAATTACCATAGGCGCCAACTCAACTGTTTTTGGCGGGAGACTTCAAACCGGAAAATCTTTATTGCTGTTTCCCTCAATATTAACCGTCGAATAAATATATATATAATGTATTCAATTTAAAAATACTGCTGTTAATTCTGATTTAAAAGTTTAAAATGTTGGTAGCTCTGAATTTCTTATACGAATATAAGAAAAAAGTGTATTTTGTTTAAAATTTCAACTGACGTTATCCGGTACGTTGTTCTTAACTTACTTTCTTGAATTTTGCTAAAAATGTTCTGTGTTTTAGTTAAAGATTAACCCTCGCTTTCCCAAGATGTGGTCATTTTGACCTCAATTTGAAGTTGAAATTTAGTTAAGCTCGCCTCATTCAAAAAGTGCGCTAATTCGCCAGAGATAGCAAACGTAACCAGTGGAATGTTGCAACTTCTAAACGATAGAAAAAGGCGCAGTGCGGGTGATTTTCGCCAAACGTGCCAAGCGGCACCTGAAAGCAATTTTTCTTCAGTAACGCCTTTATCTTGAGAAAGCTAAATGTATAGGCTAGATGATCAGCATATCAAGTAAAGCAAACTATTTTCGAAAATAATTTAGCAAAAACTCTCATTTTGACAATATTTGAGACCTCTTTAGATATTTTTTAAAAGATAAAGCTTTGACAAGTAATTATTTATAGTAAAGTTATTAACACGTTTCCTATGCTCTTATTAGAATAATAAAACAAAATTAAAATGATAAAAATAAATAACAACAACAACAAGCTTATGAAAAGTTTAATTTTGGAAATGATTGATGAGAGAATTGTTCATGCATCCTTTATGTGTCATAATGAAATGTTACTCAATAAAGCTTTTAACGTCAATTAAAATTTTCGAAAAAAAGAAATTTCAACACAGATTAATAATAATAAAAAATTATACGTGTCGTTAACTAATGTCAAAAATAGGGACACATTTATCTTATTAGAGATATTAAGTAAATATATCTCTCAGAAATTATTTTTATAAATTACCGATAACAATACTTTGCATAAATTTATTACGATATGTTAGTTTAAAATGGATGGGCATTTATAATTTTGTACATTACTTAAATATATTTTATGCATGGATTGTGCTGTCATGATTTTAATTCACTCCCATATCTTTGCGTGCTTTCATTAATTTGTCTTCAGTATTTTAAAAGCGTAATTCTTTATATAATAATATAGCATTAACATATTTAAAAATTTTACTTTTTAAAAATAGTGGTGGAAAAATAATAAAATATAGTAAAAACATAGGAACGCAGCGACCCCTGAATAAACTATGTCTACAAATTAAAAAAAAAAAAAAATCCTCAGAGGTTGTGGTTGGGTTTTACGTCGCACTAATGCTGCGTAGATGGGCAATTGGCGACGGTCTGGGACACACCCCTAGAGGTATTCCGAAGACATGCCATCACAATTTTGATCCTCCGCGGAAGGGATGGCTCTCCCGCTTTGGTGACCCCCAGAGGTATAATTTTTGATGGGAACATGGAGAACTTTGCGGCCACGATAGATTTTACGTGCACCAGCCACCATTAGTGTACACGACGGTCTTTGGTCGGCTCGATTATTCCAATTACGAGGCCGACGCTCTACTGACTGGGCTACCGCGGCCCAATTCCTCAGAGGAAAAACGAGCTATACTAGCCCTGATTATGGTAAATATTTAATATGATGTTCTAGCATAGCTTCCAACCGTTCCGATTTTGGGCTGTATACCCCAGAACGTGATTCATAGAAAGTCTTCGTAAACTTTTGTAGCAGTTATTCATTATTACATAAAGTGAAAATTTCTGTAAAAAAATACTGGCAGTAAAACATCGAAAAGGTTAGCAGCTACATTCTATACAGAGTTGCTAATTTTTATTATTTATTCCGAAGCATTGTTAGCATTGCCTTTTATTCATGCCACTTTTTTTAAAAGAGAAATTTTTACTTATATAATCGCAGTTATACAGGGTGATTATAATTAGATTTGTGATTTTAAAACGTTCTAACGATTTGATATTTTACCGAAACAATCATGAGACAACGGTTTTTTCTTTCTTTTCTTAGGCGGAGGAAAAAGGAGTTCCAAAATATGTCTATCTGGCATTGTAAGGGTAATGTCAGGGAAAACGCCTAAATGAATTAATTAAATACAGGAAAGTTGTTGGAAATGGAATAGAATAGTAGGAAACAATAGACTCCAAGGGTTTACAAGATTTTTTTTTTTTTTTTAAGCAAAAAGACAAGAATACGTGTTTACAGCGAAAGCAGTGATAGTGACAAGAGAAAAGGAGGAGCTTCATAAAAAAAAAAAAAAAAAAAAAAAAAAAAAAACTCAACATATTTGCCAACATTCTAATTAATATTCTGGAGTGTTGTTAGTCCCGCCCTTTTTTTCACACCAGTAAATTTTCAGAATAATATTATCCAAATGCAATTACGATTAAATAAGAAGAAAAACTCTATAAAAATATACTGGTGTGAAAAAGAAGGCAGAGCTAACAATACTACGAAATATTAATTAGTATGTTGGCAAGTATGCCTCAAAGATGATTAACGGTACATTTTGGAACTATTTTGTTTCCTTTGCCAAACAAAATTCCATCGCCTCACGATTGTTCTGATAAAATATAAAGTGAAAAGTCTGGAAAAATATCAATTTTATTATAATCACCCTGTATTTTAGAGAAAATTACTTTATATATGAAACATAGTTGCCAACATTTTAATTTACTCCGGAGTATTTTTAGCCCCGCCTTTCTTTCGCTTCACTTTATTTATAGAAAAATTTTCTCCAACAAATATAGCTTCGATAAAATAAGGGAAAAAAATTACTATTACAGGGATGGAACACGGGCGCAGAATTCATACCACTATCAATGTAAGAAAATTTTCTACTTCTTAAATCAACGATATTATAGGTAGAGAAATTTCTTAAACGGATTCCGGTATGAATTCTGCGCCCGTGTTCCATCCCTGCTATTAAAAAGTAAGTAGTGTGAAATAAAGGCAAGGTTCAAAGTACTCTAAAATAAATAAAAATGTTGGCAGTTATGTATAAAGTAGTGTGAAATAAAGGCGGGGCTAAGAATGCTCTGGAATAAATTGTAAAAGTTGGAAACTCCGTTCTCTGCTAGGAGTCATGGTCAACTGCGACATATAGGTTGTAAAAAGTGTTAATTCTTTGCAAGCCCATAATATTTTTTAAGTTTTTAACGATGTAGTTATAATAATTTCTGTAGAATTATAAAAGAGATTTTTCTCTAAATCAGAAACTTGAAGTGAGACTGCTTATGTTAACACGTTGAATGCTATGTCAGCCATTTGTGGCTAACACTGAACTTTCCTTTTAGGCTGCGTCAACCACCGGTGGCTGATAGTGCAAAATATGATATGAAGCCGCGTCAACCACCGGTGACTGACAGTGTAAAATATGACATAAAACTAAAAAACTTACATTGTTTTAAGTAATTAGGAATTCAAAAAGTAAAGGCACATTTGTAATTTCTCTTTCCAGGGGTTGGCAACATTGTTAGTGACCAACGCTGAGTGAGTGTAGTTGGCAACACTTTGAAACAACTTGTCACTCTTATTCCTGCATTAGTCGTTGGCACGGATTAAGACTATCTATAGGATGAAAAACAAGATAGGGCAGCCAGCGCGGAAACCGGAGCTTTCTATTCCTCATTAATTCAGCCGAGCGGAGGAAAACGATCCCATCGCCGCCTGCTGTACTATCTTTGAAACTTATCGGAAGAAAGTGAAATCCCGCCCCTTCGGCTTCTGTCCTCATCCGATTTCCGAAAACGACCAATGAACCGCTACAAATTTAAACAAACCCGCTGATTGGTAGATTGTCAAGATCTGTTCGCCCTCTATCTGTAAGTTGAAAATTACTACTTTTCCGTAGCATTCGTATTACATCCTAAACTCTTAATCCGTGGTCGTTGGAGTATAGCTGACCCCATTGGCGATCTGCACCAAGGAGGAAATGAGAGAAGTGATTCGCTTTTTTGTATACGGAAGCTGTAAAATCTGCGGACATTATTCGTCGAATGCAAGCACAGTATGTTGACAGAGCTGTTTAAACAGATAAACCACAGACTAAGGAAATACTTAGACCCGGTCAGACGGCTTTCTTGAATGGGGAAAAGTGAAGTAACTGTAAGGCGCTCAGAGCGACCGGCGGCCATATTGGTACAAGCAAGAAACCAGTAACATTGCAATATGTATATGTAAAAACGAATGCATGTCTGTCTGTTTATCCTTCATCCATTACAACACCATTCATCCGATCGCCATGAAACTTTGTGAAATTGTCGAATACACTCCCGCGAAGATTGCTGGCATAATTTTTTTTTTAATATCGCCCCTCCCCCCCCCCTCAGGGAGAAGGGGGGCAAGAACGGGATTAAAGCATATTTCTTACTTTCTTCTATACGTAATATAGTATTGGATTCGCGAAAATTTTCGACCTCCGTTTTTTGATGGATTTACATGTTTTGGGATGTCCAGAACACGAATTAATAGTTTTTAGAAAATGTCTGTCAGTCTGTCTGTCTGTTTGTATCATTTTTTTGTGGACGCTGTATCTCACGAACCAAAAATAATATGAGTTGCAAAATTAATATGAGTTATTGATAATAGTAATAGTTAACAAGGAAAAAAATTTTGTGCATGTAGGGGCATCGGTTCCCCCCCCCGGGGGGGAAGTACCCCCCCGGGAAATTAAATTTTCAAGATGGGTATCTTTCGAAAGGTCTCGTTGATAATAGTAATAGTTAACTGGGAAAAAAAAATTGTGCATGTGGGGGGCATCGGTTCCCCCCCACTAGGGGGGAAGTACCCCCCCGGGGGGGGCAAAGTTTCAAGATGGGTATCTTTCGAAAGGTCTCGTCAATACCTTTAAAACGAATGGTTGAACCATAAATCTGTGATAATTTAAAACAAAGTTATCGATTTTTTTTACATTTAACAAAAAAAAAAAGAAAAAAAAATAGTTTTTTTTTTTTTTTTTTTTTAAACGAAATTTAACCAAACTTGGTATTTAGTTGGTCTCCGACATAAACTGGTGCTGATTACATTTGGGGATCAATCGCTCAACAGGTGACGCTGTGATCTCATTTTTTCTAAATTTTTAACATGGCAGTATAGGACAAAATGTCGTATAAATGTACATGTTGAGAGTTATTTTTAACTTGTGATTGTAAAATTAATATGAGTTATTGATAATAGTAATAGTTAACTAGGAAAACATTTCTGTGCATGTGGGGACATCTCTACCCCCCTGGGGGGGAAGTACTCCCCACACCAGGGGGAGGGGTAAATTTTGAAGATGGGTATCTTTCGAAAGATCTCGTCAGTACCTTTAAAATGAATGTTGAACTATAAATCTGTGATTATTTAAAACTAAGTTATCGATTTTTTTTACTTTTAACCAAAAAAAAAAAAAAAAATCGTATTTTTTAATTTTTTTTTTTTATTATTGTTACTATTTGAATATGTATTGCTTTTAACAAAAAAAAAAAAAAAAAAAAAAAAAAAAAAAAACAGAGAAAAAAAAATCGTACTTTTTTTAAAAATATTGTTACTGATTGAATATGTATAGGAAAATATAGAAGAAAGTCTTGTGGTGGCCACAACATACTAGTTCACATTTGTTTTATTTCTCAATGAAAAAAATAAATATTCAATATTCTATTCAGCGACGTAATGGTTAATCTGCAACGCTTGTCTGGCAAATGTCTACCACACCTCATAACGCTAAAATAAATATGGAAATTTTTTGTTGATCAAGTATATTTACTGAAACTTACTTGTGAAACGTAATTCCTGGAACCTTCTTAGATGGTCTATTGGTGCAACCATAGGCTGCACAAGCCATTTTTCACGATTTATAGCCTCCTTTACAATTAATATAGAATAATACCAATACGATTGTATGAAAAACGCATTAATGTTTTGCTTATACCAATGTGGCGGCTCGGTTACAGTTGAGACTTCACTTTTAGAACCGCCTTGCCCGGTCTAAGTATTTCCTTAGTCTGTGAGATAAACAGAGCTCTTTATCGCGAAGAAAGATCCACGATTGGATAGAGCGTTTCAAACAGGGAAGAACTGGCAAGCCATCGACGAAAAACCGAAAAACTTTTTTTCTGAAGGAAATCAAAAACTTTTGAAATGTTGGGAGAAGTGCACTGAAGTTCCATTAGGTTATGTAGAAAAATAAGGTATGTTTTAGTTTTCTGTCATTAGAATAAGTACAGCTTTTCTCAAATGTGCCTTTACATTTTGAATTCCCCTCGTATATGTGGCAAATTCTTTTTTAAAAATACTGGTAATAAGTCTGATTTAAACATTACAATAGTTGGCAGCTATAACTTTTTTCTATAGTTATATGTATTACATATTTTTTAAGAAAATATTTAATGATAAGTTAGGAACAAATTCAAAATATTAAGACATGTTCCACCAATCCCATAGCATTTAAAAAAAAAAAAAAAAGTATAATCTGTTTTATATTATATTTTAAAAGTTTTTGATGAAAAATTTCTCTGTAAACAATCCCATTAAAAAAAATATATTGGTTCTGTTTTAAATGGAACGAGTTAGAAAAAGGTCTTTCATCATACATGCACTTTTAGGAAATATTTAATTTTGTACAAGCGAAATATAATTATATAGTGAAATATAATTCAACTATTCAATAAAAAGGATTTATTTGTGAAAGAATATTTTTTTATACATCTGTTTAATTGAAATTATTATTATGATTATTATTATTATTGTAAAAATATTTCTTTCCTTCTTAATTTTTTTTTTATAAATCTGTAATGAAGAAAACTCATATATATATATATTTTTTTTTAAAGACAAAAAAAAAAAAAAAAAAAAAAGGCTTTTAACGATTTCCAGTTATAGCACATTTGTAAAATCTTATTCCATGCGTTTAACAAATTTAGCTTTCAGATATATATTTTTTTTAAAGTTTTCTAAGCATACTAAGTATAAATTTATTTAATTATTTTGATTTTCTAATTCATAACAAGTTATTTACCATAATTTGAATTCGCATTGTTCAGACTTCAAGAGTATATGATTCTGTGGAGGCTATGATGCTATACATACATGCATACCTATAAAAGTGCATATACATGTATACATACATTTATATATATACAGGGTGATCAATTTAAAAGAGTACCCATTTGTTTTGTATTATCCGCATCTAGAATAATCATACTTGCCAACATATTGATTAATATTCCGTAGTATTGTTAGCCCCGCCTTTTTTTTTTTCACACCAGTATCTTTTTAGAGTATTTTTTTTCTTATTTAATCGTAATTGCATTTGGAGAATATTACTCTAAAAATTTACTGGTGTGAAAAAGGGGACGTTGGCAAGTATGAGAATAGTATTTGTAGCAAGAATTTTAACATCATTAGTTATTTAATATGCATTAAATGTGCGGGTATCGTTTCTTTTTTCATTTTCTAAATTCGAAAACTCGTTTTTTAAACATAATTTTGCTTGAACATTATTAGTAATTTTTAATAGGATTCTGCGCAAATGATTTGGGTAAATCCTCTACTTCCTTCAACGCTTCTATTTATTTATTTATTTATTTTTATTTTTTTATTTTGAAAACTCATTGCTTAAGATTATGAATGACAACAATAAAAATAGTCTGCATGAACTAATTCTTAATGAAAGCGGCTCATTATTTTGTGGGGTTATCTGAAAGATAGGGTTTTCCAAGTCCTGCAAACATCGATGAATTAAAACAAATCATAACTGAAGAAATCTCTTTAGTAACACCAGCAGTGTTGCGAAGGGTGTCAAAAAACTTGGTTCGACGTGTTCATAAGGAATAATAATATAAAGATAATTGAATTAAATTATGTTTTTCAAAAATGAAATTATCACGGGATTAAGTAACGTTGTGCGTGTACATTTCTGTTTCACCTCACACACACACACAAAAAAAAAATTGTTACAGTCCAACAGTGTTGTAGATTGTCACCCACACTTAAACAAGGTTCAAACAATTATACTTCAGTGTTAGAGTTGCCACATCTGTCAGATTTAAGGGTAATAAGAAAAAACGAATGGGTACTCTTTTAAAATAATCAGCCGGTATATATTTAATTTGTAAAAATATCTGACATACTTATACACTGTTAAAAATAATAGTTCAATGTTCCACCCTAAAAATGGTGTAAATTGGAGGAATTTAGCTGCAACCAACATTTTAAGAAATTTGGTGCTTTATATTTCACCATTTTAGAAGTGAAATTTGAATAGTAAGAACCAAACTATTAAAACAGTTTTTGTGCTTAAAATAGCATAACAAAACTTAAGCACCAATTTTTTTAAAATGTTGGTCGCAGCTAAATTCCTGTAATGTACACCATTTTTAGGGTAAAACATTGAACTATTATTTTTAACAGTGTAGTGAATTGAGATGTTGCAGATCATTTACAGTTAGTATATACTGAACATAATATAAATATGATTAATCCTTTGCACTCGAGAGATGACTCTCACTCACCATGTGGTTTGATGCTTCAACTCGAGAGGTGACTTCTGCTCATCACTTGGTTTGCTGCGGTAACTCGATGCGCGGCAGTAACTGTTTACTTTTAGTTTCTTCGACGCGGGTTCCTACGCTCTTTCTGTATAATCTTATGCGATAGATAATCACTTGCGATATTTGAAAACATTAGTCTACCAATCAGTGGCGGCTCGTGCACCGAAAATAGGTGAAGAGGCACACTGTATTTTACACTGTATTCATTTGTAGAATATAAATTTACATTTAAACAAGTATTTTTAGTTAATTTTAGTTAAGACAATACTTAATAAAAATTATGCATTAAAAATACTTAAATATTATTTTTGAGCTCTTCACCTATTTTCGATTCACGAGCTGCCACTGCTACCAATTAACTGGAGATTTTCGCCAGCCACGCGATCAAGCCTCGACTTCAACCTCCGATTCCGAAGATATCCGCTTGAATGGAAATATACACAATATTCTAACAGGAGTTAGGAAGGACTTCAAAGTCTGTTCTCAGAGAAATTATTCAGGAAAAAGGCCTCGAACGGCATATTATTGTAATACTTGCCCCGACAAGCCGGGCATGCATCTTGGGAATTGTTATATGAAATATCATACTCAGAAAAATTACAGACTAATATTTAAGAAATTATGTTTATAAAGGTGTAAAGATACACAAAATGTTAAAATATAAAAATTTGATACATTAATTTGTGTGTGTAACGGTTTTAAGTTACTGGTAAGAAATGCTTCATAAAGGCTGCGAAACGTCTCGAGTTGCTGGTGCGCCGCCCGAAAAAGGCCCCGAGTGCAAAGGGTTAAAACAGAGTGTCGGTATTGGAGTTTCATCAGTTCGAATTTCCCATAAATTCGAGTTATTAATATATATATATATATATATATATACCTGTTTTGATACTTTGAAAAGCAATGTATTTTTAACATTTTCGAACGTAGTTGAAAAGCGTTTAGGACTTCGGTTTATCTGTCCGTCCATCTGTCTATACATGTTCTAATTTCCACAAGTATTTGCCGAATGCCTTGAAAGTTATGTATGTTATGTTCTTTAGGTTCAATATAGCATATTTCCTATTTAAAATGGTGTAAGTAGCACTAATGGTTTATACAGGGACTAACAAAAATATTTTAAAGTATTACAGTATATTAGAGATTTTCATTTAAACCTTGTCTTTGAATGCTTTATGTCTGTACAAAGCATTAGGAAATTAACATACATTATATAGAAGTAGATAAGCATGTTTCTCATTGAGTTGGATTTGGTTAGCATGAATTATTATTTTATAGGCCTCATAAAAAGTGATGTAAAATCATAATATTTCAGATATAATTCATATATATTTAGAGATGATTTAAGAGGCACTTTTAACATTTTACATCGAAACGAGAAAGGGTTTACTATATCGGTTTGACTGTCAATCTGCTTGTCCTTCTGTCTCTCTTTCGATCCACTTCTCAGTCTTTCCTCGCCCTAATTTATTTAAATATTTTCTGAATGCCTTGAAATTGATGTATAATATTCACTGTGGTATATTTTCTATTAAAATGGCTTACGCTTAGCACAACTAATGTGCATACAGGAGCATCTAAAGGAATATCAGTACATTAAGTTCTATGAGAAGAATTTTTACAAAGATTATTTTAATATATTTGTATTAAATATAATTGAATAAAGTTAAAATTTGCTATTCATATACACAAAACACAGCTGTCTTACAGTATGATTAGTATGATGTACGTGGCTACACAAAAGTATTCGGATACATTTGAGGATATAATTGGAAAATGATATGCATTTTAAACATTTTTCACCAGTGTTTATCAGTGTTTATGATTTCGGTTCATCTATCTTACTGCCTGCCTGCCTGCCTGTCTATCCGTACTTTAACATCAATTAATTGTTATCGAGTATTTTTAAAATGACGTATGTTATTCATGTTCTCGATTCAATTTTCTATATTGAACATTGGGTAAATAGCACAAATGAATTTTGTAGAGAGACTTACAAAATTTTTCGATGCATTACAGTCTATGAGAGGTATTTGTAAAGCATATTTCATATTGGTTTATACTATTAATATTATAGCAACTTAATATAAATAGTTTCATTATTAACATACATTGTTTTCCGTATAATTAGGTATGGTTAGCATAACTGTTTAGTTTATAGGTTCCATAATCTCGTATAGACACATTATGGGATATAAATGAAAATTGGTCAATGTTTTTTAAGTTTGTTTTCTTTTAACTACAGTATAAAGTCCGTATATACAGACTTTAGTTGATATACAGGATTACAATAGTAATTTTAAACACTTAAAATAATGTAAAAAAAAAAAAAAAAAACTATTTTCGTGGTGTTTTACTATATGTTGCCTTTTGGACAAATATTATAATCTGTCACACTTTAGTTATTTATTTTAAATACCGCACATGGAACTACAGAAAAAATAACTATTTAGCAATAAATAATTTTGCATATGTGTCGCGTATTTTTTGATATGCAAATTTGTTAAATAAGCCCTGCTATTTAATTTTTTCTTTATTTATATATCTCTTTATTTTAAATATTTAATTGATGACAACGCAATCCCCCTAGGTTTTTCGGCAAAGCAAATATATGATCTCTCATAGAGAAATTCCGCCAATCAAAATTACTTGCTTTTGGTCTACTAATAGATGGGATGATGTTATGATCTCCTGTCTTCTTTGTAAGATGAACACCATCCTTGGCCTTGCTCTCCTGCATCTCTTTTACCTAACGGACAATGTCATCTGTGATCGTTGTCGTATGATGGATACCATAGAGCATATTCACTTCTCTTGTGCACGATACCAACAGAACCGTATTCAATATCTTAACGCGATGCTGGATAGAAATGACTTTTCCCGTCTTTTTATAGAAATTTTGTTACTTAAGAGATTTTTGTCTGTCCAATCTTGCTTTTTTCGGGCCGCGGTAGCCCAGTCGGTAGAGCACTGGCCTCGTAATTGGAAGATTACGGGTTCGGTACTCGAGTATGTGAAAGACCGTCGTGTACACTAATGGTGGCTGGTGCACGTTAAATCTGTCGTGGCCGCACTGTCCTCCATGTTCCCATCAAACATTATACTTCTGGGGGTCACCGAAGCGGGAGAGCCATCCCTTCCGTGGAGGATCAAAATTGTGATGACATATCTCCGGACCACCTCCAGAGGTATGTTCCAGACCGTCGCCAATTGCCCATCTGCGCAGCACTAATGTGACGTAAAAAAACCCAACCCAACCAACTTGCTTTTTTGCATTTAACTAATCGATTTTGAAGAAGAGATTAACTAATTTGCAAAAAAGATGAACTGATCCTTTAATTGTTTATTATTTTTTGGACAATTGAGATAACATCCTTAGCAGCTTTAGGTCTCAAAGCAACTCGCCTTTACCACCACCAAATAATAATATAACATTATTATTCGGCATAAAGAATTAAATAGAGAAGAAATTTCTTTCATTATTTTCCTTATATAATAAAAAATATCTATGACTTCTTGACGCATCATATAAGAACAAACCTAAATACTTAAAGTTTTCATTATTCAGTTGCAACCGTTCAAGGTGGAAAAAATACATTTCATTCTTTTAACCAATAGATGATATTTCAGATAGCGGAATCATTTTCACAATTTATGTATTAAAATGAAATCAACTATTAATTTTTTTTTTTTTTTTTTTTTTTTTTTTTGTTAGTTATTCTTTTATTTAACTTATTAAATAGTTTTCTTTAATTTTATGATTTCTTTGCTATATATATATATATATATATTTTTTAAACAACTTCTGTATTTTGGTTTAGATGTACTTATTTATTTATTTATTTATATTATTTATGTATTTATTATTATTATTTTTTATAATTGGAATGCCTACCGACCAGATTTTTATTCGCGACGTTTTGCATTAATTTTTATGTAATAACTTTCTCCCTATTTGATTGAGGAAGCTTACAGAAACTTACTAGATTATACAGTGGTGAAAGAGCCATGGATGAAATAAGTTACAGAAGCAACACGGATTTTTCATTACTGCTTTAAAGTTTTTCCCATCTATCATTAATTTCATTTATTGTAAGTACTCCAGGTAAAATTTAGAAAGCCCCACACGAAGGGCGCTCTCTCTCAGACCTGGGACCCTCGCACAGTCAGTTGGACTTTTTCTTAAACACCAACACCAAAACTCCAGGTAAAATATGTTTTGTTTTATTTTTAACTAGCAAACCCGTGCGAAATTTTCGTATTTTATTTCTTTTCTTATTTACCTTTAAAATTTGAAACCTGTAAGTATTATACCAATTTTACCACCTAATTAAAACTTCGATTTACCAGAAGCCAAATTATTATTATAACCAAATAAATACTATGTAATAGTGAAAAACCAGAATCATTCAAAGAAAAGTTTCAAAATAGAATTCAAAGGTTGACGACTGAGTTTTCATACTTCCGTAGGCAGTACAGTTTTAGCACCATGACGCTTTTTAAATTTTTATCGCCAAGAATGAAATGGCATTATATTTATTTTAGCATAATTAAAAAAAAAAAAAAATATCCGAGTGCTTAAATATTGTTCATTTTTAAATATTATTTTTTTATCCTCGCGTATTTTATTAATTTCACCACTATCGTATCGTTTTGACAAAAATTAAATGGAATTGGTCTACGTTAGAGAAATATTATATAGATTATATTCATAGCATAAATATGTAGGGTATGAGGGAAACAGGAAACTAATGTTCATAGTTAATTTAAGATTGGGCTTAAATGATGCATCCAGCCATGATGTGAATTTTATATAGTTTTTAATACGAAAATATAAAAATTCAGTTTTATTAAAATTTTTATAAAGACCATAACGAATATTTTCGTTAGAAAAAATACAACACCTAACTTAAAATTTAAATAATGAATTTTAGAGCATTGTAACTATCTTCTTTAGAAATATTAGTTAAACAACAATTATCGAAACTTCCATCATTATTTTTATTTACTGACTGACAGAAAATGTTAATAAAACTTAACATGAAGCATAAGTTTTTAAAACTTTAATGGAAGACATTTTCAAATTTTTAATTTGTTGAAACATAAAAGTCGTATTGTATTAGCAATAAGTGCACCCCTTTTTTCAAGTTTATATTAAAAGCTTTTATCATTAGTCATTTCTGGCATTAGTCTATCAAAACATTTCAAAAACTTCTATTTTTACTTTCTATTTTCGAGGATAATGACTTATGACAAGTTATTCAGACATTGTAAGAAGCATTTTAGTTGAAGTTGTTGACATTTTTTAAAAAATGCTTTAATTATTGTGACTTTTAAAAAACATATTTTAACTAAACATATTTGTATTAATGATTAATGACATATATCTCAAAATATAGAAAAATGAAATGCTGAAAATTTTTGAAAGCTAAAGACTCTTTAATGAACGTTCAAATCCCTGCTATCAATCACTTAAAACTTATATTGAAGTTCACAAATAAAAAAGAGAGAGAGAGTATTATAAATTTTTCAAATTATCAGTAAAAGAAAAATTCACGCTTGTCAATATTATTTTTAAAAGCTCTTAGTTTATGTAATACCTTTATTTTCGTGAATATTACAGTGTATTTAAGTGAAATTAAAAATTTTTGTATTCACCTTAATCTAAATTTACTTTTAGGTTTTGACCAAAATATGATAGATGCTGCGGTTTTGTGTACATCATACATCACTGATGTCATTTTTTTTTTTTTTTTTTTTTTTTTCATAAATCACATTTTTATTGTGAAATTATCTTTAATTAATTACTCATCATTATTAAATGTGTCAAAGGACTTTATGGCAAGATTTTTTTTTTTTAAATAAGAAAACGCTTGATATTTAATAAGAGATGTAATTGCTTCAAATTATTTATAAACGTGGCATTAATATAAAACATGTTTAAGAACTTTAAAGTTTGACTTTCAGATTAAACAGCAGTTACATGTAATGGCGCTTAAATCATTAGTATAATAAAAATTTTACGATAGCATTATTTTGAGGAAATGTTAACCCTTTAAAGAGCAAGTTACTTTTGCTTCATTAAAAGAAAAGCTACCAGAATTTAGGATGATGTTAGAAGAAAAAAAGGCAAATGAAGTTTTTCGTATAAGTTATATATATGTAAGATCTTGGCTGGGCGTCTAGAGGTGGGGTCAATGATGAGATGCAAATTAAATAACGTCACATTTATTTGAAGATACACAAAACACAAATAACACATAAATATTAATGTAACAGCAGAATCACTATTAACCCACTACTGGTTCTTTGGCTTGATACACAGAACTAAGCTCTCTTCATTAGAATATCACAAAGCAACATTTAAGAACCTACTCGTACTTTAATACACAAAAGCACCTACGCGTGCTATCAAATAGTGCGATTGAAGTAATGAGCCCTCCATGGCTCTACTCAACTACTCAGAGCGTTTCAAGCTCTAATTAAAAGAAAATGACCACATCAGCCTTCACGCTGACAGTCTCAACAGCTTTCCATTGTAGCCGCATCCCAACTTTCTCTTCCGCTTGTCGGATCATTCCCTGGATACATCCGAGACAGCGCCATCTGTTGACTGTGCAAGTAATTACTTTCCACACACACACACAAATATATATATACATAAAAAAAGGTTAAAAAAATGTGGGACGAGTTTTTTACACTTGAAAATTTAAAAATAAGTGGGATATAATATATTCTACCAACCTTCAAAGGGTTAAGTGACATTTAAGGCGAGCAACTGCTTTAAATATAATATAGCAATGAATAATTCTTATTCTTACTAAATCTCATCGTCATCTTTTCGTGAATAAAAGTTATAAATTATTAACCCCTTACCTGCCGGGAAACATTTACGAGTTTCGCTTTCCAGTGCCACTATTTTCTCTCAACTCTAAAATGGGTAATTCTTTCGAAAACGCTCTCAAGATCACTTTCACGGTTATTTTATTGCATTACGAAGCCGTGTCAGTAGTTTCACTGGTGGCAGTACAATACAAAGGATAGTACTTTGGAAATACAGGGCATTAATAACTTCGTGCTGGTCAAGTTTCTAAAAAAAAAGTAATGTTTTGTATTATGTTGACAAACTTGAAGTTATATATCTATATTAATAAAATCAGACTTTTATTTCTAAATTTTTCAGAATTAAATAATTTAAAAATGACTTCTGAAAATTTTCTACCTATCTCTCTGTGTGTATTGTTGTGTATGTATGTCTGTAACACTATTTTTGTCCGGGTATCACGTGAGAACGACTGGACGACACTTGGCAGGGACTTAGATCATTACGCAACTTAAAATTATATTTATCGAACATTTCAAAATTTTGATTAGATTTAGCGATATATCTAAAAAACGCTTGCGCCATAAGTCTTTTGTCAGTTAAATGCTTTGAATGGAAAAAAAATATATATCTTTACGTTTTAGGCATCAGAGAACTCCTAAATGGTTTCAGAATATTTTCTCCGTGTGCATAGGAGGGATAGAGGTATATAAAACATTTTTTTAATCGACAGAGTATCACGTGAAAATGGATGGATGGAATTGTCTGAGGTTTAGGTCTGTACCCAACTTAAAATTATATCCATAGAACACTTCAAAATTTTAACTTACAGATTTACAGATATCTGCAAAAAATACTTGGGTAACCGATTAAAATTTATATCTAGGTATTTAGATATGTTAAAATGACTGTATTGAAAAGAAAAAAAAAAAAGAGAGAAAAATATTTTTTTACTTTTTTATTTGTTGTTAATTTGTTTTTTTCATGTAAATTCTGCGCTGTCTTACGCAAACGCTACCTTTTCTTATTTTTTAAAATGCTCTTTAAAATTTATATTCTTCTTTAACAGTTAGATTGTTTTGTACATAAAACGTATTTCATCGCAAGCAATGGTGATTCACAGGTAAGATAAGTCCACTATCCAAATTTGGTACGAATTAATTCACTATTCAATAAAATATCGTGATGGGAAATCCTCAAGTAAAATCGTAATTTAAAATGGCCGCCACTTGGAAATAAAACGGCGGAACAAGTGGACCAGTTAATTCTCGCAAAATATTTGATAGAGAAATTCGCTGTCGAACTTTGGTTAGAATTGATTCAATATTTCGAAAATTATCGTGATGTAATATTTTAAAAAAAGTCACCACTTTAAAACATAATGACTGACCAAACTGCCTAGCAAACTCATCCAAGATAAACTGACATCTAAATGAATTGTTCAACTTTGGTTCAACTTATTTCCGTATTTTAAAAGTTATCGTAATGAGAAATTTTCAAATGGCAACTTGATTTCAAGTAATCCCCTTAATTTAAGAAATCTGCTATTTTGAAACAAAATGGCGGATCAAGTTCATAATTAAACTTGGTAGAGACCTTTATATGGTCTATGCATACATCAAAATTTAAGCAGTCTTAAACACGCTTTTTGTAATGTGGACTTGGAATATTTAAGTAGACGCTACTTGTAAACAAAATGGCAGAGCCCCTTGCTTAACGAACCCATGAAAGATATTTGCGTCGAAGTTTATTTCATGGGTCAATTTATAAAAAAAACAACTTAATCAGCACAACTATAATTGTTAGTGTATTTATTGTACTGGAAATCTGAAAAAATTACTAGCCCCGAAATATTATTAAAATTTTTCTCACGATTGTTTTGTAATTAGTGTCGTTTTACACAGATTTTTATTTACAATACATGACGTTTTATTTACTGTGTCATATGTTTAAAGTGAATATTTTCAATTTAACATTTTTAAAGTAAATAATTTTACTGGTCTCATTATATATTTTTTCAATTAAATTTATCCTGCTGTAATACAATGAAAATAATTAATTATACTGAATGTTTTTATTTATAAATTGTACATTAAAATGTGATTATAGTTTTAAAATAAATTTAACATTTACCAAAAAGAATACGAAGCTATTATGTTACTTTTTTTCAATCTTGATATATTACTAAGCTGTGAATCTTACGTAAATCTTCTAGATGTGTTTAGTTGTGTTTTTCCTGTAAAGCCATTTATTTTATCATTTACAAATCCTAATGACTCTGCAGATTTAATATATTTTTGTGCTGTAAATATTAGTTCCGTTGAGTACTTTTAATTTTCAATTCGGGAAAAAGAATTTATTTTGCTATTTAGAAGTCCATTACTCAGCAAAAGTTCGCAGTTTATCTTATCATTTCGTTTAACATTGATGATTTAGCTTAAAGAGATTTAGTAGTTTTGAAACAAGAGTAATAAAAGTTCTACCAATGAAATGATTTTGTGTGAAATAGTGGCATTAAAGTATTTTAATATTAAACCTCTTTTAATATAGAAATATCCTGTCGAGTAATTTCACCTAAGTTGAATTTTTATCAAAACATTAAAGAGATGACAATCTCTGATACATTTATTAAATGATGTCAAAATACATAATTTGGCTTAAACTACTGAGTAAAATGTTGAGATTAAGTATGTGCGTCTATATTTTTATTTGGAGTTTACTCTTAATTTTAAAAATGTGAAATATGTTAGTAAGAAAGGAATTTTAAAATTAAAGTTATTCCAAGTGCGCATAATACATTTTTGTAAATCATAGCTAGGAATTTTTAAGTGCTGAACGTCCTAATCATAAAGGATTAAATATATATTTTTTAATTATTTAATTTTAACGTTATTCTAAAATGCTCTTAAAATATTAAAATACTGTTTAAGAAAGATTTGAAAGAATGATAAATTAATGTAGAGAGAAGATTAGAACTAAAGTTTGCACTCTCTTAAGCTTAAAACAATTATTTTGCTAATACGTGTGTAATAGCTATTACTGACTTTATTAAATACTAATTTTAACTCAAAATTATAAGCGTAATATAGTACTATGTAATTTAGCTACAGATAGCGAATAAATTTTAAAAAATGCGATTGAAAATGCTTATGTTTTTTACAACTTAATTGCGATATTTTATTTAAAATACTTATATTTATTTACAAGAAAATGCCCCTATTTGTGTAAAAGTTTCGATAAATTAAAATTTTTAAATTTCTACAAATTAAAAGTTTTTTTTAAAAATTAATTTTAAACAAATGTTTTTTCATCTTCGATTTCTAATTTAAATTTATATGTAGGGAACCATATTTTAGACAGTAATATAAAGTAATAAAATCGAAACTGTTTCGGACAATGCTGAAAAACATTAAGCCTCAATAAGTTGTTCTTGGAACCGATTCAAAACTCAGTAAATACAATTAACTGTAACCAAAAAAAAAAAAAAAAAAAAAAAAAAAACTGAAACATACAAAAATGTTTTAAAAATTCGTTTGCATAATGAAACATAACATAAAAAGAACCGAGTTAAACAAAAATGAAGTTGAATATAATTTTTTTGAAAAATAGTTTACAGGCAGATATATTTTTTCTATTTTAATTTACACAAAGTGTAGCTTTTGAAAGAAAAAAAAAAGTTTCATAACGATGTTTTCAAGTACTTTATATTTTTGTCAGACCAACATATTTCAAAGAAAAAACCCTTTTTTTTTTTTTTTTTTTTTCTTACGAATTTTTAAAAGATATTACATACTTACTGTCATTTAAAGTTTTAAAATTCTTTATGACATATTTTTAGTCACTAGTCTCATATGAGAAATATTTCATTATCATTAAAAGCTCTTAGAAAGTTTTGCATAACGAATATACAAATTTTTCTTTTGACAAAGAAATATAATTCTTCTAAGAACTATAAATAAAAATGATAGGTACTGAATATTTTTTATTTAATGTTTCTTTTACGAATAATATACTTTTTTTTTTTTTTTTTTTAGAAATACGTTTTAACAATGCCTAGAGCACTTCTCGAGGAATATTAAAAGTAATAAATTTACTCTTATATATATATATATATTCGTTTCAGAAATATATGTAATTTTAAGAAACAGTATAAAATTGTGTTAAATTAATTTTTTTTTTATTGTTATTTGCACATTTACTTACTTTACATTTCCCCCCACAAAATATTCATTCTTTCACTTATTTAGTATCCTCTACAAATGTAGAATATGCAGAATTATCTAATAATGCCAAAAGTATTAGAAAAAGAAACCCCTATTATGTTGTGGATATCACACAACTTCTTTTGAATCTTTCTACATAACAGCTCCACGTACTGTTTAACATGATTAAATATTCAATCCTAGCTTAAAGAATTTACATATGCAGTTTAGTACAGTTTTAACCATAAACGACAGAGTATCAGATAGAGCCATACTGAAAATAACAGAAGTTGAATAATATTTGCATCATCTGATGACCTATATGAAATTTAGAAAACTTTCTTCTTCATAATGGCAGTCTTACATATTAAGTTTGACGTATTTATATGCTGTAGAAATTGATTTCTAGTTCGCTAGTAAATTAGCAGCTTAGCATCACCACCAGCCGGCTCATATACACAAATTTAATCAGTATCCTCTTTCATAATGACTATACCTGTACTGATAAGTATAAAGGATTAAAGTCCATATTCTTCATTTTTCAGGAGACGAAAAATAAAGTTAAACTAACTAAAAACTAATCAGAAGAATCGATTAGGAAAAAGGGATTATGTTGATTTATACCCTTTATACCGTTCAGTGATTGTCATCCTTCAATTAATAAAGGGAAAAAAATGAATTAAATATTTTATACAAAGATTAATGCTAAATTTCTGATTTGAATCTTTTTTAGCACGACTTTATTAGCTTCACCTGAATGTATGTTTGTATGTATGCTTGTATGTAACCGCTCTGGGAGCAAACAAAAAATCTATATTGTAAAAGAAGACCTTCTCTACGTGAGCGCTTTGGCTGTGAGGTAAAGCTCCGCGCTACGAACCCAAAGGTCTAGCGTTCGAGTCCAGTCAGGGGAGATTTTTTAAAAATGGTTTTTGTTTAATTCTAAATTATTTTAATTCAAGATTTAAATGTATGTAAATATTATGGTGTGTCACTCACACGATTTTTTCTTACCCTGCATTTTAATAGTAAGATAGATATTTTGTGCTTTTTAGTTCACATTTCTATAAAAGCGTGTTCCTTAATTTTTTAAAACTATAATATTATTATTTACCAATGAATTTTCTCAAAAACTAAATAACATGGATTTAAATCCTTTGTACCTATCGATAGAGATTTTTTTTTTCTGGGTTTGACTATGTACTTAACTCAAAATCGACACTTTTGGACTTAAACCCTTATACTTATCAGTACAGACATTAAATTTGATGCAATTACATGGGCTAGAAGCGAAAATATACACATATCAAATTTGATACGATTGTACACAATAGAAAGTCAGATATAGGCTTTCAACACAAGGAAGAAAAAATCCCAGAATAATAATGCCATATCTTTGCACCATAAATATATAGGCAATAATTAATATCAAGTTACAAGTACATGTAAATTTTTATAAAATTTTGTTCATTAATTACAGAGCTAGAAACGTCACAAAATTTTTGCCTCAGACACACAGACTGGGAGACAGACAAATGCTTTCTAAAAATGGCCAAATCGTTTTCAGTACATTTAAAAAATATGTAAATCTCTCGAAATCCGGAAGTTGAAAACTTTTAAGAATAATAACACTGCCATCTATTGAATACAGAATACAGTAAATATCAGTTAAAATAAGAAATAACCGCTTTTGCTTAAAAATAACCAATTTTTAACAAAATGTTTGTTTTTCAATAAATTAATAGTCCTTTTCTTTTTTGAACAATTTATGTAAAGCAATATCTCAAGAAGAAATTGCTTGATCATTTACAAACACACACATACACACACACACACACATGATAAGTAGACTTCTCAAAAGTTAGATTAAAGTGTGGAAAGTGGATCTAGCTTATTTGAAGGAATTTTCTAGTTCAGAAAACACTTTACAAAATTTGTTTCATCATTTTATAATTTACGAGGTTTTGGAAATTGTTCAATAGAAAATTTCTTCTCCACTGAATTGACACCTACGGTTTCTTGACCCTCATAGAATGTGAAGTAATGAAATAAAAATAATAAAGCTTTAAAAATATCCTGTTATTTCATCTTTAACTCTCTGACTGCCCTTGAAAAGCTCAAAATTGTAATGCGATTTTCACTGCATAACCTTTTAAATTTATTAAAAAAAGGTTTTAATTCAACTTGAGATTAAAAACATAACTGTGTACATCCTAATAATCATTATAACTATTGTAAAAACCCTCAACCTTGAAAAACAAGCTAAAAATTCATAACTATATAATTTTTAATTATAAGTGTATTGAGGAGAAAAGAGCAGCTCAGTGACCGGACATATCCATACTTGCCAACATCTTAATTAACCCTTATCGCTCGTATGTCCCTTCTGAGGGGACATTAAAAAATTGCGCCACGCCTTAAGGTGTTCTTCTGCAAATGAAATGTTATTTTTCTAAAACGTGTAACTATAGGCTACCTTTCGGCTACCGGAAAATTTTAACAGAAAGATTTATTTTATTTAATAATGAAGTAAAATAAAACAAATTATTACAATTTTTCGGTAGACAAAAGGTAGTAAGTTGGAAACTATACGTATGATGTTTTAAAGGAACGTCAAAAGGCGTGTGTTACTGTTCAAAATAGGAAAATATGCCGAGCGTTAAGGGTTAATATTCCGTAGTGTTGTCAGTCCCGCCCTTTTTTTCATACCAGTAAATTTTTAGAGTAATATTCTCCAAATCCATTTACGATCAAAAATGAATAAAAATACTCTATAAAGATACTGGTGTGAAAAAGAAGGCGGGGCTAATAATACTACGGAATATTAGTTAGTATGTTGGCAATTAAGTATAACTGTCGGTGGTGGTCAGATGGTCAATATGAGTTTCAGAACAACATGTCTATGTGTAGATCACAGTTGCCAACATCTTAATTTATTTGAAGCATTTTTAGCTCGGTCTTTAAACCGCACTGCTTTATTCATGGAATATTTTTTCTCCAATACAATAAAATAAGAAAATAAGATACGATAAAATAAAAAAAAGATACTCTTAAAAAAAAAAAAAAAAAATGGTTTGGAATTAAGGCGGAGTTAGGAATACTGCGCAATAAATTAAAATATTGGCAACTCTGTATATATGTATAAACTTTGTGGAGATTAAATGTTTTTCATTCTTACATAAGTTATGTTATTTAACTTAATAACTGAATACTGCTATGCAATCACTTTTCAGTTTCTTTTTCTCAAAAAAGGAATTTTTTTTTTTTTTTTTAATTCTTTACAATTTTTTCTTTTTATTTTAATACGTTTGTGTTATCAGAAATCTCAAATAGTTTTTCGTTAATTTACAAAGAAATTTATGGAACTGAGATAAAATTATACATTTTGTAAATATTAGCATTTGAAAATTCATTGGAAACATTTTTTATTCTCTGTTGTTAACTATTTACATAGAAATGACGATTTAACAATTGTGAATTGTTTTGTTTTATTCCGTGTTTTTAGAGAGTTATATAGAATTAATTATACTTTAACAAAAATTTGTCATTGAAATAAATTTTATTATGCATTCAAAATAATAATAATAATAATAATTTTGTGCAACTTTTTTTTAAAAAATAAGTTAAACATTTAAAATAATAAATCATGTTATAAAATGAGTTTGCAAATTTATGTTCCATTTATTCTTTCACTAATAAGAATTATTTATTTTGTTTCTCTAAAGAAATTAATTTTCTAAGAGTAATTTAAGCATGCTGTGATTCTTTTCAAATAAACAATGATTATTGCTGTCACCATAATATAAAAATTTAGATATTCATAAAAAATATAAGAATGTTATTTAATATTGGCAGATTTTTGGTCATCTTTTAAATATACAGATAAATTATTAAAAAAAAAAAAAAAAAAAAAAAAAAAGTTTTCTCATATTGAAACCCTTGTACATTTTCCGAAATTCACGCTTTTTTTTTCTTTTAACATGGGAGAAAAGGCAAATTTTTGCAAAAACGTGTTTCACAATTAAAATAAATTTTTTTTTTCTGTAAAAATGCCAAGTTTTTAAAGTATAATTTATGATACTTTATGATCATCACTGACTGTGAACATTCTACTTTGAAACTTCGGATGTTTTCATAAATTCATAATTTTCAAGGCATGGCCGAATAGGACAGCATTTCAGATGAACTTGCTATGACATTGGAAATAGCATGGATTTATATGAAAAGGGAAATATGAAACTGAACCTAATAACATTAATTATTACATTAGAGTAAGATGAATTCATCGAATTAGACACAGGATAACCTAGGGTTTGAGGCATTTCAGTCTACGAGGTATTGAATAATCGGTAGTCCCATAGTAGAAATTTATGAGAAAAATATATAATGGGGAATTGAGCAGAATCCACTTATAACAAATAATTTAAAGAAAAAATATACAGAAATACCTACTTTCTTTATAAAAAAACATACATTATTTGAAAATAAATTAAAATCACTTGCAAATAACCTACTTCTTTAAATATTTCATAAAAATTGTGAATTAAAAAAATAAAGACATTAATTTAATTGAATTCCTACTGTTGTAAAATATTAGTAAAACATATGGAATCAAATAACATCTTGTATTATATAGATTCAAGATAAACAATATAATGTCCATAAATTTCTTGTGCATTTGTTTTATATAGAAAGGTTTTATATATGTCCCGAATGTCGCAAACACTTTGCGATAAAATATTACTTTGAATTTACCAGCGAGTTTCATGTTATGATGTAAATTAATATGCAAGATGCATACTGACAGTGTTGTTGGTAGGAAGTGTTGAGTAGTATGAAAATAAGCCTTACTTTTCAGATGCAAAAGAAATTAACTTAAACTTCTAAATAGTTCTATAATCAGCTCTTCCACTGTTAAATTTTTAGTGCTGGCAATTGCACTTTTCACCAGCGTACCCAACTTTTATAATTTATTCACGAGCATTTTTAGCCACGCCTTCTTTTTTGCACCAGAAATTTTGTAGATTATTTCTCTTTAATATGTAACAACGATTAAATATGAAGAAAACCTTTTTCAAAATTTCTGGTATGAAAAAGAGGCGGGGCTAAAAATTCTCCTGAATAAATTATAAAAGTTGGGAACTCTGCTTTTCACAGCAACAAGATAAAGACTAATGATTTACATTCATTTAAATACGTATACACTTAAAAAAAAATCATGTTTGTTTAAGACAGCCCACATATCATATCTACACAAAATTGAAATTAAATACATATTTGCCAACCATCTCATTAATAACTGTACAATTGCTAACGCCCCTTGAAAAAACGACTATTTTTTCACATCACTTTATTTCTAGAGTAAATCTCTCCAAATGTCGTTACGATTAAATAAAAATAAAATTATTCTAAAAAATGACTGGTGTGAAAAAAAAAGGCCGATACTAAAAATTGTACGGTTCATAATGAGATGGTTAGTAAGTATGTAAATATAAAAATCGTGCACTGAAGGATATGCCTATAATTAATTGAATACATCCTTCCACAGTTTGCTTTCTACTGTCCGATAGTATTGGGTGTGTCTGGCTGCATTACATTTTCTTGCTCTATTTCTTCCATAATTATTCTGTTTTTTTTTTTTTTTTTTTTTTTTTTTTTTAATACTACTTACTTTTATAGTTAACTTAATTTTATTTAGTTGTAGAAATTGAGTTTTAAATAAAAGAGAAAAAAAAAAAAAATAAATAAATAAATAGTGATATAAAAAAAGAGAGAAACTTGGCCGTTATGCCTTTCTTGTTCGCTTTTAGTTGTGTTGTTTCACTCCTTAGCAGGGAAGGTGCAATCTTAAGGTGCAAGGAAGGTACTTAGGAGGATTAATTTTCGTTACCATAACTTTCCTCAATAATAACTTTCCTTAAGAATAACGTTCTTTTTTATATTCCTCATAATAAGTTTTTTAATATACCGGGTGCGCCAGAAGTTCGTTAAAACTTAAAAAATTCATTAAAAACAAGAACAAATGATGATAAAAAGGTGCGGTTTGCACGAATGGCATCAGAAAGAGGGCGGATTTTTTTTTTTTTTTTTAGAACAAAAAAAAAAAAAAAAAAAAAAAAAAAAGAAAGAAATTTAGTTTAAAAAATGACTGATAGGTGGAGCTATGATGCATACACGAAGCTGATTTATGCATATCAGGTTGTCAATAAAACATATGCATGCAAATGGACTCTTCATTCGATGCCGTCATTATGCTATCGTTGCAGGATCAAGCGTTGATTATGAAGCTCTTTTATAAGAATGACGAATCAACAAGCCCTTCTCTCAAGTAAGGTCTACCACTTCGTGGACGATCTTTCAAACGACCCATTTCTTCGAAGCGCTTGACAAATTCTTTTTGCACTGAAGACGGTACGCTTAAGGCTACCGAAACAGCTGCATGCATCTCAAATATTTTTCCTTGGTGTTTCTGCCGTAGTCGTTTATTCGATTTTTAAGTTTCAATATCCCTGATAGTGAAATGGGTTCCTTTTTCTTCTTCAGTCCTTTTGCAGTGCGAAATTTCCTCAGTGCGTCTGTTACTGATTCGTTATTCTTATAAAAGAGCTTGATCCTGCAACGATAACATAACGCCGCCATTGAATGAAGAGTCCATGCAAACGTCCACGTGCATTCAGGTGTTTTATTGACAACCTAATATGCATAAATCAGCTTCGTGTACGCACCACAGAACGGTCATTTTATGAACAAAAATATTTTTATTATTTAAAAAAAAAAAAAAAAAAAAAAAAACACCACCCTCTTTCTGGTGCCATTCACCTATCATCATTTGTTCTTTTTTTAAAATGAATTTTTAAAGTTTTAACGAACTTTTGGCGCACCCGGTGTATTAAAATAACTTTCCTTAGCAGAAAAGATGCATTCCTAAGATGGAATAATTTTCTTTAAAATAACTTTCCTTGGCAAAAAATATGCTTGTGCAGAAGATACCTGTGACCTCAGCGTCTTCTTCCTGCCTTGCTGTTCTGCGAAGGAGGGGGCTTTTGATAAAATTAACTCAACGAAATTCCTCGTTCTGGAGAACTTCAAGAAAGCGCCACGAACACTCTTCTGTTACGCGCAGTTCTTTCTTTTGGTGAAAAAATAAAATTAAATTAACAGGGGATATAAATCTTGCAACAATATAAAAATTTGTATATTTCATTAAATATTGCCTTCATCTATATTATGTTAGAAGAAAATGAAACTGGTGTAGGTTTTATTGAAATTTTATTTTTCCGACTGAGTGAAAATAATGCCTAGACCGGGAGTCGAACCCCGGATCATAATAAAATTTCAATAAATATGATTTTCTTCCAATCAGTTGATTGTGTGATTTTAATTTAAAAAAAATGGTGTAGATTTCTTCAAATTTTACATTTAAAGATAATATATTTTTATTTTGCATCATATCATTTATACCCAGAGAAGAGTTATAACTCGTACATATGTACTTTTTTTTAAAAATTATATTCATGTTTCAAAATTGGTTAAATAAATATCACTTCCTTCTAAAACAAATCTTCTTGTGTTAATAATAATTTTAAAAAGCAAAGAAGTTATTTTTAGTGTATTTCTTTTTAAATGCATATTTTGCAGTTTTTAATTTCTATTATAACTCTTGTTTGTCATCAGTAATTTCCAAATCTTTTTTCATTACACGTCAATGAAATATACGGATTTTGAATTTAATTGAGTAGATAAATATTTGCAGTTGAAAATTCACATTAAAATTTTCTCTTATCAAATATTTTCATAAAAATGATCATTTATATAAATTTTATTTTTGTTTGCTTTATAAGGTTGAAATATGAAGCAAATTTTATATGTAAAAAAAAAAAAAAAAAAAAAAACTGCTATTGCATTAGGTTTGTAAAGTATTTGTAACAAAACTGAGTAAGCGAGTATATTTTTTAAAGTATGTAAATATTTTGTAATATTAAATGGACATGAAAATATTTTTTTCATAATGTGTGTACTTTCGCTCATTTTTGTTCGTATTTAATTACGAAATATTAAATGCTTTTTTAACCCGTTAGTAGTCGCTAGTTGGTCGATTCGCCGCCCGTCCCTTTTTTATTCAATAGCCACCAAAATTTTTTAGAAGTGGCATTTGATATACATAATCGACAATTATTCGAGTCGATTCGCCTTTTATGTATATCAAATGACATTTCTAAAAATTTTTGCGGCTGTTGAATAAAAAAAGCCGCGACACTGAAGGGTTGGGCAACGAATCGACCAACTAGCCGCTACCAGAGCTGCCAACCTAACCCGGCAAATTGTTAGTACGCCCCTCTTTCTACACCCCTTAATTTTTTAAGTAATTTTCTTCAAATAAATTTACGATGAATTAAGAAGAAAAAAACTCTAAAAAATGAGTGGTGTAGTAAAAAGGGCGGTACTAACAATTTGCCGGAATAGGTTGGCAGCTCTGCGCTACTAACGGGTTAAACAAAAAATAACTGCCTTCTTGAGGGAAAATTAAATTTGAAAATTTTCTTTATAAAATGCGGTAATTTTGAAAATGATATTTTTTTTATCGACGGTTAACGTCATGGTAACTGTAATGTAAATCACACACATGGCTATTTCCGCTTTCACTTGTATTTTCTAAAAATTATCAGTTTTTTGTTTAATCACAAAATACTGCTGTAAATATAAGTAGACCTGCTAACGTTTATAATTTATTCTATACAATTTTTAATTTAGGATTTTTTTTTATAATATGTTTTGTAGAAAATTTTCTTTAATATTTAGTTATAATTCAAAATAAAACGAAACTTTATCGTTTAAAAAGCAAATTTTTGAATAGATTTTGTTATGTTGTCCTCCGCATACACTTTAGCATTGAGTCCAGCGTTAAGAACAAAATACAATTGTCAGAAAAACTGTAATTTTAGCAATTATTTCAAAAATGGTAAGAATAAGGCAGTTAACGATGCCACAAAAAGTATTAATTTTTGAATGAAAATCAAAAAATATTTTAATACGTGAGATGGCAAAATAATTAAATGTTAACCAAATATCGGTAAAATGGTTTTTAGCAAAATATAAACATTTTTGGCCGTTTAAACTGGAAATTTGGCTTTAGGTGGCCACGTTGCTCATCCAAGCAAGATAACCGCAAGTTAATAAGCAAATGTTTAAAAAATTGATTTTTATCATGCTCAGAACTTAAAAAAGATTTAAAAAAAAAAAAAAAAAAAGTGTATAGCAAAGTATTTTCTTCAAAAATAGTCCGGAAGAAATTAAACAAGGTAGGTTAAAAATCTGAAAATCAGCAAAAAAAGCCATTATTAAGGACAAATATATAAAAAAAAAAAAAAAAAAAAAAAAACAAGACATCAGCTTACCAAAAATAAAAAAAAAATTAGCAGCTAATTATTGGGCTGAACTGAGTATCTCTGATGAGTCAAATTTAATTTATTTCGAGCTGATGAAAAAACTACTAGGACTGTAAAAATGGGACTGACTTAATGAAAACTGCTCTCTGGAAACAGTGACACATTTTCCGTACATTATGGTTTTGAGGGGCATACTTTTTCAAAGGATCAGACAAATTTCCATGCTCAAGGGATCAATTAACTCAAAATAAAACGCGGTGATTATAAAAGGGGCGCCGGACTGACTATTTTGGAGGTATTTCAGTCTTTTCTTAAAACAGCTTTTCAAGATGATATGCACCTTGCTGTACAGCGTCTGTGGTACGTCAGTTTAAATCAAATTGTTAAAATTACCTATCCATTCCCATGAGCACCTATAATTCTGTAAGTAATAATATCTTTTTTCACTCTAAGTTAAATCCCCCAAAGAATATCGTAGAATTTCTTCTTTATTAAACTTGGAAACAGTCCTAATCTCAATTCGCTCGAAAATGTTTAGTCATAAAAAGGCTCGGGGAGAGAGAGAGGAGGATTCGAAATTTGCAGCCTACAACTTTGCAAAAACTAGAAAAATTATATACAATATTTAGCACAGGGAAATTTTTGAGATTTATATCAAAAAACGGTATAATACTATGCCACTGTGCATTAAAGCAATTCCATATAAAGGTGGAATTAACCCAATGCAGAATACATATTTTTTATTAAAAAATTGCTTAGATCTAACAAATAAATAGTTTTATTTCATTTATTAAAATATAACTTGTTTATTTCATATAATAAATCATAATAGAATACAAAGTGTATGGTTATTGCATTATGTTTAAAAAGAAACTTTTATTTAGATTTTTATAAAGTACTTCATAGAGTATAATAAAGCGAATTATTAAATCGAAAATGTAAATAGGTTTCTCTTCAACCCTTTGGTGTTATCAGAGCCTGATTAAGGGGGAAGTACACATTATTTATACTTACACCGTTATTTTTTAACAAATACTTTCCTCCTATAATAAACACAAAATTCTCATTAAAAAGTATTTTAAAAGAATTCTGGTTTCTAATAATGGTGAGTAAATTGGATTCTTTTACACCGTTCATTTTTTATAAAAAATAGTTCCTCGTCAAAGCGTGGAATTTTTATGACATAAAGTAAGAAATAATTGTAAAAATATTTCGGTGAGAGCGGAGATAATGTGTGCTTCCCCCTTAATCAGGCTCTGGGTGTTATGCAAACATGACAGTTTTATTTGTTCCAACCATTAATTTTAAAGTTATTACAAATTAAAAAGGTATATAAGCCATTTTTTCAGCAGTGCGGCTTTTTATTCTTTTTTTTTTTTTTTGTCGCTTAGTGTACATATTGGGTGAGTGCGAAAGTTCTACCCGTTTTTGGAAATACAAATTTGTAAAGGAATTGACGTCACACATGCTATTGTAATGACTCAAATCGTCGGATAATCAAGCATGTGGATGCGTCACATATAAATGCGCTGTGTCTCACAAAGTTAATTATCTCAAAAAAAAAAAAAAAAAAAAAAAAAAAAAAAAAAAATCAGAGGGTGTAACATGGAAACCAAGAAGGAGCATATAAGGCAATGTTATACGAGTTCGATAAAAAGAGTACGGCAGCCGCGGCATATCGCAGTGTTTGTCAATTTCATGGGGAAGATGCAATAGATTGAAAAGCAATTGATGCAATAGATTGATAAGCAATTTCATTGAAGTTACAGACAGAGCCTGAATAAGGGGGAAGCACACATTATCTCCGCTCTCACCGAATTATTTTTACAATTATTTTTTACTTCATGGCATAGAAATTCCACGCTTTGACGAGGAAATATTTTTTATAAAAAATGAACGGTGTAAAACAATCCAATTTACTCACCGTTATTAGACACCAGAATTCTTTTAAAATAATTTTTAATGAGAATTTTGTGTTTATTATAGGAGGAAAGTATTTGTTAAAAAATAACGGTGTGAGTATAAATAATGTGTGCTTCCCCCTTAATCAGGCTCTGGTTACAGACATTTCTTAACAAAATAAAATTTTATGTAATATACCAGCCTGTAAAATTATGTAAAATAAATGTCTAAAGAAATATTTTATCATTTTCCTTTTTTGTTGATTAACGAAGAAACCAGAAAAAGATTCGGACCGAAACGGCCCGGAAAAAATTTCATTCAGGCCCGGCCCGGCCAGAGTATACACAAAACAATTGAGCCCGAGCCCGGTTCGGTCCGAGCTTGCAAAAAATTTTTAAGCCCGGCCCAGCCCGAGAACAAATAGAAACATTTGGCCCGAACCAGCCCGTAAGCCCGGCGGCCCTTGCAGACCTCTAATATAAACTTTAAAATCCAAAATTGTATGTAATCGCCCTAAACGAGATTTTGAGCAATTACAATGAAATTTGTTTTCAGTTCTTATTTATATCAAATGACACAAAAATAGTAATATATATTTTTAATTCATTAAAATATAGTGGCAAGTGAAGTGGTCAAAATTTGCTGCTATTTCATACTAATTCACAACGGAAAAGAACGAGAAAACTGATCCGCGAACTTTACACAAATACAATAACGTTAGGGGACGAGAAACCCTATCTACCATTCAAAATCTGATTTAAAAATTAAATTCTACATAAAATGCTCTGCTGATGGCTATTCGGTATAACAGTGGGAAAAGCTTAGCATAAGTAATGACAAACATTATTCCCGCAGATATCGCGGTATGAGCAAATATTCGTGCATTTTCTTTGCCTATCTGGGTATCACGGGATATGCAATCAAGGGTTTAAAACTGGTGTTTTTATTTAAAATTTAATTCTATTTGAAATTCCTATTAGCTTTACTCCACCGACTTAAGACTCAAGCGCAGTAAATCGATTTTAACCACTCAGGGTGGCTAACATTAGAACTTTTCTAAAATTTTCATGACTTTTCCATGACTATTTTTCACCATTTCCCTTGACTTACGCTGTTTATTTCCTGAAAAATTTCACAAAATTAGCGAACAATTTAGCAATTTACAACAATAATTTTTCAAATATGCTCATTTTCACAAATTTTGTCAAAATTCCCTTACTTTACATGAAATTCTCTGGCTATTTCATGACTTTTCCCATGATTCCCTGACTAGTGACCACCCTACCACTACACCTACACACTTACCTATGTAGCTTTGATGAGTCATCTGGCATTTTCTGTATTCCCCTCTAGCGCATCTATAATTTTATATAAAAATAAATAAATAAATAAATAAATGTTTTATTTTGCTTGGTTTTGATAGTGATTCGTAAAATTTCGTATCTAAATAAAATTTGTATTAATATAATGATTTTTTTTCTGCAATTTTGAAAGAAAATGAATATATTTTTGTAGCACTAAATTTATATGATCTATAGTTCGTAAATATTTATGTGTGTTTTCTCATTTATATTAATTTGACTATTTTTCTAAATTTGGAGATTGAATATATTAAAATTTATACTTGAATTTTAAATGCATAATTTTGTTTAATCTACCCATCTTTCCACTTTGATGATTTAATGAAGTGAATTCTGATAATTTAAGCCATGATACAATCGCAGATTTTTATATTTTGATTTTCTCTTTTTAAATAATTCTGTGTCTTCTATCTTTATCAAGAATTACTTATAAAAATGTCTGATAAGACCTCGTTACTTCATTTAAAATCCATCATTAGGTTTCTTTCTTCAGGTTTCAAATAGTTTAATATATTCCAAAAAATATTTTTTTTTTCAACCTTTCCAACATTTATAGAAGAAAACAATGGATTAGAAAAAAGTCCTACTACTCAATTCATTCTGGACCTTAATGGCTTTACACATTTGATGCTTATAAATGGGTATGGGGTGGCATTTACCATACTTTATCTTATCTTTTTTCTTTTAAAAGTTGTTTTACTTGGGTTGGGGACAAAATCTCGCGGGACAAAATCTCGCGAGGACAAAATATCGCCGATGTAAATGAATACAAAGCAAAAATGAGTTGGTAATTATTAGTAATGTTGTATAAAATTTCATGACAACACATACCTTAATCAGAGCACTGACATTCTGACAAACCTACAACAAAAGTTTTTATAAGTTTTACTTAAAATAGTTTAAAAACTATATTTATTAACTTTTGTCAAGATTAGTCATAATGAATTCAATCATGCTTATCACTTTTAAAATTTTTAATTCAAGTTTGTGAATAGTGTTCAGCTTTAATGTCAGCAGTGATGTACAGTCACCCCCCAAAAAAAACGCCCCCCCCCCACCTAATTTTGCCGTAAATTATCGTAGAAACATGCGACTGGTACCAATCAGTTTGTAATAACTTCTAGTTTATAATGTTATAGTTAGATTTTACTTAGGGGGTTGTCTACATATTAAAACTGACATCAACTTCATTTTTTTCAATGGTAACTCCCATTTTTTATAATTTATTTGAATTCTTTGGATCAAATCATCACGGAAAATGGTATAGTTTATATATTTCGCTCAATTTTTCATAGAGTTATAAGCTGTCAAAGTTTGGGGATGCTAATGTTAAATGAATGTGACAAACATTAAATCATATCTTCCGAAATAATTATGATATTTAAATTCTGTTTTTTTTATTCGTTAGAATGAAGTGACCCAAACATATTCCATGCAAATTTTTGCTAAAAAAACATTTTTTGAATTATGAAAATTATTAATAAATTCATATTTGAAAAAATTATGAATTATGACCTATGTTAATTTTTGCACGAATAGAACGGGCATCATCAAAAACATGGGTTTCCAAATTTACAGCTCGTTCCTAACATTATTTTTTGAGTTACCGTGATATTTCACTTTTTATTCCTGTTAGGGGGCCGTCACTTGTTATAATCTGTATCCTCTATAAGTAAATGTTTGTATATAATTTGACGGGAAACTATTTTAATTTACCTTTATGTTATTTTTTTTGTTTCCTAAGCAATATTTCGATGTTTATTATATAAATTGGCATATTTTTGTAAAGTTATCACAATGTAGGTCAGGGATTGTGAAAGAATTTCAAAAGAAAAGAAGATTGATTCGCTGAAACACTATTTTAAAAAAAAGACTAATTTGCATATTCCTATTTGACTCTATATGTGACGCTGGTATGCATAAATCACAATGGTATTTACTACATCGATTATTGAAGACAAAACTTAAATGATTTAATTACAAATATGCAAAATTATTTTGTTTTATATTATAAAGTTTTAGAAAAATTGTGAAAAGGCGTGGCTTACGGTACAAGAGAGGAATATATCCGATCCTAATATGTTAAGTCTTTCTTCATAAGTATTAAATATCTTTTTCTAGTTTTTCGCTGCTAAAATTCTATTTTAATCCTGTTACACTTTTTTTCGCATTTCAATATTCAAGAGTACGTACACCTCTAGTTAAATATCATGTTTTAGAAAACACGGTACAGCGAAACTGATTGCATGAAACAGCAATTATGCATTCGACAACCGTTTTATTATTATTATTATGAATATTTAATAATTTTAAAAAGATTTTTTACCATGAATTTTCTGTTTAAATTTTGTTGTGACATATTTGCATTTGGTTACTGTACCGTTTGTAAGCTTTGTGTTATTTAAAATTTATCCCATAATGTAACATAATAAAATATCAAATTTCTATTAAAAGTTTTTTAATACAGAATCAAATAGTGAAAAATTGGTTTATTATTTATATATATATTTTTAAGTTTATAAGATCTATTTTTGGAACATAGCTCAACAGTATTTATTTTCAATTTCTTAATCACGAAATCAAAGTCACAGTTATTATGGAATAAAAATTTAAAACAAAGGAATTGTCTTATTACTTTCAAATATATAGATATTGATCTTACAGAATCCTGAAATTTCATTTAAAAGACTTTAAACGTCTAAATTTAAAAATTCAAGATAAAATAAATTAATCTAAATGCTTTTAAAGTTGAAACGGGAAGATTTCAAAATATATGAAAATTGGCATTTGTGTTTTGAACATTTTGGTGTGGCAGATATTAAAAACAATATTTTAATGATGAGCTGAACCTGAGCTTAAGAGAGGGCGGATCCAGCTATTTAGCACGAGTGATATCACCTGACTAAAACCAGAATAAACAACATTTTAATTTATTCCGGGGTATTTTTAGCCCACTGTTATTCTTTTTTTTTTTTTTCAAACTTCAACACTAGCTACAGTACGCTTACGTCCTATTTACATTAAGCTTTGATATGGAAGCTATGTTGCTGTTTTTCGATGCTGCGAAATTTACAAAATATATTTGTGTTAATATACTATACAGATAGAAGAATAATTATATAATATCAACAAAACTTCTTTAATCAATATGTTTATATACATTACTGTATGGAAATGTTTATATATGAATATTGTATTTATTTTTAATGAGACATATAAACACAAAATACTAAAAAAAAAGAAGAAAATGTGTTATAAATTTTTATAATTCAAGCAAAATATATATGCATACTTGCCAACCTAACCCGTAACATTGTTAGTTCCCGCCCCTGTGTGTACACAATTTAATTTTTAGAGTAATTAACTTCAAATACATTTACGATTAACTCATTGAGCGCCACGCGAATTCTTATGGAAATCCCATTCAGGCCACACTTGCTGCTTAGAAGCGTGTTATGTTTATCGAGTTTCAATAAACCCCATTACACCTTAACGATATAATCCTATAAAAATCCTATTAAAAAAAAAAAAAAAAAAACATGAAGTAAATTTTAAATAAAGTGTCAGTAATTACTTAAAACTATGTATGTTCTGTAGTTTTATATCATATTTTACACTGCCGGCTGACTTGGTCTAAATGGAAAGATCAGTGTCAGCCACCGATGGCTGACATGGCGCTAAAAAGACTGATGTGAAAAAAATGTACGGAAAGGGGCGGGACCAGTAATCTTCCGGGTTAGGTTGACAAGAATGTATATACATAGAGCAATGCCAGAAAATGTTCTTTATTTTTCATGAACCAGATGAATGGTACTTTTTTTCTGAATAGTCTATGTATTAAACATAATGCTGCTTTAAATACCCTTTAAATGAAAAGTTTTATTACATAAAGGAATTTTCTGGCACTCTACAGCTCCCAAATGACACACAATACGAAACCCCGCCCTTTTCCAGTGTTTAAAGGGTATTAACGTTTAATATGCTTTCTATTCGTTTTGATCTTTCCTCCTCCTCCTTATCTTCTTTTTTCCTTAAGAAAAAAGAGTTATGTAACATTTTGACCTTTTCAAGTGAAGATTTAGATTAAGGGTAGTCAGCCTTTCTACACCCACCGTCCACTTCGGTATCTGTGTTAAAGAGTAGAATTTTAGAACATCCCATTAAGTAGTAGGATTTATTATTTTGCATATTAATTTGTTACACATTATAAAATATAAAAGCAAAAGAATATCGTGGAGGTTTATGTAAAAGTTTTTAATAATGTCATGAAAAAAAAATAATAATTAATTAAAAAAATAAATAAAAAAAAAAAAAAAAAAATCTGTTTTAATATTTTTAAAAAGTCAATTAAATTAAAGAAAATGAAAGTACTGCAGTATCAGAACAAACTCCCATTGTCACTGTGAAACGGCCGTGGGAACCAGGTTGAGTGCCGCCGTTTCAGACAATTATACGGCAGCTTGAGTTAAAATAATTTTGAATTTTCAAACAAATTTAAAACCATTCACCTTTTTTTTTTTCTCTTTTGATAGATATTTTAATATCTATTCAAGCTATTTAATTTTCTTCGTATGAAGTGAACTACCTGATGTTTAATCAATAGAAACCAATAAAAATCTTTTAATTCATAAAGTAACTCAGAAAGTTCTGTGAATTAGTCATTTTTTTTTTTTTTTTTTTTTTTTATAATTAACATTTCTTAAATTTTTTTCCAGTGTGAAACTTAATAAATAATGTATAATGGGTGGTAGATCATGATTTATATATTCTAAATGTATAGACGGACCCCTAATACATTTTCACATGTAACTCTATTTAAAATTGATTTAAGGTATATAAATAGGTATGTTTTTCGAACCGCCTTGATCTCAGAAATCTGAATATGAAGTCAAAAATAGGGGTTGCTATCGAAAAAAATGAAGTTAATGCCAGTTTTAATATGTAGACGACCCCATAGGCAAAATGTAACTATACCGTTATAAACTAGATGTTATTACAAATCGATCGGTACCAGTCAAATGTTTCTACGATAATTTACGGCGAAATTAGGTGGGGGGGGGGGGTGGCGTTTTTTTTTGGGTGACTGTACACGATTTTTTAAATGTATTTTGAATAGTGAAAAGCAAATAATAAAATAACTTAAAAATAAACATACATAAAATAATGAAATTCAACTCTATGATTTAATTAATTAATTAATATTTATAAGGCCATGTGGCCCCCGTCAGAGATCACGCGTGACACAAAATCAAATTTTCAAATAGATCTTACTATTTTTTTGACGCGATATTGTGTCCGGCGAAATTTTGTCCCGCGATATTATGTCCGAATTTCATTTTACTTGGCAGATATTTTTGAGCGAATTGGGCGCAACAGCCTCTCAATCCCCAGTTTAAATATTGTATCGAAATTTACAAAACATTTAAGACTGTTATTGTATTTAAATTTTATCTCAAAATTTTCATAGAACTTTCGCAAACACTACATTTTTTTTTTTTTTTTTATTTACCAATCATAATTAATTTTTTTTATGAAAATTGTAATTTTTGAAATAATCTTCAAAATAGCAAAATTGAAATTGAATACCAAACGTTAAAAACTTACTTTTCTTATTCAAAAAATTTTACAGTGTTTAATTATAGGAAAATTCAGCTTTAAAATTAAAATCCAAAATATTCTTTGCGTATCATATAAATAAGAGAAAGTTATTTTCGTCTCTGAGCAATTTTCATGGACATAGTATAACCATAGCCTCCTAAACTAGATGCCTGTCGCGTGGCTCGGAAACTTGGCAACAGGTCAAGCGTTTGACAGCGCCACCTGGTACAGATTGCGCGACCTTTTTATTCAACTGTCACCAATAATTGTGACAAGTGATATATGATACATGTAATCGAGAGTTCTTCGATTCTATTCGCCCTGTATGTATATCAAATCCCACTTCAAAAACTTTTTGGTGGTCGTTGAATAAAAAAGTCGCGCAATCTATACCAGGTGGCGCTGTCGACCGCTCGAACTGTCGCCAATTTTCCGAGCCACACGACAAGCATCTAGTTTAGGAGGCTATGGTATAACTTACTAAACAATTTTCACTCATTTTATTCAATAGAAAAAAAAATGTATTCACTTAATTTTGAGTATTCCTGTTTATTGTTCCTAAACTTAGTTTGAATTATTTTTAATTAAGGTTCACACACAGTACTTGTTATCTTACTTTTAATCTGCAATCCGTATTTAAAATATTGAAATGTAGGATAAGATAAAGTCGTGTGAGTACTAAACCAGATTATTTAAAGTTAGGATGATAACAGACACACTTCAAGGCTAAAAACTGGATTTGTGTATTAATATAACTTCAACACACATTCAAAATATCAGTCTGGAAAATGTGATCCTAAAACAATAATTTCTCTTACACATACAGATAAGAGAAAATAAATAAATAAATAATAAAACAGTGCTTTGTATTTTTTTTAACTTAGCATATAAACGTTTTATTTTCTTCAATAGATGAAAATATTGGATTCATGAAAATTTTTGACTTTCTGTTTTCGATAGATTTACAGGTTTTGAGAGTATCAGAACACGATTTGACCATTTTTTAAAAATATCTGTTTGTTTGGGTGTTTGTCTATCTGTCTGTTTGTCTCTGTCTGTGTGTGTATGACAAAATTTTATTTTGTAACAACTTTATCTTCGGATTATTGCACGGAATGTCATGTAAATCTATATGTAATTGCACCTTGACAAAATATCTTTCAACGATTGGTACAAATCGCTAAGACGGTGGCGCTACTATATTGTGATTTCTCCCTTTTAATAGAAGGCCACATCTCAATATCTATTGTGTACCATCGAATAAAACTTGGTAAGTGGGAGGGCTATTATGAAACATTAGGCTGATTCAGTTCGGATGTTTATAGGCTGATAATTGGCACTGATATGTTGAAATTTTTTCTGAGAAGGAAATGTCTATATCTCAGATTCTACTGCATATAATTGCGCAAAATTTGGGACATATGGCGGCCATTATGAAACACTATGCTAATTAAAGTTGTATGCTTATCGAACGACAGATAGAGCTGCCGTGCTGAAATTTACCCCGTGAATAGAAAAGCCAATTTTAATTTTATATGGCATATAAACGTACCAAACTTGATATGTGAGAAAGTATTTTAAAACGAATGCTCGCTTAATTTGTGTATACATCAGACGACAAGTAATCAGAGCTGCCAACCTAATCCGGCAAACTGTTAGTACCGCCCCTTTTTCTACACCACTTAATTTTTAGAGTGTTTGTTTTCTTCATTCATCGTAAATTTATTTGAAGAGAATTACTCTAAAAATTAAGTGATGTAGAAAAAGGGGCGGTATTAACAATTTGCAGGATTTGGTTGGCAGCTCTGAGTAATGGTGTTATTACTCAACTTTTGTGATTTCACGCATGGTTAAATCTCAGTATATATTGATTTAAATTGCAGCAAATTGCCTATGTATATTGTGAGAAGCTGTGTATGTTAAACAGTAAATGGCGCTGTTGTGCAGAATGATACAGAAAAGAGTTTTGTAATGGCCACAACATATGGCCATCACATTTAATTTTTAAATGCATATTGAGAAATTACAGATTGCCATTTTGTTTTTACTTTATATCACTTTTACTATGTACTGTGTACTGATGCTGATGAGATGAAGCTGGTTATTATTATTATTATTATTATTATTTATTAGTTAATACAGAAGATTATAGATAGAATGTGTAAGATTCCAAAATTACGTTCAAATCTAAAAAGTTGAAAATAAAAATTCTGCTCGGTTTTCAGCAACGAAATGTGTCTACTAAAAATATTTTTTTTTCTTATTGACGTATTTGATTCTTAAATAAGTTTATGTTTTACATATTTATTCACTAGTAGAAAAATCTGCAATTTATTATTCGTATTATCAAGTTAATATATTAACATTAACATTTACTTTACTTAATATTAATATTATATCGCTGTAGTAATTGACAGATAGTTGAACTTTCTTTCTTGGAAAAATCTTATTTTTATATTGATCTTAGAAGAAATCTTATTTTTATATTGATACTTAGTTACCATTTATTCATCTGAAATAAGAGATTTCCGACTGCAGCAAGATTCATTAAAATCTAAAGAATTTCTGTAAAGTAATACTTCGTAAAAAATCGATCATTTGACTGGATATGTTTAGTCAATCAAAGCCATTTACATATGTTGGTTGTGTAACCATAATATTTACAAAAAAAAAAAAAAAAAAAAAAAAAAAAAAAAATCGTACAGCCGTTTCTAAAGGAGAGCACTTACGAGACCTCAGATTGAGCTATTTATACAGGACGCCCATCAATTTTCCTGAACTAATGAACTATATCATTCGAAAGGACATCTAATAGAGTGTTTATGTAGCAACTTTGAAGAAAATCGTTAGAGCCCGTTTTGGGAAACAGACTTATTCCAATGCAATCTTATTCCCCCTTTCCTTCTGTTTTTTCAATTTTCATCAAAAGTTAAAAATAATCACAGACTGGTCTCGATTCTAAACTTTCGTAGGTCTATCTTTTGTAGTTTCGGAGATATGATAGTCAGAAGATTCCCTATATACATACACACACACTGACCAACTGCAAAAAACTACATTTTTGGACATAGGAGACCTTAAAACATGTAAATCAGGTAAAAATTGATATCGAATTTTTGGACAGAATACAATACTTCCATTACCTACAGTGTAATGTCTTACTATTTTACCCATCTATTCAAAGACATAATTTATAAATCTACCTTGATGAGAAAGTCTCATAACTTTCATTACGAATAATGGCATTATTCATTATTTTTTACTATATTCAGCGAACTCCCCCCCCCCCAAAAAAAAAATAAATAAATAAATAAATAAATAAAAATAAATAAATAAATAAAAATAAAAAAGAAAGAGAAACAGGAGAGAACTAAGTGCAACATATTTATTCCATCAGTTTTCTAAATTTCATTGTAATTTTATTAATAAAATGAAACCATAATGTTTGGTAAGTTGCTTTCAAAGTAAAATTAATATTATTAATTATGCCTCTAATCATAAAATAGACATAGATTATATATTTAAAAATCTAAATTAATTTATTTAGCACATTCATATTTGAGTTTAGGAATTTGTCTTTTTAAATTAAAAATATTTAAGCCCCATAGTAGATATTAGCTATAAAAAATTAATTATAATTTATGTTTCATTTAAATGGAAAAGTCATCTTTATTAAAATAATTTACTTAAAGTTTAAAAAGATAATACAATTTTAAATTCCACTTTTTAAAAGATCGCCAAATTTAATTTATAAAATCTCCAAAGTTATTGATAGCAAATAGAAAAGTTGCTTTAAATATTAAATGTATTTTCTGCTGATAAATTTTAAGTTTAGAAAAATAATTAAATTAAAGGAGATTTAAGCCACGCCACGTTTGTTCAATATTTCATAATACATCATCCATTTAAATGATGTGCAAATATTTTAGAATCAAAACAATCCATATATAATACGAAAAGTTCAACTAATTTACTTTCAATTCAATCTATAAAAATTAAATTTTTAATCGAAAATAGCTTTTGGATAATCTATTCAAACTAATGTTTGTTTTAAAAGACATTGGGAGCAAAAAATTAAATCAAAATATTCCCGTAACTTTCCAAGCAATTAATTAAATTAAGAAAGAGTAAATTTAGATTACCACTTTTTTCCAAGATCAACCTTTTGAAAAAGTTAAAGATCAAGTTAAAAAGTTAAAGATCAGAAGATAAAGACTAAAAGTTAAAATCAAAAGTTAAAAATACCAAAACCATTTGGCCTCCTGGCTTGCTCCAAAAAAGCACTAACTAGAATATCCAGACATAAGACCATTTTAGAAAGGAAGTGATATTGTACTAGCCAACTATCTTGGCAAGTAACAGCAGCAGACAACAACATAAAAAAGCAATATTAAACATTGTGGGATTCTGTACATCTTAGAGATGAAATTCTACACATACCGCAATTGGGAGAATGACGATGGTGAAACATTTCGATAACAATTAATCCATCTAAAATGCTGAATTAATGACGTCTTGAAAGAAGTAAATGATCGCCCAAGTGGAGGGCACTTCCGAGATTTGAAAACCCTTAGTAAGACTAAAGAACGCTTCTTCTGGAGTCGACTTCTGTAAGTAATATAGAAAATTGGTGTAAGGAATGTCGTGCATGTAAAATGGAGCAAGATAAAGGCTAAAAATTCTAACTAAAGGACGTTTGAAGCGTTATAATGTTGGCGTGCCTTTCGAGAGAATCACTATGGACATATCAGGGCAATTGCCTCAGACTTCTAAAGATAATTGATTGTGATAATGGAATATTTCACATAATGGCCTGAAGCTATACCTTTAGCAGATCAAAAAGCATCAACTGTTGCAAATATCTTTGTGCAAGATTGGATATCACGTTACGGAGTGTCTGTTATTCTTCATTCAGTTCGAAGTACTACTTTCAACTCAGCACCTTTTACTGAACTATGCAGATATCTTTGAACATAGACGACTCGGGCAACATCCTGGCATCCTGAGTCCAATGGCATGGTAAAACGACTAAAACAATCTCTTCAAAATCACGTCGCTGTTTATTTCCAAGAAAGAAACTGACTGTGATTTATACTTTTCGATGTTTCTTCCGTCCAATAGAAGTGCTTGCTCTGCACGAAATTACAATATGGACGCGATCTGAAATTTTGCTCGAACAAATCCTTCGATTGCCTTGTAATATCCTATTCGGACGGCCAGGTGACACGCCTTCTTCGCCAAACGACAACTAACGAGATTTAGAGACAAGAATTGAAAGCATACATATGTGAGAGAAATGATTAACCTGATCAGTGACAAATAGAAGACACGCTACGACTGAAACACAAATGAAAATAAACTGAAGGAAGGTGAATGTGCGTGGTTTTACAAACTAAAGTTCTGAAAAGGCCAATGTCCAAAGTTACAAGAAAATTGTGCAAGCCCTTACGTTATAATTCAGAACTGAAAGACGTCACTGCGAGAATACAGAAGTCACCGAGAAGCACAGACTAAGGAATCAACTAGACTCGGCAAGAGAGTTCTAAAAGTGAAACCTCAACTGTAACCGAGCAGCCATATTAGGACGAGCAAAACCATGAATAAACTATACCCGGCAAGACGACTATCTGGTTTGGGGGGAAAGAGAAGTTACTGTAAGGCACTAGAGCGACCGGAAGCCAAATTGGGATAAGCAAGAAACAATTAACAACGTAATATCTACTTATAAAATTACTTATGCGTATCTGCTACAAAAGGGGGCTGGGCCCCTCTCATTCAGAAATATATGTCAAATAAAACTGTTTCAAAAACTATTTCGAACTGTTTTTTTAAATATTCAGATATCGTCTTATCTTATCCCTTTATTAATTCTATATACATAAGAAGAAAGTACTGTTTCGTAAGAAATTTTCGACCTCCAGTTTTCGATGGATTTACATGTTTTGAAATGTCCCGAGCATGATTTGACCATTTTTAGAAGATAAATGTCTTTCTGTATGCTACAAATTTTGTGAATTCTGCATCTCACAAACCAGTGAACAAATTTAAATAAACTTGATATTTAGTTAGATATTGACTTAAACTACTGTTGATTACATTTAGAGAAAAATTTGTTCAACATGTTGATGTTGTCATTCCCTTTTCTTATAATTTTTGATATTTCGGAATAGAATATATATATATATATATTTTAAAAATAGTCAACCAGGAAAATAAATTTTAAATTTAGAGCATCTTTTCTCCCCCCCCCCCTTCGAAAACTATACCTCTGGGGGATACCGAAGCCAGGGGTGTTTACGTTCCGGATTTTTTATTTTATTTTCCACCAGTAATTACGAATTGTATTTTTGGCTATATTTAATTGTTAAACATTACTAGAAAACTACTAATAATATCATTATTAAAAAATTATTGTTGGGAAACAAAATATAAAATCCGGAATGCAAACACCCTTGCGAAGCGGGGAAGCCATCCTCTCCGTGTAGGATCAAAATTGTGATGACATGTCTTTGGACCACATCTAAGAGTGAGTCCCAGACCGTAGCCAATTGCCCATTGTGCAGCACTAGTGCGAAGTAAAACCCAACCAACTAACCAGCCCCCCCCCACACACACACGTTTCCGGAAAAGTGTACTCCGGGGAAGGAGGGATTTTTTTAATATGGTTATCTTTTAAAAGAACTCGTAATACTTTTAAAACGAATGAATGAAACACAGATCTGGGATAATTTGAAGCAAATTAGTCTATTTTTTTTTTTTTCCATTTTTAGCTAAAAAATGATTATTATTATTATTATTATTATTTTTTTTTTTTAAGCGTACTTGATCAGTATTGTATACGAATGCTTTTAATACCCAACTACGTTTTACGCTAAAAGAAATAATATATACACTTCAGATATGTTATAAATCTAAGATAATTGTACACTGACGGAACGATAATAAATAATTGTATATGTAACATATTCTGTTCAATGAAGTAATGGCTAATCTGAAACGCTTGTCTAGCAAATGACTACCACATCTCTTAACGCTAAAAGAAATATGGAAATTTTTTGTTTATCAAGTATATTTACTGAAACTAACTTGTGAAACGTAATTCCCGGAACAACTTTCTTAGATGATCTGTTGGTGCAACCATAGGCTGCACATGCCATTATTTAAATTTTATAGCCTCTTCTACAAATAACACAGAATCATAGCACTGCAGCTTGTGCCTGTTTACAAACAAACACTACAGCTTGCCTTGCTGGCTGGCAAAACAACTCGATTTCTAACACGGCGGTCTGCGATCATACGTATGCAAGAAAAGATTCTGAGCTTTCAAAATATCTTAAGGACTTGCATTCAACATCAAAAAAGCTTTATAAAGAAATACTAAAAGTTGCATTTACCTAAAGGAAAAAATTTTCACCTGCCTGAACCACATAATTTAAAGCAAAAAATCGGAAAGATTTGTTTTATAAAATAGAAATATAATTTATTCTTCAAAGTTTTAAAAAAAAAAAATATATATATATATATATATATATATCAAACACATGTGAAGTTCAAGACGGTTTAAGGTCATCTAAATATGATATTCTTTGATAGTGAAAATCTTAGTGTTTTTGTATGTTACAAATAAATAAATAAATAAATAAATAAATAAAATGTAATATTTTAAATTTCACTTTTATATAAAGATTTTTTTTTCATACCATTTGTGAATATGTTTATTTTAATCCTTATCTACAGCTTTATAAAAACTTTTCTTAAAAAAAAAAAAAAAAAAAAAAAATGAAAGAAAGAGGGAAAGAAAAAGAAAGAAAAAGAATACGTCTGTATAAGTAAAATAATAATAATTACTGTTAATTTTTATTTATTTATTTGGAAATTACTACTTTTACAACATTTTTAATATAACGTTAGCAAAAATAATTTTATATCAATTAAGAGTGCAAATTTTTAACTTAAATTTTTAATTATGCTATTTCATAACTGATACTTATCTTAGATAATGTTATTATATACACTCATGGACAAAAAAATTAGCGCACCAACAAGGAGTCGTCAAAATGAAACGAAATTTTACATACGTGATGACTACTTTGATATAAGTAAATGATTAGAAAATCAAAGAAAAAGGATAATTTATTTCAGAGAAAAAGGCAAAAGAACGGAGGATTTAATACCCTGTTGGACCCCCTCTAGAGCGAATGCACGATGCGATACGATCGGGCATTGAGGCATACAAGTTCTGTATGGTGTCTTGAGACATTTCGTTCCATATTTGCTGTAACCTTGCCTCTAGTTTGTTCAATCTCGTGGGATGCCCAACTCGCCGTCCCAAATGATTCCAGATATGCTCGATTGGAGACAAATCTGGGGATCGGGCAGGCCAAGGAAGGGTAGTAACAATGCAGAGACAGTCTTGTGACAGCCTTGCCATGTGAGGCCGAGCATTGCCTTGTTGAAAAATGGCTCCTGGGATCCGTTGCATGAGTGGCAACACATGTGGTTGCAGGATGTCATGGACATACCGCTGGGTTGTCATGGTGCCATGGATCAATACTAGGGGTGACCGTGCATTGTAGGCAATGGCACCCCATATCATCACACCAGCTGTGGATGCAGTGTGCAACTGTAAAGAAAATGCAGAATTGAGGCATTCCCCCCGTTGCCTCTACACACGTACATGTTAGTCATCCCTGCCCAAATTGAATCTGGATTCGTCGCTAAGGACGACGTGGTTCCACTCGGTTGCTATCCAACCCCGTCGAGTGTGACACCACTCCAAACAGAGCAGAGGGGTTGGGTATTATTGGCGGCACATGTAATGGACGCCGCGATACCAAGTGTCCTTCAGCCAGGCGCTTTCGTATGGTTCAAGAGGACACAGGGGCCCCTAGTGAAGGTGCTACCTCTGCTTGGATGGCAGCCGATGAAGCAGTTGGCTGTACGCGTGCATTTCTTACGATGTGGCGGTCTTCTCGACGACTGGTCTGTTGAGGGCGTCCTGAGCCTGGTCTTCGTATACATGACATCTCTCGGGTCCACTGGTCCCAACACCTCCTCACAACACAATCAGAGCGGCCTAATTGACGAGCTACTCGCCTAGCTGACCACCCAGCTTCCATCATGCCGATGATTCTCCCCCTCTCAAACTGCGACAGCTGCTCATATTGTCTTCGAAAACAACGTAATGGCATGTCTACCTCAGCTCTTCCTTTGTAAACGAGTCAGCACACTCAAATAAGCTTTGGTTACCCTTTTTATACTCCACAGAGAACGACAATAAACGCCCTCTACCGGCTATACATAATGCGCAATCACGCTGCATTTCTAATCATTTGCATATCTCCCTGACATGTACATTCATGCCAAGTTTCGTTACGATCCCGCAATTATTTCTTGGTGCGCTAATTTTTTTGTCCATGAGTGTAATTAAATGTAGATGGAATTTACTAATTATTACAATTCTCAAAATATGCAGAATTTTATTGTAATATAATAAATCTTCATATATATATTACATGCAATCAAATTAAATATTTTTAATTTTTTGAGATGGGCAATCACAAACAATAAATTTAAAATGTTTTTAATTTATTGTTTTAAATTTGAGAAAATAATTTTCAAAAGATTTTTGCGGAGAATTAATTTTTAAACTACTATACTGTAGATTTAACATTATAAAAAGATAAAATTTTATTGGTCAGAAAATGTCTTCCAAAAATCATAGAACAAGCAGTAGGTCTACAATTTTCTCTTTTTATTTTCAATAATCCATAATTTTTGGCAATTTTCTTCTTTTACAAATTGAAAAACCAATAATACTCTTCTTGCTGCAATGCCACACAACTAATTAACAAAATTTAATTTCTATCCAAACATAAATAAAACCATCAAGAAATTAATATCTGAAACATACAAAACAACCTTGTTTTGCCAGCTAGTGCTTAAATGGGCAGTCAGATTTATACTGTTGTGAAAATATAGACTCTTTTTGTGTGGTTATTGGTTTATAGAGAAAGAGGAAGTTCCTGTTGACGAATGCACTTTATTCGTTTGATATTCAGGGCCTGATTATCGCACAGGCCTACTAGGCCTCGGCCTAGGGCACCTTTATCTAGGGGCATCAAAACAGTTTTTAAAGTTAAAGTGCTATTTTTGGCAAAGATTTCCTTAAAAAAATTAACTGAAAGTTAGCTAACGATAATAATCTTTAGTTGAAAAAAGGGATTTTTTAAATATATTTTGGCCAATTATCCGATTAAATTAAAAAATACAGCATTAGCTAGATTATGAAATGTACCAGTTTTCGTGGAGATCGGTTTAATGGATATAATTTTTTACAGCGAATCTAAAAATCCAGAGAAAGTTTCACTGACAGACTTACAGTTATATAATATAAATTAAAGAACATTGTAGCATTCTAATGGAAAATATCATTGCATTTTCAATAGTATTTCGTCATGTGTTAATATTTACATACCCGTTGACTTTGTATGGTTATGAATGAGGTAGATTAAGATTAAAAAAGAAAACAGTATTATAAAGTATCAAATAATGTAAAAAATTATATTTTTATGGGAGTGATTTCCAACAGTTATATAAGAAAAATATCCCCTCCTCCAATAATAATAATAATAATGATTTGAGGTCTCTTTCCAAAAGAAGTGAAAACTGATTTCTTATGATGGTCACGCCTTAACTTTGTTGCCAGCAACCAAACTTAGTGCACAAATAAAATAAAATAAAAATAAAAACCTTTACCTTGTTCGGGGAGGAAAAGAGGGGGGCACCAAAATCGTCCTGGACCTTGGGCCCCAGCAGGTCGTAATCAGGCTCTGTTGATATTCCTCAAACAATCAGTAAAACTATTACTCGCATTACAAACTCATTATGATCGCGTCATATATAAAGCAGAGCACGAATGCCACTGGTTTAGAAACAGTAATGAACAATTTGTGTACAATAATCATCAAACGCCCTACTCAAAGTTAACTGAAATTCACAAATTCACCTGATTGTGGATGATCATCTTCTAGTTAAAATTGAAACAGGTGGAAAATTTTCACTTTCACGACGGTCGACAGATGGGGGTAAATCTTCGAGTCACTTGGCGATTAACCCCTTCCTTCTCGCTCCCGTGATATTCACAGGCAGTGACCACGCCCCACGTGTATTTTTCATTTAATATTTTAGGGTACATGAAAGCACCAGCCGGTGCCAAACTATATATAATGTATTTAAAAATATGTACAGAATAAATATATATATTATTCACATATTTCTTTTCAATCTATTTTTTTTAATTAGACAAAAATGCGGATTTTATGGGCGTGTCTTTGAAAAATATGCGACCGTTAACTTGGCAAAAATAGTAATTTAGAGTTTACAAAGCTTGAAAACTCTAATTTCAATAAGAACACATATCTGGAAATTTCAGAAATAATCCATTAGTTTCTAGTGAAGAACTACCTCGAAGTTTCTATGAATTACTAACAAGACTATAATTTTTCGTAATATAATTAAAAAACACGTCTAAAATACATTTATTAAAAATGTTAAAATCTTCCAAAGTTTTTTGCCCTAACAAATTAAGGCATCATCAGGTTTTTTGTTATACACATCATGGAGCAGTTTTATATACATTTTTTTTTTTTGTACCATATGGTCAACAGTTAAGTCCTTACAAAAAAGAAAGTCAACTGGAAGCTACAGTTAGAAGCTGCAACTATTGTAGTATGAGAAGGTGCTGCACTTAGAGGCCGGAACCATTGTAGGATTAGGAGGTGCTACACTTAGAGGCTGGAACTATTGTAGGATGAGGAGGTGCTACACTTAGAGGCTGGAATTATTGTAGGATGAGGAGGTGCTGCACTTAGAGGCTGGAACTATTGCAGGATGAGGAGGTGCTACACTTAGAAACTGGAACCATTGCAGGATGAGCAGATGTTATACTTAGAGACTGGAACTATTGTAGAATGAAGAGATGTTACACATAGAGGCTGGAACTATTGTAGGATGAGGAGGTGCTACACTTAGAGGGTGGAACTGTTGTAGAATTGAAAAACTGCTGGTCTAGAAATTGTAGAATCACCAGAGTGCAAATGCAGGAACTGAGTTTATTACAGGTGTTTGAAGAGTCACATGAGGATATTGAAGGAGTAAAACTATACGGAACTAGAAAACAGAAACTGTTAGTTATTTTATAATATAGTGCCAAATTATTGGCAAAATTGCAGCATCTTTTGAATTTATTGAATTTTTATGTTTAATTATATTAACAGCTTCGCAAAATTACAGTTCATGGATCGTAGGAAGGGGCTGCAATAATTTTGACGTTATCCCACATAGGAGTAGCGTTAGGGTTATCATAAATAAAATCAACCAAAGTAGTACATTTTCCTTCCTTAATAATCCGTATATGTTCTTGTATTCGTTTGGTTAAAGTTCTCTTAGTTTGTCCAATGTAACAGAAAAGTTCGTTGTTATTTTCGATGGGTATTTTATAGACACCTCCAGTGGGTCCATTTTGGTTGCGATCACAAAGAGTTAATTGTTTAATAGTTAGGGTGGAACTGAATGGGATTAATATATTAAATTTACTTTGAATATAATGTTTAAAACTATAGAATTCTTTACAGAATACTATAGAATTCTGTAAATACTTAATTTTCCAAAAACTGTTACAACCTGCCCCACGCTCCCCTAATTACGATTAAATAAGAAGAAATAATTATAAGATAAAAAACTTTTTATAAACCATGTTTTTAAATTATCTGTTGAATCATAGCTATAGAACAAACTACATTAGCAATTTATCAATGCGTCTACGAAATTGTAAATAATTGTATTTATTTTTGTATAAATTCTTTCAAAGAGGCTTATTAAGTTGATAAAATGTCAATTTTCTGCATTTCCAGCTCTTTTTCGCGTTAAAATAGCTTAATTTTCCCTTTAAAACGCATTAAAAAGCTCCAATAAGCAGGTAATGGATTTGGCGCCAAATTTGGCGACTTTTTGCACTTGGCGACTTTTTTGGCAAGAAAATCCTTATTATCGATATTACAAAGATGGACGTTCTAATGTGATTGGTTAAAGAGTTACGGGAAATTTGAATTAAAAAAAAAGTTGGTTTTAAAAATAAAATATTAATCCTTTCAGAACAACATATATTTGCATCATGAACTACATTAGCACTTTATCAATGTGTAGAAAATCTTTAAAGTTATAATGACGTCAATTTTTGCTAGATGCGTAATTTAACTTTTTACAATTTTTTAACGCTCACGTTTAATTAAATGTATTTATTTTTATGTCGAAAGAAAATGCAACTCGTAAATTTTTTTCGGCAACAATTAAGTTATAGCTAATATTTTAATGAATATTTTTATTTCTATTAGGAGCTTATTATTTTCATATTTTATTTAATTAAAAGAAAACTATTCGAAAATCTGACGTCTAAGTATTGTGTTGTCACCAGGTTCTGAACTACTGTGAAAGTTTCAAATGTCTAGCTAGTAGGGAATAAATTAAAAATAGATTGCAAGATTTGTACCGGATAAACAAACAAGAATAGAAGTTAATAAAAACATGGCAAAATGCTGTAAGAAAAAGAAAAAAAAAAGTGTTAACCATGCTACGGAATATTAATTAGGATGCTGACACAACAACGTAACTATATCAGGGATGGAACACGGACGCAGAACTCATACCACTACCAATGCAACAAAATTTTCTACTTCTTAAATGAACAGTATTATAGATAGAGAAATTCCTTAAACGAATACCGGTATGAATTTTGCTCCCGTGTTCCAGCCCTGCTATATCAATATTTCACCATAAAATGAAATTACAAAAAATAACGCAATAAGAATTTAAAAAAAAAAAAAAAAAATTACTTACCAGAATGAAGAAAAGTTTGTGCATTAAAATATTTTACAAATTATATAATTTCCCTGTAACAACTTATGATTTTCGTGAGAAAATAATTTGCGTTGCACACTAATCAATTGAAAAATATCTACTAACACATTTTTACAACGTAACCATTGAGTTTTATCCAAAGATTCCCATGTGGTTAATTTTTTCTTTACATTTAAGGCATTTTTGAGCTTTCTTGTATCTTAACACTATGTAAGCGGGAGATCGTGATCACATTCTTAAGAAAAAATAAACATTACCTTAAAGTTTTCTTCTAAAACTATACTTAACCAGGGATGGAACACGGGCGCAGAATTCATACCACTATCAATATAGGAAAATTTTCTACTTCTTAAATCAACGATATTATAAGTAAAAAAATTTCTTAAACAGATTCCGGTATGAATTCTGCGCCCGTGTTCCATCCCTGCTTAACTTAATGATTTTGCATTTTCGAGTTCAATACTTTATGTAGTGCCGTCGTATATATGACTGCAATATTTATATTACCGACTGTGCAGAAAAAATTTAACCCCTATTACTCCAAGAAGGAGCTGAAAGTCACTGCCTATTTTTCCCAGACTATTTTCTCGACTGAGAAATTTCAATCTTTTTCATACAGAAATATTTGCTCTATTTTTATAGTAACGTGTAATAATTAAATAAGGTACAGATAATCGCAAAAAATAGTTGTCGCAAAATAGACAGAAATTTCTCATTCTTGATAGTGGCCTCATAAAAGGGCTTAGACTTCGAGCTCTGGTAGCATTATTGCCCGGGTAATTGACAACAAATTAATTTATTCTGAATCATTTTTAGCCCTTATTTCGCACCAGTTTATTAATAGAATAATTTTCTACAAAATATAACTATGATAATATATGAAAAAACTCTCTTAAAAATAAGTGGCATGGAAATAAAGGTAAGGCTACAAATGCTCCCGGCTCCGGAATAAATTCAAATGTTGGCAACTCTTCTGTCGGTTGGAGTGATCAGGGTTAGATGATATGAAAATGAATACATAAAATCCTTTTGCTAAACCACAAAACGTTTTTGAATAAAACCAAAAGGCAAGATTACTGTCTAAATTAGAAAAATACCCCAACAAAATTGTGTTAAAATGTTTGTGATATCTATGTATACTCTCCATAGCGGCCAATAGCTAAATTAATATTCAGTAGTACTGTTAATATCCTTTAAATTGTACTACTTAATTTCTAGAGTAATACTCTCCAAATGTGATTATGACAAAACAAGAAGTAAAGTACTAAGTAAATTTCTAAATTAAAATTTCGTGGTCCATTGGAGTTGTGCCACAATTAATATTCTCACCTGTTATATCTGCATTTGTAGACACGGTGATCTTGCCAACGAATATTATGCGAGAAATGCCGGTTATCAGCCAGGGTAGCTCAGTGGTTGAGCATCCGCGCATAAAGCGGAAGGCCGGGGTTTTATTACCGGCTCTGGTATTTTTCACATTGTTGGTATAGAAATTCATCCTTACTGTCCAATTTATCCGAAATGAATTTTCATGGTTGATGAATAAAATTTCTAATTTGAAATTTCCTGGTCCATTGGAGTAACGATTAATATTCTCCCCTGTTATATCTTCGTTTGCCGACACGTAATCTTGCTAACGAATATTATGTAAGAATTGCCCAGCTGGTTATAAGCCAGCGAACTCAGTGGTTGAGCATACGCGTGTTAAGCGGAGGGCCTGGGTTCGTTTCCCAGCTCTGGTATTTTTCACGTAGTTCGTATAAAAAATCAGCCATCCACTCCAATTTATCTGAAATGTATTTTCATGGTTAATGAATAATATTTCTATATTTTCAACTATGTCGATACGATACGTAACGGCGCCATCTTGATGAGTATTGAAAAACATGTTATTTATATAGATTCTGTTTAATAATGTTGTGATCTTAAAGGAAACCATCCCATACAGTAATTATAAAAAATTCAAACAAGCATTAATCGATAGAGCATATATAAATATATATTTTAAACGCATAAAACAATAGCCCTTTTTGGCTCGTTTTCTAGTTATAAATTCTGAAATTTCGCTAATAATCGGTGCAACCACGCCTGAATCGATAACACCATGCCTTGCTGAAATAACGAATAAAATCTAAAACAAGTAGAAATCGAAAGAGCATAGGCTAACGCGTTCTTTGATGCATTAATCAGTTGCCCATTTCAGCTTTGATATATATTCAATCGAGATATAATGTCTAAAAATTCGCTAAAATAGAATCTATTGATAAAAGAAATGGTTCTGGCAGGTTTTTAACGGGTCTCCTCTCACTCCTTTCTCGTTACTACATTTTTACTTAAACTTAAAAATAGATTTCTCGAGAACGGGCTTTTGAAGGCTAACAGTTTATGCCATAGTTGCCAACATTTTAATTTTTTCCGGAGCGTTTTTTGTGCCGCCTTTAATCCGCATCACTTTATTTATAGAATATTTAGCTCTAACATATAATTTCGATGAAATAAGAAAAAATTACTCTTAAGAAAAAAATGGTATGAAATAGAGGAGGTGCTAAAAATGATCCGGAGTAAATTATTATGTTGGCAACTTTGTTATGCGTCAAAAATCGCGTTATATTATGCCATCTCCAATGAACTTAATTTAATTGATATCTATTTTTACACAATAGAGATGGTTTCCTGGTTAGTATTACGGGGATTAATATGTTGTTCCTTGATAATATACTGCATTACTAATCATCTTAGTCCCGACTACCCCTTGTGGGTGTACCAGTTTTTATGTTGGACGGTTGTGCCTTTGCAATAAAATTCTATTTTTAAATAATCAATTAAGATCTCTTGAATAAAAAGTGGGGCCTAATCTTTGCACAAAAATTGAATTTTTGAGAGACTGCTGTATTATTAACCCCTTAACGGTAGCATATTATTTAAAGACACGCCCATAAAATCCACATTTTTGTCTAATTAAAAAATTACACAGATAGATTAGACAATAGATTGAAATATGAATAATATATATATATATTCTGTACATATTTTCAAATACATTACATATAGTTTGGTAATGTCTGGTGCTTTCATGTACCCTAAAATGTTAAAGGTAAAGTGCACGTGGGGCGTGGTCACTGCCCGTGAATATCACGGGAGCGAGAAGGAAGGGGTTAAAATAAAAGGTAAGTTATTTTTATGGAATGTGCTTTTATAAAAGAAACGTGAGGAAAAATATAGAAAAATACTTAGAATGTGGGAGGAAATTTTGGCCATCACGGAAGGAAACTGAAAACTAACAATTGATTACAGTGCTCGTTCCAAAGCATTGTTTTATTGTTATTTTAACTATTATTTATTGTTATTATTTTAGCTATTATTTTAAAATTTCTTCTTTTAAAAATACTTTTTAATGACTTATATAGTTGCCAGAAAATAGTAATGGAATACTTATATATATTTCTGTAACAGTTTTCTCTTATTAAATAATATATATATTTCTATTAAAAATTTCTGGTACCTAATAAATTGGCAAATATGGATTTATGCAATAAGTAATAAATTTAAAGTATATTTCGGAAGGAAATAATGTGTAATATTTGATTTAAACAGAATAAATATTAATTCATATGGGAATTTATATCATATATGTAATTTA